>CM061142.1:240990647-241567977 GCA_030789695.1 Scilla litardierei | reverse complement strand
CGGCTGGTCAGACGATCCATATCGCGACAGGATGTTGGACTTCACCACTAGGTGAACAGCCCAACCTCGTGCAGAGAACATAGATGATCTGACACCCAAATCAAGAGCTAAAGGAACCTCTCGAAACATATCCCGGAGCACAGACTGGTCAAGATCGTGAATCTCGGAGATGCAGATATCAGTAGGGAGGGAACCAACAGAGGGAATCCTAAGAATAGTCCCTAAGAGAGAGGGAGTGATCTGAATGTGGGTTCCCTGAATGATAGTATCGAGGATGCCGGTAGACGAATACTCACCGCGAACGCGGTTCGCATAGAAGAGCTTCACCAGAAATGGATAGGCTCTGGGGGACTCACTCTGAGAGAAGCGAAAAAGATCGGCCAGGTGAGTAGCGGAAAGAATGTCAGATAGTCTCTCAGTAGTGAAGGTGGGGAAAGCAATGTACCGCTCCCTAAGTAGGTTGATCCCTAGGAGAGAGTGAAACTTTGCCAGACAAAGATCGTCTCGGCAAACGGGAACTAGGGGATCAGAGGGGGGTACGGCAGGAGTCTCTTCAGACGAACTGGACACAGAAGGAGACACAGGGGGGGTTCTCAGCAACATGCTCACTGATGCGAACACCAGCAGGCTTGCGCTGACGATTTATCAAAGGCTGAGCATCGTTAGAAGAAGCAAAAGGAGAGTAACCCGGCGAAGACGAACGCACGGGTGACTGGGCATGCTTGGTTCGGGCTTTATAGGGTTTCTTTCTCTTGGCAATGAGTTTCTTGGGTGCCCTAGATTGTTTAGGAGCAGCGATCTTATCTTTTCCCTTTGGTTTAGGAGCCATGGAAACAAGAGAAGGAGAAACTAAAGCAAAGAAAAGAATCGACGAAGAACAAGTGAGAGAAGCAAACCAAGTGTGGAAGCAATGACGATCGCAGAGAAGGAGATCGATGTCAACGACAGAACGTGAGCGACGACGACAAATAGGAGCAGTTCGACAGTTTTGGAAACAAGATCGACCGTTTTTGGAGAGGAAAACGAGCGGGAAGTTGAACAGTCGAAGCGGAGGAGAGAGAGTAGACGAGGGGAAATGATCACGTAGACTTGAATATAAAATTGGGGAAATGAATCTGAGCCGTTGGATCAAGGAATCGATGGCTCGGATCAAATCACATGAACCGACACAGCATAAGACAGTCGACTGATGCACAAATGTCAATCGACTGGATGAAGTGATAAAAATAAAGTTCAAAGAGATGGGCAGTTGACTGGCAAGTAACATGCAGTCGCCTGTCCACTGGACAGTCGACTGACAAATACTCAACAGTCGGCTAGTCGAGAATTAATACAGTTCACAAAAATAACAAAGAACACTGTAAACATTCGACAGAGAGTACAGTCGCCTGATGACTAAAATGTAGTCACCTGTTAAATTAACAGTCGACTGTAAAACAGTCATCAGTCGGCTGTGCGAAAGATACCAATTTTCATACAGAGGAGATAGAATAGGGCAGTCGACTGTCGAAAGAAAGACAGTCGTCTGTCCTAGTCCAAAAGTGCACAGTGAGATAGAATATTAGAGAATAAGAACACTCACCCTAGGACCTATACTCTAATCACAAATACATAGTAAAAACATTATGAAAACAATAAATCCATTGAAACACAAATTACTCCAATCAAACTCAAAACTCATGAAATCAAATAAGTCACAATTGCCTTTCTTAAGCTTATAAAACAATAAAGCACATGAAGAAAGACAATCAAAAAGATATGAGCTCAATAAGGAGTTATAACATGAAAGATTGAGCTTCTAGATTTCAGATTCACCTATAATTCCCAATTATCCACGCAACCTCACAAATGAATCTTCTTTAAGAGGTTTAGTGAAGATATCGGTAATTTGTTTTTGGGTTTCAATGTACTCTAAGATGATGTCCTTCTTAGCTACATGATCATTTATAAAATGGTGTCTCACGTCTATGTGTTTGGTACGGGAGTGGTGTACCGGATTCTTGGAAAGACAAATAGCACTTTGATTATCAACCATGATAGGGCAAGTATCACAATTGACACCATAGTCACTATGAGTGTGTCTCATCCAAAGAACTTGTGCACATGCAAGACCCGCGGCAATATATTTCGCTTCAGTCGTGGACAATGACACCGAATTCTGTTTCTTAGAAAACCAAGAAACTAAGGCATTTCCTAAGAAATGGCATGTGCCACTAGTACTTTTCCTGTCGGACTTGCATCTGGCAAAGTCGGCATCACTATATGAGATTAACTCATATGTGCTAAACTTAGGGTAGAGTAACCCATAATCAAGGGATTGATTGAGATAACGAAATATTCGTTTAACCGCAATCAAGTGTGACTCCTTAGGTCTTACTTGATATCTAGCACAAAGACATACGGAAAACATGATATCGGGCCTACTAGCGGTTAAGTAAAGTAAGCTACCGATCATACCTCGATATAGACGAACGTCTACATCTTTTTCGCTTTCATACTTGTGTAGATGAGTAGAAGTACTCATGGGAGTCCTTTTGCACGAAGACGATTCCATCCCGAATCGCTTAATAAGCTCCCCGGTGTACTTTGTCTGATGTATGAACGTGTCATTCTCTATTTGTCGAATTTGCAATCCAAGGAAGTAGGTGAGCTCTTCCATGTGGCTCATCTCAAACTCATCCTTCATAGACTTGGAAAATTCTTGACAAAGATTAAAGTTAGTAGAACCGAAAATAATATCGTCTACATAAACTTGAATTAAAAGAATATCATTTTCATAATCTTTAATGAAGAGCGTAGAATCAACTTCTCCCATTTTAAAACCTAAATTCAAAAGAAAGGTATTAAGATGATCATACCAAGCTCTAGGAGCTTGTCTCAGTCCATACAACGCTTTCTTAAGTTTGAAAACATGATTTGGAAATTTTTCATGAATAAAACCGGGAGGTTGAGAAACATAGACTTCTTCATTGACAAACCCATTTAAAATGCACTTTTAACATCCATTTGAAATAATTTAAAATTCTTATGGGATGCAAAAGATAAAAGCAACATAATAGCGTCTAATCTAGCTACGGGGGCAAAAGATTCTTTGAAATCAATACCTTCCTCTTGCCGGTAGCCTTGAGCTACTAACCTTTCGTTGTTCCGTATGATTACCTTGTTTTCATCCGTCTTGTTCTTGAAGATCCATTTGGTCCCAATAACTTGGTGACCACTTGGAAGAGGTACAAGTTCCCAAACTTCGTTTCTCTCGAATTGCATTAGTTCTTCTTCCATTGCCACTATCCAAGAGCTATCCTCACAAGCTTCTTAGATGTTCTTTGGCTCAATGGTAGAGACAAATGCGCAATGAGAGAATTCTTCAATTCTTGATCTCGTTCGAACACCCACACCAATATCTCCAATAATTTGGTTATGGGGATGGTTACGAACGGTCGGGTACGCTTTGGGTATCCCTGGATCACTAGGAACAACTTCAACAACTTCGTTAGAAGTGTTAGTCTCAACAATATTATCATTAATCTTAACATTATTAAGAGAGTCACAAAGAATCTCTACATTATCATCATCAACATGAGGAAAATCAAAATCTTCATAAAACGATACGTGAAGTGATTCCTCAATCGTTGAAGAAGTTTTGTTATATATCCGGTAGGCTTTACTACGTGTGGAATATCCAACAAAAATTCCTTCATCGGATCTTGGCTCAAATTTGTCTAAATTACCAAAGGTGTTCTTTATAAAACATTTCGAACCAAAAACACGAAAATATTTCACTTGAGGCTTTTTATCATAAAACAACTCAAAACAAGTTTTGTTTGTTCGGGGTCTCACTAGGATCCTATTGAGCACATAACATGCCGTGTGCACCGCTTCTGCCCAAAATTGTAGTCCTAAATGACTATCATAGAGCATACTGCGAGCACACTCAATAAGAGTCATATTCTTTCTTTCTACAACACCATTTTGTGGTGGAGCACGATGAAAGGAAAAGTTATGAGTTATCCCGGAGTCATCACAAAACTTAGCAAAAGACTCATTCTCAAATTCTCCTCCATGATCACTACGAATAGTGATAATGGTGGATCCTAAAAGATTCTGAATCTTCTTTGCAAATTTGGTAAACTCTTCATGAGCTTCATTCTTATTAGTTAAGAATGAAACCCAAGTAAATCTAAAAAAGTCGTCAACGACAACTAGTCCATATTGAGCATTACCTAAAGAAGCGGTTCTAGTTGGCCCAAATAAATCTAGATGTAGAAGTTCTAGGGGCCTCTTAGAAGTAATCCCTTCTTTAAGCTTAAATGAAGATTTACTTAGTTTACCTCTTTGACATGAATCACAAAAGTTTTTCTTATTAAAAACAATCTTAGGAAAACCTTTGACTATATCATGCTTAGCTAACTTATATAAGTGCTTGAAGTGAACATGACCAAAACGGCGATGCCATAATAGTTGTTCACTTGTGTTAGCAACTAAGCAATGTTCTACAGTTTTAGGCAAGCTCAAATAATAAATATTTTTACGCCTAATATCGGAAAATAAAACATTTGAATCACAATCAACAATAGTACACAATCCTTCTCCAAAGTTAACCTTGTAACCTTTGTCACAAAGTTGACTAATGGAAATGAGATTGTGACATAAACCACTAACAAGATAAACATTAGTAATTAGATGTTTAGAAGGATTACCAACGATACCTACTCCAATGATGGTTCCCTTTTGATTACCTCCAAAAGTGATCGTTGCACCATCTTTGATGCTAATCACTTCGGAGAGCAATGAGGGATCTCACGTCATGTGTTTGGAGCAACCGCTATCAAAAATCCATCCTTTCCCTTTAGAGCTAATAAGGCATTTATTGCTCTTCTTCTTTCTCTTGGGTACCTACATAATATACCATAAGCTTATGGTACCCAATGTTTGTTGGGTCCAAGGGGATTAGCCCTTTGGAAGCCAAGTCCAAGTGGACGTCCGCTTCCCAACATAGTTACTATTTCTAATTACATCATGAAAGTAGGAATCAACATAAGCATTCCTAACATTTAGACTAGTGTTCTTAGGACCCCAAATAGTGTACATCTTGGGAGTCTTATTCCTAGTTGCATGCATATGTGTTGGATTTCTATGTGGTGCATGCTTCTTAGGAACATGATTTCTAGCATAGAGATGTGGTGGAGGATATGCATTGTACATTCTAGGATGATATGTATGCTTGGGAACATGCATTTTATATGAAACATAAGGATCATGCATGACATGTGGAGGAGGAGCATACATGAAGGAATGATGCGTATGAGCATACGGGTGTGTAGGAGCACGTACATGAGTATTTCTCATGTGTGGTTGTGTATGTGTCTGTGGGTGCGGAGCATAAAATGTGTCATGATTATCCACTTGTGAAGTAGGATGTTTCCTACGTGGATGAGTGTTAGTGTACATAAAAGCATGGCCTTGCTTTTGGTTTCCACCCTTAGTGGGTTTCTTGCCAAAAGGAAGAGAAGGTGATGTGGTGACATTCTTGGTAGGATTGCTACCTATAGTGTCTTTGACACCACTTATGGATGCACCGGAGGAAGGCCTCACAAAATCTATAGTGACACCACTATAGGAGGTGCGAGCATTAGATGCATTTGCTTTTACAAATCCAAGACCAACAAGATGTGTGGCCAGAAATTGGCTTGCAAGCAAATCATCCAATTGTCCTTTTCCCTTATTGAATCTCACAATACGGGAGGACATGAGATCATATTTCTCCTTTAAAGAAGAAATGTTGGTATCCAAGGTGGACACCCGTGCTTTGAGCTCATGCACTTGGGTTTTAAGAGAGTCATTCTCTAAACCCAATTGTGTGTGACGTGTAACTAGATCACTATTATCCTTGGGATGTGTTTGATCTAGTTGAGATTTGAGGGAGTTCACCTCATCTCTCAATGTGACATTTTGAGAAGCTAAGTTTACTTTCTCAAGAGTTAAAGTATCAACAATGGTGTCATTGTTGATAATGCATGGAATGGATGACTTGCTAACATTTGATTTCTTTAAGCTAGTGTATCTAAGCATTAAAGATTGGTATTTAGCAAATAGTTCTTCATTAGCTATACGAAGTTCATCCATTGTTACCTCGGTGTCATCCGTGTCGGAGTCACTCTCATCCGAGAGTGGGTCTTCAAGTGCCATGAAACACATGTGGGCGCTCTCACCCTTCTCATCATCGGAATCGCTTGATGAGTCATCACTTGAGTCATCAAAGGTACCTACGAGTCCTTTCTTCTTGTCTCTCTTGTTCTTGTCAGACTTATGATACTTTGGTGTCTTTTATTTTTCTTTGTTGTTTAGCATTGGGCAATCCCTCTTGATGTGCCCTGGCTTATGACACTTATAACAAAGAGAGAAAGTAGCATTAGTAGACTCAAAACGTTTGTTTGAGGAAAATTTACCTTTGCGGAAGAAGCGTTGGAGCTTCTTCGCCATTTGGGCCATATCACCTAAATCCATCTCGTTCTCGGATTCATCACTTTCGGAGGATGATGAATTGGCGTTGAATGCCAAAGCTTTCTTCTTGGCCTCTGAGGGATTCATCATGGCTCAAATCTTCAATCGGTTATCCCGTCTTACTTCGTAAGACATAAGAGTCCCGATGAGATTCACCACTGTGTAATTCTTCAAGTCATTGACCTCCTCAATGGCGATTGCTCTTCTTTCCCATTTGGAGGTCATCCCCATGATGATCTTCCTTACCTTTTCAGGTTCGGTGTAGATTTGGCCAAGGGCTTCCAATTCATTTGTGATATCGGTAAAGCGTCCGTACATCGACGCAATGCTCTCATTTTCCTGCATGTGAAACAAGTCGAAGTTTTGCACAGCAACATATAACTTTGAAAGCTTTACCTTATTCGTTCCCTCGTGGGTAACGATGAGATGGTTCCAAATTTGATATGCACTCTTACATGTGCATATCTTGTTGAACTCATTCAGGTCCAACACACAATGAAGAGCGTTCATTGCTTTAGCGTTGTTGACTTCGGCGGACTTCTCGGAAGTCTTCCATTTCTCGAAGTCATCTTCGACGGGCTCGACGTACTCCTTGTGAGAGTTCTCCAAAGAGAAGCACTCCTAAGGAATGTCTCCATCCTACACTTCCAATAGCCAAAATTAGTACCATTGAAACATGGAGGGCGTACCGTAGATTGACCTTCGAAAAGAGTGGACGCTCCATCACAGTTGTGATTGTTGTACGAAGGCGACGGAGGAACGTTGTTGTTGTTGGATGCCATAGATTAAACCTTGCGCTTCGATACCAATTGTAAGGACCCTGTCTATGGGGGAAAACACTAGAAGGGGGTTGAATAGTGTTTATGCAAATTTAAAAGGAGTTTACGCCAAATAAAATGCAATCCAAAAAATAATGCGGAATAGAAAAACGACCCAAAGAGAAACACACGCAAACGCAGATATGTTTCAAGGGTTCGGATTACCCAAGTCAACTCCCGACTTGTTCCCGGTAATCCTACGTCCCTACCACCCGGATACCACCGGATACTCAAGTTAGAACCCTAACATGAGGTTTCCTTATAGCCCACTTGTAGCAACCCTACAAGTGCAATCGAATACAATCGATGTCATTGACTCCAACAAACAGGGAGCAAGCAAAACCACTCTCACAACCGAGAGCACAGTTCAAATAACGAAAGTTATGAAATATGAAAGCAACACTTACAATCACCTATGCCTTGAAGTAGAACATGAAGGAGAAGTGTGATGTGTGTTGAAGAACTCTCTTGGAAGAGAGGAGAAAGCCCTTTCTCTTGACTACACCAAATGCCTAGAAGATCAATCTTTGGTTCTAGGTTGGAGAGCAAGAGAACAAGATTTGGAAATACTTAAGGCTTTGGATTTGAGAGCTTTGATCTTTGGAAATGAAAGCTTGAAGGATTTTGCAATGAATGAGTAACCTTCCAATGAAACAGTAGAAGCTCTATTTATAGCTTTCTCAAATCCACAAAACAGTTTAGGCAAAAACCCAATCAAAATCCGTGAGAAAAATCTCAACGGATATAATCTGAACTCGCGACAATCGACTGTTGAACAATCCACAGTCGACTGTTGCACAGTCAGCAAGGGTAGGTGAGAATTCATAACGGTAACTTACCACATGGACAGTCGACTGATGAAGCAAAGACAGTCATCTGTTAAGCCAACAGGCGAATGTACATTCTTCGACAGGCGACTGGCCGAGAGAAGAGTAAGTTAGAAAAATACTGGAAATCTCACAAGATACAGGACAGACGACTGATGCAAGTAACACAGTCGACTGTTAATCAGAACAGGTGACTATATATCCTTAAACAGACGACTGTCAAAGTCAGGAGAAATTTCCAGAGAGCTGAGTCAAAGAATAGACTTACAGACAGGCGACTGTTGCAGCATAGACAGTCGACTGATCTAATAGACAGTCAACTGTATATACAGCATAAGTCGACTGGCCGTAGAAATCAGATCAAACAGAGTTTGGGCATGGAGAGACAGGCGACGGATGTACAATTCACAGTCGACTGTCACTAGGACAGACACCTGTGAATCGTTCAACAGTAGCATGTACGAAATAATCAGAGAAGGCCCAAAACTACATTGTAATAGTCTGTGCATAACAGGCGACTTTAGAACAAAACACAGTCGACTGTTGTTGAGACAGGCGACTGTAAACTGTTAAGCAGTCGGCTGTTATAAACAATCCTAGCACAAACAAAATAGAATTGAATTGGGATCAAAGGACAAAAGTCTAATGATGTCCTATGACAGAATGTAGATGTGTGTGAGTGCTCCATCAAAGTTCTACTTCTAAGCTACATACTAAAAGAGATAAAAGAAAAATTACATTGACGAATAATCTCTTCTTTCCATCGTATGAGCTTGAAGTCTTTACGGAGCTTCAATCATCAATCTACGATCATCCAATTCATATCATTTGCCTTCAATGACGTTTGTGAGTCATCCATTGCTAGTTGATCTTCATAATAAGCTTAGGCAATGGATTAACTGCAAAATAGGGGATTAGTCACAAGTATTTATGTTTGCTCATCATTAACACCAAGTAAGGAAAAGTCCAATAAACATGTACAAGTTTAAATATGGTTTTCCTTGTCTTAGATGGTAGGAAGAATTAGATAGACCTCCAGGTTTGATAGTCAGGCACCTTGGTTAAGATTTAGTCATCCTTGTCTTAAGATACCCTAGTAGCCTCTCACACGGCTTCGACCATGTTAGATTTCTAGAGCCCTTCTTTTAGTTGTTCGCTCGGGTCCATCAACTTCGGGCCCAACAGAACGTAATCTTGTTTCTCTTATGGCCCTTCCCTGAGATCTCTCTATTATTGTCTAGTTCATTAGGAAGTCTTAGTGCTGAGTTCTCCTGATCTTTAGACGGCTGATAGTTAGAACCCCTGATTTCTAACATCTTTCCAATCATTGCACACTTCTGTGTTATCGACCGTAGAATTCTATCGTAGCTTTTCATGAATCATATCTTAGGGGTATTCATCATGCGATCATTTTCCCTTGCCCTCGACTCACGTGGTCGCTTCATGACGATTATCGTTAATCCTTAGAATCTTTCCCTTTGCAAATCCTGCTTCATTTAAAAGTATTTTTGGAAATTTCCTTATTAAATTCTTCGCTCAGTTTAACTTCTTTGAAAACCCTTAAAATATATTTAAATTTCCTACTTTTCGGTTGAGTTAAAATTCTTTCACGGATTTTGAAATATTTTTGGTCGAAATTCTTAGTTACTATCTCGTAACCATTTTCTAACCGGTATCTTTCATATTTCGGCTTTAAAAACCATGTTACCATTTCGAAAATTCAATATACCACTTTTTCTAAACTACGAAATTTGTTTTAACCACTACCGTCCGTACTTTTAGAATACTTTCCAAACTAAAGATAACTTCAATTTTTGTATATATCAGTTCTATGTTCATCGTGCTCCCATTTCAAAAATCTTTGTATAAACCTATTTTCATCTGCAAAACAATCGCTATTCACCCATCGCAACCTCACCCTCCTCTTTTTCCTTTGTCTAACTCTTTTTCCCAGTTGTAATTTTCTACATCTGCTCACTTTTCTACGTATTTTTATTAGTATAAAAGTATATGATACCATATTTTACACGTAATTCTTCTTTCATCTAAATTAATTACTTTGAGCAATATATTTGTCCCATCCAACTAGCTATCCCTTTATCTCGCCTTATTTTGAACTCGTTCCTTCCGATCTTATTTCGATACACTCTTGGTTTCGGCTTCCTTTCTGTTGTGTAGACATTGGTGCTTGTAATTGCTTGTGTCAACTCTAGTTTAGTAGTGGACCCATTGGTTTTGTGATGTCGTTGTGGTGCATGTATATAGGTAGAGTGTGCGGACCTGTATGAGGGTGCTATCCTTAGGATATTAGTGATTGCCTCTTGCATCAGGTGTGTATACTCAGTGTGGTCCGTGATATACATATGGAGTTGTTTGAATGATGGTATTCATATTTGAGTGGATAGCGTTATAGCAGGCAATTCCTTAGACTTAGTCTTTCGTATTATAATATAGCTTATTTTTGGCTGCATGCGATTGTATCAAAATTTTTGTTTTCTTTTAAATCAAATCTTTAAAGTTTTGAAACTAGCCCACAATATCACAACCCATCTATATTCTCTCATCCATTACCACAACTCCACACGGTTTTCCCAATGTTTTAAAATATGTCATTGGCCTTAAACTTCCGTTCTTTTCTTTCCCTCTTCAGGAGTGATATTTTTTTTGTGATGTTGTTAGTACTAGCTATTTTGTTATAAGGTTATGTTTGCGGGTAGGCTATGAGTGAGATGAGATATGTTGTATCGGTGATTAGTTGGTTTTGAATAACAAGGATATTAGATCAAATTTTTTTGGATGAAAAGAATGAGGTGTCCAAGACTTATTATTGACACCATGTGTAAAGGACTCAATGGAGAATTCTGGTTGGATGAAATTATATGCGGGGAGATGAGAACTTATTAGACCTGAAACTTGGACGAGTGGTAAATAGGAGTAGCTAGGAAGGTATAGTATGAGTTAGGGTGATCATAAGAATGAGTAGAGCATTTAAAAGCATCAAGACTTGATTATTAAGTTGAGGTGAGAAGGCATTGGAGATGACGTGACTTGTTGAGACGAACGAAATGTTAAGAAGATGGATTTAATATGATTAGGAGATTAGATGATAGGGGTAAGGATAGATGTAGTTTGATGGTTCATTGATTACGAAGGATAAATTTATAAGTTAGTATGACGAAGAATATATATTGGGGATGTTATGATTGATGACTGGTAGACGATAATGTGGATTTATAGTTAAGTGCTAAGGTGTGATTCTAGTTGTAACATTAGCCAGTGGAGAGATGGGTTATGATGGATTATTTGAGAAACGATGTTTGAAGTTATGGGATTAGCGACCATTATGTGCAGATATAGAAGTTGTAGGCATAAGTGTATATAATTATTATTATTATTATTATAAGTGATTCCGAGGGCGGAATCATTTCTAAGGTGGGTAGAATGTAACGGCCGCTTTCCGACCGTTCGTATTTTCTACGCGTACGACTCTTATCGTGAGCGTATTTTATTTGGCCTCTTCTTGTATCTAGACTATACGATGTGATATGTCATTGTTACCGTATGGAAGAGTAGTTATTTGTGGGATTTTTAGTGAACATCATTTCACGGGTCATTCTCCCACAAATCAGGTTTGATTGCAGGATCATCGTAGCTTTAGACTTAGTCGTCAGTCCTTTTTATTTTTAGTTCGTTTTCTATGGACCAAATGTGCGATTGACCACCGTATCCCCGAGCCTCTCTTTGTCAGGATCATCCCGATATTTTTTTCGTAATTTTCTGACACCCCTAGCCCAATCAAATCACTAATCAAAATTAAAGCCCAATTAGCTTAACCCAAATTCGTAATTCAAATTCCTAATCAAATCTTAAGGAATCCCTACGTATCATGCATGTGGGATTTTCTGGAACTACCCTCACCTCTGTTTAACTCACTTTGCACACCCCCTCACTCACCCTCTCTCCTAGTCCCCCCCTTAATTATACCCCTCTTTAAAATGATTTTAGCAAACCTCCTCTTCAAAAACAACAACCCAGCCCCATACCCTAGCCGCACGCAAACAACCCATTTGGCCGAATTTTTTCTTCTTCCTACAGTCGCCGACGTCCACCACCAGCCCCCCAACTCTGGCCACCACCCTCTTCTCCTCCTTCTCCTCCTTCTCCCCCTCTCCAAAGCTCTCAAAATCCATCAAAACCGCATCATATCTCACCCATGCCGAAACTGTGCACCACTGCCGGAAAACGCACGCCTGCCGACCGTCCACCACCGTCGGCAAACTCCACCACCCCCACTCGACTCATATTTGACCTCCAGATCATCTCCAACTCCCCTTACCCTCTTCTCTCATCTCTACCTCCTCGAAACACCCCTCGAACTCGCCTTAACGGCAGTTTTGGATAGATCTGTCCATCGTCAGAAAAACCCATCGCCCGGCCACCTCCTGCCACCTCCGGTGACCACCCTACCACCATTGGACTCCTCTCGAGTCCCCCTACCAACTTCATCCATCCTTGCTCACTTCTCTCATCTCGATCTCTTCAAAACCCCATTGAAACAAGCCCTAGCGGCTGTTTTTGACAGATCTGTGTGTTGTCCTTCAATGCCGATGCACGGCCACCTCTGACCACTTTCGACGACCACTCCACCACCATTGGATTCCTCTTAAAGTTATTTAGCTACTACAATTTTCCTTTGACTCTTTTGATCGATGATTTTCTGCTGAGACGCGTGACAACGAACGTTGCACGAATCTGTCCTCTTCGACTTCTCACGGCCACCCACCGCCGTACACTCATGCCATCGGCCACCCATCAGATCGAGCAACTCTCACTGATCCTGCTTCAATTATCGACAGCACCCGTGCACCCTCAGAGTTCACATGCATCACCGTACTCACGTGTTTTTACCCGACGTCGCCGCTGTCGTGAAGATCTGTTGCGCTACCCGTAACGGGAGAGAGATCGCCACTTGATCGTTGTTTTCATGCCACCACCTCACTGTCTAGAGGTGCCTTACTGTACTACCTACGGTCGAGGATTTGCAAACGACGCCAACGCATCGCCATTCAGCCCCGACATCCGCTTTTTGAACGACGTCAAAAGGTTAGTCCTCTAACGCGTAGTAAGAACCCCACGATAGAGAATCAAAAACTAATTAAAAACCGTCAATGACAACTAAATTTTATTTATGCATCTTTAAAATACTGTCTATCGTAGAAAATCGACGAACGAACTGAATTTCTGTGCACATATGGTAGACGTCGATCTAGACTGAACGAATCATCAAAAGACGTGACTTTTTGACTGTTAGGGTAGTCCCGCTAAATTTAGAAACAAATCATAATAGGATTGACGAAAAACGAGTCCTGACACCGCCATTGACCCCTTTTCAGACGGACCCTTGCTGACGCGCTACTTCGACGGGATGCTCCGGACAGACGACTCACTCTCCACCGCAGGCAAGTGTTTACACTTGTGTTCTTATGGCCATGTTTAGGCCTTACCCTTCTTAGAAAGTTAAAGAACATTTAAAGAGAACCGGACGTGAAATGATAGCGTCCGGGACTCCCTTGACAGCTTAGACTTGACGACAAAGTCTAAGCACAACAACAACAATAACAACAACAACTGACACCTTAGGGTTATTCTATGTGTGTGTGCGTGTGGACACCCTAGAATGAACAACTTCTCAACTCTGTCATGTCATGTCACAAAAGCCTACGGGCGTTTCAGGTGCCCTCCATACGAGGGTGATCTCTGGTTGTCTTGTCTTGAGCACTTTGGGTGGAGGAAGGTTGAGCGTTCCCTCGGCTTGGCAGGTTTGGCCACCCACAAACAGAAAGGCGTGAATCTCTCTTGTCACCCTCAGTCTTATCTTGTCTCGAGTTGTGCACTAGGTTGAGCGTTCCCTCGGTGCACACCGAAATGCATGAACCTTAGTGACACACTTCTTGTCTTGTCTTGTCCTGTGCACTAGGTTGAGCGTTCCCTCGGTACAGATCGAAAGGCGTGAACCTTAGTGACACACAGTCTTGTCTTGTTCCGTGCACTTGGGTTGAGCATTCCCTCGGTTAAGAAGGTGCTGGCCGCCTTCTAACCGAAAGGCGTGAACCTTCGTGACACTTCTTGTCATATCTTGTCCCGTGTACTTGGGTTGAGCGTTCCCTCGGTTGAGAGAGTGCTGGCCGCTTTCTAACCGAAAGGCGTGAACTCTCATGACACACACGGTACTTCTTGTCTTATCCTGTCTAGGTTAGTCCCGTAGCTAGTAGCACATGTTGCAGCTACTGCATGTCACATCTTACTTTCCTGCACCGTTTTACTTCTTGCATAGTATAACTGTCATATCATAACAACAGCATGATAATCAACCAGTAAAATGTTGCTCTTAATTCCCTTACACTTGCAGTAGAGTCTAACCCTTCTTTGTAGACTTTACTTGACGTACAGTTCCTTTTCTCTTGGGTTTTGTACGTCAGGTGTTGAGCCAGAGTACGTGGACGAGTCGGACATACCGGAGTACATGGAGCCAGAGGACGACGACCCAGAGTACGTTCTTGACGAGGACCAGACCTATAGGTCCTTTCCGTTGCTGCCTTTCAGAGGTTACTACTTTTACTTTACTCTCTTTCAGTAGTTGTTGCCATGCGTAGGCTTCTCTTTTTAGACTTTGTACTCGCTGGATATTATCTCTTTATATTAATGAATGCAACTTTCTTTCTGTACTTTCTGTTGTTCCGAATTTTATAAATGCAAGAACCTGAAAATTTTAAAATGGTACCCCCTACAGACGCTTATTGGGTCCGAGCTTCATAGCTCCGGCCCAAGCGGGCCTTAGTCACGCTTCGCCTCCGTAGTTTTGGGAAGCGGGGCGTGACAGCCATCATTATATATTAATGAAAGTTTAATGCTTATTGGAAATGTACCACTATATTGGTAATTATTTTATTTGTGCACTTCCAATATAAATGTTGAATGGTCTTCTCCTTCTATGTTTTGATGCTACAAAGCTTAGACAAATGGTTAAGATAGAACACATTCACTTATGTGTTTTGGATCATTTTTATCCATCACATAGTTGTATTCTATATGAAAACTAATTGTTGTTGTTCTATTCTTCCCATTCTTTTTAGATTATGACAAAGGGGGAGAGATATAACCATAGGAGTACTTTGAGAGCTTGCTTGGGGTATTTTTGTTGAAATTCTCTTGATTGTTGAAATAAAGTATGAAGTATTCTTGAGATTTTGACATATCTCTCAAATGAATCATAAAGGAAAAGAGAGAGTAACTATAGGTGTTTTTAACTCCATGAATCATAATATGTCTAAACTAGTTTTGAAACTATTGTATGATTCAGAGGGAGTTTTAAAATTCATCCTTCACTTTATCATAAAAATTTGATTTCAATATAGTTGATTGACTTGATCTCCTTTTTCATGCATCAACTTTCCATATGTGTATCACCATACGCTTCATGCCTTGTGTAGTCATATATGTTGATGGCTTTAATGAATAATATACACAACTCATGTGATACACATATCATTAACTAGCATTGGTGATTCAGTATTCATTTGATTATTTGGAGTAAATTGTTTGGCATTAATGTAGGGGGGAGTAAGTATCTTTATATTCATGGACAATTATTAATTATGGTTATGATTGTTTTACTCATCATAAGGAGGAGAATGTTGAATATAGGTTTCCCCAAATGTGGTTTTGATGATAAAAACATAATCAATTGTGACTAATCCTCATGTTTGTAGTTAATGAAAGCATCATCAATATAGACAGAGTCATATCAAATGAAGATGATAACTCGGATCATTGATGCAAGGACATTAATCAATGAAGCATGGAAATCAAGGAGTGAACGCAAGGAAATCAAAGCGTTGGACTCAACAAACTTAAAATGGAAGTCTTCAAGGACTTCAATAGGAAGTGAAGAGGATAAAACATGTATTTCTTTATTACTTCTTAATTGAAATATCATGTTAAGCCTTGAATAGACTTGATAGAATATCACTCATAACACTCACAGCACTCTAGATCATATATCATTGAGTGGCATAGGGTTAAAAATTGCATGAACTCGAAATAGAGTTTTTCAGACTACCTAGACGTCTGTTAGTTGATCTCCAGATGATGGTGCTCATGCATATTCAATTCTTCAAAACCCTACCCAGTACAGACGCCTGATGTTCTCATTCCAGACGTCTGTACAATACGTCAGGCGCCTGGATGAAGAACTGCAGACGTATGATTAATTCTCGTCCTATACTGACTGATAGAAATCAGACATCTGATGTTATGTTTCCAGACGTCTTCACTTTGTATCAGACGCTTGGATGATATACATTAGACGTCTAGTTAATTACGAACCAAACTTTCAGTATCTTAAAATCTGCTGTCAGGTCTTGATTAAGGCATCTGAAGATATGTTTCGAGGCGTCTATATGGTCGACCTGACGTCTGGATAATATACATCAGACGTCAAGATATTCAAACCTATTTATTCCAAGTAATGCAGTCACACTCTGTCTGAATGATCAGACATCTATCCCATTAAAGCCAGACGACTGTACATTGGACCAGACATCTAAGAAGGCTTCTTCAGACATCTGCCAAGTGTCCGTTTAGAGTCTTTAGACTACATTTATGACCCAGTCAAAACAGTACAGCAATTTCCTGGTCGTTCTACTTCAGGCGACTGATGACTAGGATTTCTGCCTGTTAATCCCTGTTTTCAGCATTTAATGCTTGGGATTTTTAACAACTTTAGGACAGAATTCGGTGAGCTATTTAAAGGGCTTGATGTCTTGACTTGAGAAGTTAGCAAAATTATTAAGACTTCATTCAATACATGCTCAAGTGAATTCAAGTCATCAATTCTTCAGCTAGAGCATTCAAAGCCATTCAAGCTCAAGCTCTAAGTTTCAACTTGTCTCCAAAGCTTTTCAAGATCAAGCTTCTAGCATTCATTGCTAATCTTCTTGAGACAAAGTAGTAAGAGCGCATACTCTCATCATTTAGAGCATATCATACACACCTCATTGCCTCATTCTAAAGAGTATTTTTCAAGGCATATGTTATGGAAATTTTTTCATATTTCGGTACTAATTTTCTCTTAATACTTGAGAAGTTCCTCTCGGTTGTAAGAGTAGTCCATTCCTGGGTTGTGAGAAGTGGAAGGAGGTGTATTGGTTTTTCACTTGTCAGGTTTTGGTAAGTGGGTATTAGTGGATCACTACTCACTAGCGGGTTTGCTAGTGGGTTGCTGGAGTAAGATTCAAAGGAATTAGGGAGACTCAGAGTCAAAAAGACTCGTTGAATCCAAACCAGGGTATATCTTTTGTGTGCGCTTGCTTTTCTGCGATTTTTTCTCTCCGTTTCTATTTTCGCACTAAGGTTACATAAGGGATATTTAATTTGGCGTAATTTCCTTATTATTATTATAAAGCACTATTCACCCCTAATGATATATCCCGATAGTTTCAGATCCTACAGTTAGTATATACATATATATAAATGTTTGTATCATCAAAACCTTACGAGGAGTTGTGAGTTTCCAACAAATGTGAATGTTGTAAATGAGACCGCCGAATTATGAAAGAAATGAGGAATTGGCTGATAAACTGAGAATTAGGAATTGAGTGTAAACAACAACCTAGAACTCTCGGTCTATCTTGAGATAGGTGAGATTCCAGACATTGGGTTTAGGAGGAAAAAACACGTGTAAAATGTAGACTTAAGGACGGGAAGATACTTGTATCTCACTCGCACTCCCGTCAGGGGGAGTTGGGCAGAGTTGGAGAGACCCCTAGTGTACTCGTGATGCACCATGAGGTAGACACTATTCTCACTCCCGAAACAGGGGAGTTATAAGAGGCCCAGCTATACTGATCAGTGCTCGTGTTCCACTAGCGGGGTACCACCTTTTCACCCACCCTGGGTGAAGTCTAGTTCCTTACGTCCTATGTTTTACTCAGGTTTTCCAAATATTAAACTATAATTGCTTAACTTGAAGATTAATGCATTATGATTCTCTTTAAACTATCATTTGTGGATATTCATGCATGGATGCTTGCTTCTCTTTATGCATATCAGTTTGCGGTACTTTCTTTTTACGTGCAGTACATGCCTATGATGTTTCTGTCTTTTACCTTATGCATTTAGTTGTATTGCCTTGGTTATCACTAGTTTCTAGACCCTTAATTAGGTAGAACAGTTTTGAGACTGGCCCCTACCTAATGTAGTTAGATTTCCTAATGGGTCACGTGTTGACATGTCTCATCCCACTTTTCCCCAGGATTAGAGATAGAGCAGATGGATCAGGATTCGATTCAGGAGATCACCCCGAGCTTCGACATAAAGGTGGAGCCTACAGAGAGCAACTTTGTACAGTTGGATCCTTATGGGTAGTCTAGGGAGTGTGTTGTACTGTGTGTAGACACTTTTTCCTTTTGTGGTCTTAGGGTTTTGATGTTATCTCTTTTGTACCCCATGTACAGTTGTGGCATGTAATATACTCTTTTTATTAAAATAAAAATAAATGTTTTGTAATCTCTGAGATTTTCTGTGGATTATATTTTGTATTGGAGCACTTTCTGTTTTATTTATTTGTACTATTCTTGTGTGTCCAGTGGCCTGCGAAAAGAAATTTTCAGTAATCCAAATTTACGCTTAGTAGTGTTTGGAGCCTATAGTCCAAATACTACTGCAGCCTTATTACACTTCGTATCTCTACGAATACCAGGAATATATGTATTTTTGTGTATTTTGGAGAACAGTGTGTGGCAATGCCCGTCGGGTTTTGAGATCGAGTTTATTTAGGACCATGTTGTAGAGATCGAGCCAGTGATCGAGGACGACATTGAGTTTCAGCCTACTGAAGACTAGGGTAACTACTTATTTGTGTCAACACCGTTAAGTTATACTATTATTGAGACTTATGCGTTGTTTTTGTTCATGCCATGCTTGGCCTATGCTTGTATCCTATTCTGGACGCTTGATTTATAATAATGCTATTCAGGGTGTTTCTTAAGTAAGCATGTAACAAACTGCGGTGTTAAATCACAGACGCTTAGAGTGTTTAAACCAATGAGGAAGAAAAGAAAAAGAAAGAGAAAAAAAATACTCATCCTTGGTTTAAGCACATCGCGGACCCGTTCGCATTCTTGCTCCCAAGTATAATGGGAAGCAGGGCGTGACAAATATTTCACCTCAATCAATTTTATGTTGCATTTTTTCCCTACTAAATTCATGTTTCTCATTTATTTCCTTTACATTAGTTATAATTTCCTCCTCAGAGTTAAACTCCATTTATTGCCTTCTTTTAATCTTTTCTGTCTTTCTTCCAACAGGTCGACTTCCTAAAATGTTAGTATGAGATAGGTCTTCACCCATGGTCACAAAATCTTCATTCCATGTGTTGACATCCATTGCATTTTCTAGGTTCCCATCCAATGAAGAGAACCCCTCCCTTAAACATGCAGCTTTTGGTTCTGCCCACTTCTCGACATCTTTGAGGATCGGCCAAACAAAATTAATCTGAAATCCTTTCTTTTCCCCACCCACTTCTCCATACAAAGTTATAGCTTTCATAAACTAACTAACATAATTTAAACAAAATAAGGATCAAAGTGTTTGAAAGTGTTAAAATGAAAATTAAAAATGAACTGTAAATTTGAAATTAGATATGTACTATATCCAACTCAGAAGAGCCGCTTGGATTTAGTCGATTGATTTGTCGAATGCAACCTCAAAATTTGTTTATAGCATTTTTAATATATTCCAAACTATTGTGTTTTGAGGTGGTTTCCATAGGGTTTTTTCCATCGTTTAGCCCTAGACTTAGCAGACGTGGGAAGCAGAAGAAGAAAAATCATACAAACACATTTTTATGAAAACCCTATAGAATGAAAACCTTTTGTAGGACCATTACTATCTAAGGACGGAGATGAACCAACCTCACAAAGATAGATTTAATATAAACTATTATAAAATAAAATGCTTAAATGAACATACCTTTGTTTTTGCAGTCGTAAAAACAATATCCGTGGGTAACGTCCCGAAGTTCGCAACAAGTCGTCTTAGAGATGACCACTTGTTCCAGAATGTTTCACCTTAGCTGGAATCCCCGCCTCAAGCTTCGGATTAAATCCGAATTCCCTCCAAGTTTTGCTAAAACATGAAAGAGTGAATAAAGAGGAAAAAGAGGGAAAATTTGGTCTCCTTTTGATCTAGTTTTGCTCACTTAATTACGATGAGCTCCATTGATCTAAGCATGGTGTAAGTTTAGGAGGAAGTGGATGACCCTATATATAAGGTGAGCTGAACCTTCAAATCAGTAACATATCCGATATGGTGCTAAAAAGAGAGTGCAAGGTTTCCCCTTAAAGGGCTAAACTTTAAGTAATTCTTTCTCACTCTTCGCTAAGCCCAAGAAGCAAAATGATTTTCAAAGAGCTTGAGATCGCATAGAAACTAACGACACTTAATTTCGAGGTCGTTTGACCCCTCAAACGAGTGCCCAAAATTGTCCCAAAACAGGTCTACAGACCCTCCAAACCCACAGTCAAATCACAGTCATATCGGGTCGGGTGTGTGCCCGTAGTCCGGCCTACTAGAACTAGGCTAGCACTCGGGTTCGGGCATGCACCTGGTTCAGGTACCCGCCTGATCTTGCGGTCAGTCGGGCCCAGTTTAGGCGTGCACCCACCTAACATTGCGTTTGGGCACCTGCCCAACCTTTCGTTTAGGCGCCCACCCGGGCTCGGGCTAGCACCTAAACTGGTGCACGGGCTCGCCCAAGCCCAAGCTTGGGCACGTCTGAGCCTAGAATTGGGCTTGGCCCGAGTTGCACTCAGGATAGAGCCAGTTTTGGTGCCCGAGTGCACCCCCGAGTTACAGTCAGGCTTAGCGCAAGCTGCACTCAGAGATAGCCCAAGCCCTAAGCTCAGATGCTGATAGCTAGGTCCAGGACATTCCCAGACCCCAGTTTGGGTCATTTCTATGCTTTTAGAAGGCTTGATATTTGCATCACATCATATATGACTGAAATCCTCTTCACAACTAGTTTGCGACCATCCTAATTCCCATGCATCATATGCATATTCCTCCTATTACTTGGATGAGGATCTCAGCATGTGTGAGATTCTACAGCTTGACCCTACTACAGGTGAGACTAATAGCCCCTGACGATAGTGACCGTGAGTAGCAGCTGCCTTTCCTTCGTCGGTATCATCATTACGTGGTCTGCCCCTTAACATAAACATTGTCGGGACTATCCATGGTTATGTCCGTGATGAATTCTGTAGTTTTAATCACTTTGTCAATACTATGTCGCTGCGACGCCTAGAGGATGGTTGATTGTCAACCCCTAATAGCTTCGTGATCTGATCAGCATCGTTCGGTCTTAGCTTGTCTTTTGTTGAATCATATCCAACTCACCTCGGCCAAGGATTTCTGCTAAGGACCGTACTGATTCTGTGACACTAACTCACCACATACTGGAGAGAAAAATTCTCTCTTGGCCACTACTCCTCTTATACGCTTCAAGTTCCACCCAACAGAAGACCTTTCGATAGGCCCTGCATCGAAGATAGGTCAGAGATCTAAGTGACATAGTTCACGCACAGGCCAAACAATGACCTCAAGTCAAAGGACCAGCTTGCATATCATCACTTAGAAGTTACCATTGATCATTCAGTGTGAGCATTGTATGTAGAAGCTCTTGTTGGGTCGTTCAGTGAACTCATTCTCTAATGAGCACTTATGTCTCGTCTCTGATTTCTCCAAATCGAATGATCATGAGATCATCGGCATCAAAACTTGGTGAAGACAAAGCACACAATAGTCTAACTGATGCATCGATGTCCTTTCTCGATACATCTACGACTACGAACAACTTTAGACTTATGCTACAAATGGCCGATTATGCATCTCCATAATCGTGATCCTCATCTCGATACATTTTTGACCTTGCATTAAGTCTCAGGAATTTATCTAAGTATAAAATGCAGGCAAACATTTATAAAAATACTCAGATAAACAATATCAAATAGCATACTATTATTTTGAACAAGATGTTACAATTACAAATAATTGACATCAAGGGCATACATTTCCCAACGTCTCCCACTTGCACCCAGGCCCAATTATCATGGTATCATATACCAATTTACACATGAGTCTCTCTATACGATCACATGATAGAGTCTTCGTGAATGGATCTACTAAATTTGCCTTCTACAGAGACACACATGAGTTCTATGTCCTTCTTCCATTCTATATCACATATGAAGTGATATTTAAGAAGAATATCTTTGCAGCCTTGTTTCCTTAACCAAATCACCAGTCCTTCGCAAGTACTCGAGAATTGCCTTGACCGATTTCTAATGTCCTTCTACAGGATTAGACTGATATACAAAAGTGACATCTGATCTAGTACATTTCACAATATACATGATGGATCAACTGCCGAAGCATATACGATCCTTTTCATGTGATCTCTCTCCAAGTCAGTCTTTGGAGACATCTTCTTGAAAGAGTTAAACCATGATTGGAAGGTGTGAAACCCCCTTACCATGCTAACCCGTTTTAGCATGGTATCAATGTACCTGGACTGGGAGAGTCCTAGCATCCTTTTGATCTATCTCTATAGATCTTCATAAAGACGCTTCTCCCAAAGCCTTCGTGGATAATTGGTTCAACAACCATCCGTTTGACATATTTCAACATCTCTATATTGCTTTCTACCAAAATAATGGTATCCACATATAGTACGAGGATGACTAATGAATTTCCACTAGTCATATGTTGTCTACACACTTTCTCTTTTCTTCCACTGACCTCGAAACCTTCTAGCTAAGTCATGTAACATGTACATCATTCTACCAGATTTTGTAGTCATAAGCGATAGCGAGTATAGTCTAAATAGGCTTGTGCATGCCTACTGGTGAGAACATTTTGTAACCAGCCTAGTCTTGCACGTTTCTATTTTTTCATCTGTACCGATCTTAGTCCTTGAAGATCCATTTGCAGCAAATGGGAACAATTCTATCGGGCAAGTTTTCTAAGTTCCATACTTTATTAAAGCGCATAGAATCCATCTCAGATTTATTGCATCAAGCCACATCTCAGAGTCTCTACTCTGAATGGCTTTCTGAATGTTAACACAGTCATCATTAAATATGATGATATCCTTGACCCCCTCCGTCTACGAGAAAAATGTAGTACCTCTAAGGGGCTCGAGGAATCCTTTTAGACTTTCTAATGACTTGTTAGGGAATATCATGTTCTGCCTCTCCTACTGGTTCCGATACTTGGTAGTAGTTCTTGGGTATGGCCGCAGATGGAGGTTGGTAACTCAGCGTCACTCACCATGAATTGCACAATGTCTAACAAAATGTGATTCCTTGTGCATGGAGGTGTGACCTGGGATAGAAACTCATTCTCTTTTAAATACACAAGAAATGCATGGCTTAGGTATTCTCCTCCTCGATCATATCGAAGGATTTTAATACTTTGTCAGTTTGTTACGATACTCTTTAAATCGCTCAAAAGTACTAAACTTGTGTTTCATTAAGAACATGTATCTATACTTAAAGTGATCTTTTAATGAACATAACAAAATAACCCTCTGGCTAATGTAGACGCGTGTCTGCATACATCCAACTGTATGAGACCCAAGAGTTCAATAACTCTTCCCTTTTGTCCTACAAAAGGAGTTTTTGGCCATCTTAACTTTGAGGTAAGACTCGCACGTGTCATATGACCCATAATTCGGGAGGCCTAAAGACCCCCACTTTATGTAACTTGTAAGTCTCTTCTCTCCGATATGACCTGGTCTACAGTGCCAAAATAGTTTTCTTGCATTTTTCATGTATTAACACTTAATACATCATCGGCATACGAAGTATATACACCATGATCCCAAATTCAAGTAATTTTACCATCAAAGAAATAAGTTGATAACTTTTTATTGATTGTAAATATATTTCTATCTCTAGTTAAAGCCGATACAGAGATTACATTGCATAGAAAAATTAGAAACATAATATTGCTTCAGAAGCAAGATGGCGACGCTCGCTAAGGTCTACTGGACGTCTCATACAACCCCAATAACAATGCTTGCTTCGTAACCGACCTTAAGAATGACCTATTCCTTTTCCAGCCTTCTATTCCTTCTCAGCCCCTGTAACAATTTGCAGATCCGAGAACCCGCGTTAGTATCTAATACACATGCATTAGAAGTCACGAAAAAGACTATACTTTGTATAACAATTATACCTGAAGTTGAGGCATCAGTATGCCCCTTCTTTTTTTACTCCAGGAACATCTTGCAGTTCCTCCTCTAATGTCCTTTCTTTTGGCAGAAATAACACGCAGCCTCAGCCGACGCCCCCTTTGCCACCTTTCTTTTACCCTTCTCGATTACCTTCTTTGGTCGAAAGGCTTCTTCTTCTTTACTTTGCTCTTTGGCTTGGAGGATGAAGAAGAGCCGACAACCAGCATATGAGACTTACCCTACAAGCCATCCTCAAATTACCAAAGCATGTTGAGGAGTTCAGAAAGTTCAACCTCGATTTTTTTCATAATAAAGTTACTTATGAACAGGGAAAACTTTGGGGTGAGAGAATTTAGGACCAAGTCCGTAGACAACTCAAGATCCTTAACGAAACCTAGCTCTGCAAGATCCTCTATATATGCAATCATATTGAGCACATGGTCTTATACCATGCCCCCACTCATCTTTGTGTTAAACAGTTTACACGATGTCTCGAACCTTGTAGCTCGAGATGATTTTCTATACAACTGTTTTGTATTGAGAAAAATGATACAAACATCCATATGTTCATACATCCTCTGGAGCTTATTGTCCATATAGGCTAGAGTGAGGTAGCGAGCATTTTCTTCATCCAAGAGCCATTGCGTATATGATTCTACAATCTGAGGTTTGGCCCCTTTAGGTGGTTCTTTAGATACAGGGTCTTTGAGGACATGGTTAACTCTTTCAAAAGAAAGTGCAATTTCTGAACCAGTCTTCATAGTTATTACCACTCAGCATGTTCTTGTCTAAAATAAGCTTAAGTCCTGACGAAATTGCTACAAAGAATAGAACACCTAAATTTAGCATGCATTCATAATTTTTATCTAACTATATCCTCCTGCTATTTTAGCAATTATCTCAACCCATAGAGATTGAAGGAATAGTGAAATTTAGTGAGAAAGGGAACCAACCATCTTGAGTTTCATAACCTTGAGTGTACTCAACAAGTTGCTTGACTCTACAATCGATAGATGACTCCTTGTCAATCACATCATATGTGATTCCATTATCGATTTTTATCCTTAGCCAATTATGATCTTGAGTGTGCCCTACAGATCACAAAGACTAGTCTAGTCAGACCCTTGTTTTTTGTCCAGTCCTAACCTATATCGGCGCTCGATTATGTTTAGACGTGACGATTTAGGTTGGGTTGAACCACATCATATGTATAATTGAAGTGGTTTCCAAAAGATCTCCATGCTATAGCTTGGGTGTGCCCAACAACTATAATAGGAATCCTTGGTTACCAAATTCCAAAATCAAGAAAGGCTACGGCTAATCTTGAAAAGGATCATTAACATAATTGACTGGATATAATCAATGCATGCATTATTGATCGCGTCGGGATGTACACCCAAAACAATGTAGTTATATCGCAAGCACATGGTTAAGTGGTGAGCAGGTATCAAATCATGGGGAGGAATTGTTAGTCACTTGGTAGAGATGGAACAATGATGAAGGAATATGTGTGTCACGAACGTCTAAAAATGTCGGTTGTAAATCTGATTAATAATAATGTCTAGGACTAAGGAATCCCCACTATAGATTTTCGAGTATCAATGTAAATATGAACTTCCATATTACTAACTCTTAATTTAGGGTGGAATTGTCACAACTATATTGAGAACTAGCGCATGATCTCGTGCTACGCAAGTCTATAATAACTTAAGCTAGAGCCTCACTCTCGTGCAAGCCTAGTCTAAATTATTAGCATTAAGATCGACAATATAATTCAATTCTAACTCAAGTTTGCTTTCGTGCAACGTGAGTTCGAATCTAGATTATGATGGTTCGTATTCGTCTTACCGTCGTACCTGCAAATATAATTATATAAATATAATTAACATTCTACCTTTGGTCGCTCTCGTGCACCAATTCTAGGGTATCTCAATTATAGATCTAAATCAAATATTTAGGGCTTCCTATAGATCAAGATCCTCTCTCGAGCTCTCAAGATCTAAGTAGAAATCCCTAGCTATTCGTAGTAGATCAACCAAAACTTACCCTAAAATAAGTTTAACAACATGGGTTTTCAATAGATTTCACATATCAAGCTCTAAATCCACAGGGTTCATCCCTTCTCCCTAGAGCAAAGAGACCACTCACAAGTATTCATGATCAAAGCAATAAAATTGATAGATACGATAGAAATCATCATAGACAAAAGATCTAAACAAGAAATAATCATAAAAACTAGAAATAATAAGAGTTTAGACAACCCAATGAGTTCCAAGCTTCAATCCAACAAGAAATTTAAGAAGTAGCTCTTCAATTCAAAACCTATAGCAAAATAAAGTAGAGTCTTCCTTTTGATGGCTCATAAAACTACCTATTTATACTAACTCAAAAACCTAGAAAAATTTGACCAAAATGCCCTCAGACCTAGGCAAACCCTAGTTTTCAATTCTGGGCCGGTGGCTCACTCGGCCGAGTGAAAATCTCACTCAGTCGAGTGGCATTCCCTGCAGAAAATTCTCAAAAAATGGCGTTCTGTCTTCTCTGGCCACCCGGTCGAGTGGTCGGCTCACTCGGTCGAGTGGCCTTCTCACTCGGTCACTTGAGAGTTCATGCAGAAATCTTTAGAATCTGCATTCTGCCTCCAGCTTTTCTTCCCTCACTCGGTCGAGTGGGCTTCTCACTCGGTCGAATAAAAGTTTCACTCAACCGAGTGCATTTGTGTTGCTTCTTAGTTGGGGCCGGGGCGGGAGCTGTATCCGTTTCACTCGGTCGAGTGGTCTACGCCACTCGGTCGAAGGCTGAGTTTTAAGCTTTTTCTCTCTTTTCTCGCTTTCTTTTTAAGCTTTTTCTCTCTTTTCTCACTTCCTTCTCCTCTTCTCTTCCTTCTGCTTCTTCTTATCTTCAAGCACTATTAGCTCCTCGATATCATTGTTGATGACGCTCTGACACGCATACATATGCTCTTAGCTCCAATTTGCTCCTGATTGCTCCATATTTCCTGAAAATCCAACGAAACATAGAAATAGTGAAATTCGTCAAGAAATCGTCGTTTAAGCTTTAAATTTGCAATATGAGCGATCGATATGGCATGGAATATGTAAAAATAAAGTGTAAAATATGAGCATATCAAAATCCCCCAAACTTTCCTCTTACTCGTCCTTGAGGAAGATAAGTAAAAACCGAACTTGGCGAATAAAAATAAAGAAACCCAAATAATCGAAAAGAAAGTGAAGATGGTGAAATTCTAGATCATTCTCTCAGAACTCGAATTCACTTACCCAAATGCACCAATAAGTAATATAAACATCAATATCGCTCTTATTTCAATATCATTTCATACTTGGCACTCTTGATATAAAAACTAAGAACAATGTGAATCTTATGAAATATGATATCATTTTAACAAACGTCGTCTAAGGCATAGAAAATGATATACATATTCATAGACAACACACTTTTCAATTGACTGCTTCTCCTTGGAGCATAAGAGATATCACACAATTCATACATATAAGAATATAAAGATGTGGTCTTCTGAATTTCATGTCTATTTTTCAACTCATAGATGTCGTCAGACTTAGAGTCATCTCCCTAAGTATTAGAGATTACCAAGATTTGGTAGTCATGCACATATAAGTAATCACTCTCTCACTCATCATTGGATTTTCTCTCCCCAAGCTTATCTATAAGCGTAATGGCATCGAATGTATAGAATATGGTTTTTCCCAAGTATTGTGGCTCCATAAAAGAAAAGTAAATGAAAGAAAGGAAAGGAAAAGATTTTGTATATACAATGAAGTTCTCTTTTTCTTTCTGTTTTGTTTTTGTTTTCTTCTTCTTTTTCTCTTTTTCTTTCTTTCTTTTTTTTGTAATCCATATATACACAAGTACAACTCCCAAAGAAAGATATTTTTTTCTTTTGTGTTTTTGGGATCATGGAGCTTTTTGGCTTTTTAGTAGTTTGGGAAAGATGCTAAAATAAGAGTCACTTTACGGGAGAATTTCCAATGATAGTATGTATAGAAATTTTTTCAATGATATGTGGAGAAGGGATAATTATATCACTCAATTCACTCTTTATTTGTACATAACTACTTCAGCATGGTAATGTCCTCTACTCAGTTTGATTTCTAAAAGTAAACTACTCTATTCATATCGAATGACATTCAGTTCATTAGACTTGAAGATTTAATACACAATTCATGCAATTAAGAAGTGATATAGAGATATGAAAGCAGTACTCCAAATATATTGCAGTCAATGCGTGAATCTTGGTGTGTTTTCTACAAAGAGTATACAATAAAGTAATTCTCAGACGAGTCAACGTTAAAATTCATTCATGGACAATGAATATCACATTGGAAGTCCTTTTTCTCAAGTAAACACAAGCATATCGTAAATGATATTAGAAATAAAGATTATAGCATGGCAAAAGATATGTGCACTTGTAAAGTGAGATTCAACCTAATTTCACCATAGAGAATTCATCTCTAGCAAAGAAAGTAAAAGAACTAAGGATAAATAAAATCTAACTATACATATGCAAGCACTCTAAAAGTAATGAACATATGATGCATGGTAAAAGATGAAAAAAAAAAGGTGCAAAAATAAGTGAAAAATGAATAAATGTGAAAATAAAACGAAAATAAAGAAAGTTAAAGTGCTTGAGTGCACTCACTCCCCTAAGCTAAACAACACATTGTCCTCAATGTACAAAGTGTGGCACATGGACAAATAAGGTAGGGGTGGATGGGTGTGGATGCGAAAATAATGCAAAATGAAAAGAAAGGTAATGATAAAATAAAAGAAACTAGTGAATCTACATGATGGTATGTACAATAAGGTATGCTAGTCAAGCATGCAAAATGATGGAATGGATGCAAAGGTGGTCAAAAGTACTCTCCCCCAAGCTGGAACATATGGTGCCCTGATAGAGTGAAGACAGATGGGCATGCAAAATAATGGGGAGAGCAGGGAGAAAAAGTGTGTCAGGCATCAAGTGAAGTGTCTACTGAGGTGTTGTGTCATCACCTCTATGTGGTGGGGGTGATGGTGGTAGGCGGGCTGGCGACGGCTGCTGCTACTGCAGATGCTGCAAAATCTGGGTCAGCGTCTGCTGAATACCAGGGATAATGACAATGTGGGTCTGCTGGGCAGCAACAGCCTGAGTGAGGGCTCGAAAATCTCCTCTAAGTCCAAATACTACAAACTCGACTGTGTACAAGCACAAGTCTCTGTCGTTAGAAGTGGAGGTAGAGGGACGTGAACGTGCATGAGCCGGACTCATACGACATCTAAAAACTATTGGGGCAACTATAGGGTGTGTGGCATATGGTGCGAGGCTCACAACAGGATGCTCAGCCTCCAGTTGAGGCTGAGACACATGAATGCTCACTGAGGTAGATGCAGCAGATAATTTGATCGGAATATCGACAGAAGTGGAGGAGGGCACAGGTCATGGCAATAGATGTGGTGACAAACACCACGATAATCTCAGGAAATACTGCGATGGTAGAGATTGGAATATCAACTGGTGGAGTGGGCATGAAAGCTGAAGATAAGGTCACTCCAGATGTTAGTGTCTCAAGTGAGGCAGTGGTCTCTACGGACAAAGGAATGGAAGGATCAGCACTCTCTGGAATGGAAGGGATAACAGGATCAACACTCTCCAAAATGATAGGGGCAGCATTAGACACAACAATGGTACTCTCAGGGATGGACGTGGATGTGGAACCCTCAGCACGAGCATAAGTGGAGACAGATGTGCTGGGTCCAGGAAGGGGCTTAGAGGCAGGCTGAACTATGGGGATCTCAGGTAGGTGAGGCTCGACGGGATGCTCCTGCTGCTCATCATCGAGCTCTAGCACATATACAGGTGGGATGAGAAGGTCCATAGGGAACCTCCACTCTGCACATGCTGGTCCTACGTAGGGTCCGAACAGGGTTTAGAAGCACGATATAATCTGTAGAGAAGGGACCGTGTAGCCAGACCCAATGGCGTTGTCAGTGTGCTCGAATCATGTGCATACGGGTCAAAACATAGTCAGAGAGAGAAGTGGGCCCACTAGCACGACACAAGTCAGCGTGGAACTGGATGTCAAAGATAGGAGCCAGAAGGGTGATCAGACCACCACAACAAATCCCCTTGGTGGAGGCGAGCATGGAAATACTGCGGTCGAAATACCAGCTGGCGACATCAATAGATATGGCAGGGACTAAGGAGTCACCACTAGCCTCTTATGCTCTCTCTCGTGTTATAGCCCATAGGATGAATAGCTCAGGTGTGGACATAGTCCCAACCTCTGGCCTAGCTAAAATGGTAGTCACCATAAGGCGATGTGCAAGGCATAGGCAAGGGTGGACTATGGAAGAGGCCTTCACCCTACTAGGGTCGAAGTGTGGGATGCCTGTGCTGGTGTTGCAGGAGGTGTAGGAGGTGCTGGCAGTGCTGGAATAGGATCGCTATGTGGTGGTGGAAGCGATGTCTCAGAAAAAGAAAATCCGGGGTCACCGGTCTTCCTCTTTTTGGTAGCGGGCTGCCTACCACCAGACCTAGTACGTGGAGGCATGGTGTAATGTCGTGAATATGAGTGCACTCCATGAGAAAAGGTAAGAATGAAATTGCTCGAAAATAATGTGGAACGAGTGTACCAAGCGAGCGATGAGACTCCCAAGTAATGCTCCAAGTACAGTGTGGCTCCCCTATAGCTGTGTCTTTGTAATCGTCAAGAAGGATCTCCACCAAGCTTTCATATTGCACAAAAATGTCAATTAGCGTTAAAAATTCGAATTAATTGGGGTGGATCAAGATAAAATGGAGATTAATAGGTTGATTTGGTTTAGGGGTTAAATTAGGGCTTACGAGATGAAGGGGAGGAGAGAGGGTGCGAAACAGTGTTTGATGGAGGAGGTGGGTATCGGACTTGGCCGGAGCTAGGTGGTCGGGGGTGGCCATGGGTGATCACCACGGTCGAGTGACTATGAAGCTCGGGTGAGGTGTATGGGATTAGGAGGAAGAGGGGGCTGCTATCGAATTGGGGTGAAGCCCTTGATCGAGTATGAAATCAGATTTATATAGGGATGTGCCACATTAAGTCACTCGGCCGAGTGATCTTGGTCACTCGATCGAGTAGCCTAGTTCGGTAGAAGTTTGAGATTTTTGGGTAGCAGCTGGGTTGAGTGACTCGACAAAGTGAGATGAGTCACTCGATTGAGTAGGAAGATGAGACAGAACGTGTATTTTTTGGATTTCTGCTACAGTCTCCCACTCGGTCGATTGGAGAGGCTTCACAGAGCATTGAATTTTCAGTTTCTGCTACAAGGATCCACTCAGTCGAGTGAAACAGTCACTCGGTCGAGTGGTATAAATATACATAGTAGTTTTTTTATACTTCCCTGATCAGTGATCTCACTCGGTCGAGTGAGTGTTCACTCGGTCGAGTGAAAATTTCACTCGGCCAAGTGAAGCCAATTTTTCCAGCTTCAGTTTCTGTTATTCTCCATCCTTTCTCGCCTCCAGTCTTCATGTTCATCCTTATTTTTTCATTCAAACACCTCCATATCATGGGTCTTCTTCACCAAGGGTGCTCTCCATTAGCTTGGCATCCTCATGCCTTCTCTCTAAAAGTGAAAAATGTCGCCCGATGTCAGTATTTTTCCTAGCTTTTGATCTATCAAATTTTGTAAGTCTAAAACAAAATAAAAACTAAGAATGAACTAAAACTAAGATAGAAATGTCGGATTGCCTCACGATAAGTGCTAATTTATGGTCTTGAGCTCGACCCCTCATGATTTACGTTCCGCACGTGATATTCAGTGCATAGGAGATACGCGTGTCAAATTTGGCTGAGGAGGCCGGTGGGCTTTGAATGCTCCATGTTCTCTTGTTTGGCCTCCTCAATCGATGTCTCCTTTCTCATAATGGTGGGAGAGTTACTCCCCACAAGATTTGCTCTTAGCCTTCAAAGGCTCCATCTTCTTTTCCGGTGATGTCAAAGTCTTCACCGGTGACGTGTGCTTTTGATGCTTCCCGGAAGAGAGTTTGCAAAGCTCTCTTATTCTCATGATGTCAGCCTCATTCTCTTCTTCATTGGTGAGAGGGTCCAGGGTGTCTTCAACTTGGGAGCTATTTTCAGAAATTGGCTCCCCATCAGTACTATCCATAAGCAATGTTTTTACTGTGTATGTCGTTACTTCTTCAATGACTTCTTTAAGTAGGTCGACGTAGTCATTCTATTCAAGCATGGACCTATTCTTCATAGCTTGCGGGAGATGAAATTCTACCTCAATATTCCCAACGTTGACTGACAACGTTTCTTCCTGCACATCCACAATGACTCCAGCTGTAGCTAAGAATGGGTGCCCAAGAATAAGTGATGTATCTCCTACTTCCTTCACGTTTGTAATAACAAATTCACATGGCACGCAAAGGCTGCCCGGTATTTGTAATGGCACATTTTTAGCAATCCCAACCAGTCTAGTGATGCACTCACCGGCGAGTTGAATCTTCATGTCTGTGGGCTTTAGATCGGTCCCCGTATTCAGCTTCTTGAACATGGTGAGGGATATGAGACTGATGCTCGCACCCAAATGAACTAGATCTTTCTGAAGGGGGAATCCGCCAAGTGTGCATGGAATGCTGAAACTACCAGGGTCCTTTAATTTCGGTACTTTATCTTCATAGAAAAACCATGTTCCTTGATCAGCTAGCATGATCTTCTCCGTCCTTTTTCGTCCCGTAATCAAGTCTTTAAGAAACGTAGCATATGTTGGGTCTTAATAATAGCATCTAGGAATGGGATGTTTAGGCTTATGCCTCTCAAGTACTCCAGAAATCGAGCAAATTTATTCTCTAATTTAGCCTTTGCCAACCTTTGTGGAAATGGAACCGGTGGCATATAAATTCTCTCCTTCTGGGGCTCGTAAATCTCAGATTTTTCCTCTTCATCAATGACCAATTTAGGTCCATCAGCTTCTTTGTTTCCATCTATCCCAACCGGATTATCATGTTTAGAAGATGGGGTTTGGACCATGACGGGCGTCGTGTCCTTCCTGCCTCTAGTAGTTATCGCCACTATCGCATTGTTGTGACCATGTTGCTCCTTGGATTTACCTCCGGTTGGGTCGACAATTGATTTTGGGCCCTCGCCAACATGGTCATTTGCTCTGCCAGCTGCGCAACAATGGTGTTAAGATTTTATTGGCATGCTAATAGTTTAGTATTGATTTTCTCTTGAGCGGCCACGAACTCCTCTACCCTTGTATCATGAGAAGACTTTTGTGGTTCCAGTGGTGTGTTTTACAGCCTCCAACTCTGATTATATCCGGGGGTCTATAAGGCCCCGCTTATTGCCTCTACTGAAATTGTTGATGCTGTGGTGGCCTTAGCTGATATTGTTGCTACTGAGGTGGTGGTTGAGCTTGTTGTTTCTAGGGTGGTTGTTGTTGAGGAGGGTTTAGAGCTCCACTATTGTTCGCATATGAAAACCCGGGGTGAGTTTTCCAAGCCGGATTCACCCAAGATTCATTGTTTCCACTCCCGGGCTTATAATCTAAAACATATTGAACCTGCTCCACATGTTCCTCATTCGTATCAGCTCCATTATACATGACTTGGCTTTGACCTTGCCAGTTACTCACACTCCCACCAGATAATGTATCTTGAGGACTCGATGGCTCACTAAGCTTCTTCTCAGTCCTCTCTACCACTCTAGATAGAGCATCAAACCTACCAGTCAAGTTTGCCACTGCTTTTGCATCATAAATGCTAGCCGGCTTTGACGATGACGATGACTGGCCTCTCTTATCGGCCCATTGTTGCTTATTATAGGCCATCCCTTCCAGTAGCGTCATGGCCTCTTTAGGAGTCTTTGCTAAGATTGCCCCATTAGCGGTGGCATCTATGATCATCTTAGTGTCCGGTTTCAGACCATTGTAGAAGCTATGGATCAATTCACAATCATCGATGTTATGGTGGGGGCATTGGTATTGAAGATCTTTGAATCGCTTACATGCCTCGTATAAAGATTCTTGGTGTCCTTGTCAGAATGACATCAAAGAATCCCTCAATCTGACAACCTTTAATGGTGTGTATTACTTGTTGATGAAGGCACTTGCAAGATCGTCCTATGTGGTAAAGTATTGTTCGCCTGTGTCCTTAGCCAATACAAAGCCTTGTCCTTGAGTGTGAAAGGAAAAAGCCGCAGACGGATGGCATCCTCTGATACATTGGGAACCTGGAAAGTAACACACTTTGCCAAGAACATCTGAATATGGTAATGTGGATTCTCATCCGCGTTCCCATGAAAAGGATCTTGTTGCATCCGCATAACTAATCTTGTCTTCAGCTCAAAGTTCTTGTCTGGTGGCAATTCTGGCATGAGAATGGATGATGTAGCAGAGTTGTTCGGAGTAAGGCGGTCTCTAATAGAAATAACTCTGATATTCCTCATCTCATTATTTTCAGCTGCCATCTTGTTGTCCTCTAGAATATGCATCTTCTCTGCTCTAAGCTTCCTTGCAGTTCGCTCAATTTCAGGATCAAAGAATGTCTAGCTGACAATAGCTCTGTGTTCATACACAGAAAAAGAGAATCTGCAGAGAATGTTAGCACAATAGAGGAAAATAAAAAGTAACCAAGAAAGAATAAAATATTGTCACCTTCCCGACAACGGCACCAAAAACTTGGTCGCGTCGGGATGTACACCCAAAACAATATAGTTCTATCGCAAGCGCACAGTTAAGTGGTGAGCGGGTATAGAATCACAGGGAGGAACTGTTGGTATTATGTTGGTCACTTGGCAGTGATTGAACAATGGTGAAGGAATATGTGTGTCACAAACGTATAAAAATATCGGTTTTCGATTAATAAGAATGTCTAGGACTAGGAAATCCCTATAAGGATTGCCTTACCCTTGCAATACTAACAACAACACACTAGAGGTAGGGTTAATAGTGTAATGGAATAAATTGTGAAATTAAAATTTAACTTGCAAATGTGGAATAATAAATGCAAGAGGAATTAATCAACACAATCAAACCAAACGCAAACACAAGATTTTACCCTGGTTCCCCAAAACTTGAGTACATCCCGTCACACCACCATTCACTATAATTTCCACAAAGAGAAGTGAATACAATCCCACAAAGAGATACCTCACCTATAGGATTTTGTCCTACACAAGAACCAAACCAGCCCTACACAAGGGTCAAACTCCCACACAGAGAATTACTAACTCCCACTTAGAGAATTAGGGTTAGCCCTGCACTAGTACACCAAACTCCCACAAAAAGAGTTACTCCCACAAAGAGAGTTATTCCCATCAAGAGAATATCTAATTCCTACTAAGAGAATTACTCCCACGAAGAGAGTATCTAATTCCCATGAGAGAATTAGGGTTTCTAAGAAACACAAAGTAAAACAAATACTCTTACCTATGCCTTGAGATGAACTTACTCATTAATGAATGCAAGGCATGGAAGAGGATCTCCAAGTGATGAGATTTGCTTGAAAGCACTTAGATGATTTCCCTTGAGCTTGACTTCAATGCATGAAGGAGATTTAGAGCTCTAAAAGGGAAACGAGAGAGTTTGAAAGTGGCTTACTTAATCTCTAAATATTTTCAATAGCATCAAGAAGTTCTAATGAACTCAGCCCTCTCATATATATATAGGAACCCTATAGGAACTCTCAAAAGCCAAGGAAACAGTCAAAAACAAAAAGATGCAACGGCTAGATTTTGGGCAAAAACGTCACCGACAGTCGAATGATGAAAAAATGACAGTCGACTGTCCAACGGCTAATTAATTCCCAACTGCTATAATCTGAGCCATGACAGTCGACTGATGAAATCAATACAATCGATTGTATTGTATTGATTGTAAACAGGACAGGCACATGTAAATCCTTCAGCAGGCGACTGCTGCAGGGGATGGAATAAAACATAGAGATGCACTCTATCGCACTGTTTGCTGACATGTGACTGATGGCCAGCAAACAGGCAACTGTCAAATGGACAGGCGACCGTAAATACTGAACCAGTCGACTGACTAGCAAATTGTGATAAAATCCAAACAATGCAAGTTGCACACAGTCGACTGTAGAACAATTCACATGCGTCTGTTGGAAGACAGGAGACTGTAAATTGACCGTCAGTCGACTGTTCCACAAGCTCAAGTATGAGTCAATAAAAGGTTGACTTAAGCAGTGCACCACAGTCAACTGTAAAAGGCTCGACAGGCGACTGGAATCACCCAGTCGATTGTAAAACCTTCAGCAGGCAACAGTTGGAGAGCCAGAGACTCCAATTGAGTCTTTGGGCAAGATAAGCCTATTGGGTTGGATTCTATGATAATCCTAAGGCTCACTAAGAATGTTAAATGCATATGCATGAATGAGTAGACCATCTATCAAGGCATTACATTAAACATAGACTCAAAAAGAGAAAAGAAATAAATGAAATATTACATGAATTACATTGCTTTCCTTAGAGTCTATGGCTTCAATCTTGATGCCTTGATGCTCCACATCATCTCCAAGTTTTGTCACCCCTTGAGTCCAAGCTTTGGCCCTTCTCCTCTTGATGTCCATCCTTACACCAATGTTTAGTCTCCAAAAATGATATTCTTGAAATGTAACTATGAGACGAAAACAAGGAAGTCATTAGCAACGACATAATGTTGTGATCATCATCAAAATAACATTGGTATGAAACACCAATACTCAACAATCTCCACTATAAATTTTTGAGTATCAATATGAATATGAACTTCCATATTACTAACTCTTAATTTAGGGTGAAATTGTCGCAACTATATTGAGAACTAGCGCACGCTCTCTCGCTACACAAGTCTATAATAACTTAAGCTAGAGCCTCGCTCTCGCACAAGCCTAGTCTAAATTATTAGCATTAAGATCGACAATATAGTTCAATTCTAACTCAAGTTCACTCTCGTGCAACGTGAGTTTGAATCTAGATTATGATGGTTTGTATTCGTCTTACCATCGTACATGCGAATATAATTATAGAAATATAATAAAGTTACTAGCTTTGGTCGCTTTCGCGTACCAATTCTAGGGTATCTCAATTATAGATCTAAATCAAATATCTAGGGATTTCTATAGATCAAGATCCTATCTCGAGCTCTCAAGATCTAAGTAGAAATCCCTAGCTATTCGTAGTAGATCAATCATAATCTAACCCTAAAATAAGTTTAGCAACATGTGTTTTCAATAGATTTCACATATCAAGCTCTAAATCCATCGGGTTCATCCCTTTGCCCTAGAGCAAAGAGACTACTCACTAGTATTCATGATCAAAGCAATAAAATTGATAGATGTAATAGAAATCATCATATACAAAAGATCTAAATAAGAAATAATCATAAAAACTAGAAACAATAAGAGGTTAGACAAACCAATGAGTTCCAAGCTTCAATCCAACAAGAAATTAAAGAAATAGCTCTTCAATTCAAAAACTATATCAAAATAAAGTAGAGTCTTCTCTAAGATCTCTAGCTGTATCGTCTCTCCTTTTGACAGCTCATAAAACTACTTATTTATACTAACTCAAAAACCTTTGAAAAAGCTGACCAAAATTCCCTCAGACCTAGGCAAACCCTAGTTTTCAATTCTGGGCCGGCGGCTCACTCGGCCGAGTGAAAATGTCACTCGGTCAAGCGGTATCCCCTGCAGTAAATCCTCAAACACCGGCGTTCTGTCTTCTCTGGCCACTCGGTCGAGTGTTTGGCTCACTTGATCGAGTGGCCTTCTCACTCGGTCGAGTGAGAGTTCATGCAGAAATCTTCAGAATCCACATTCTGCTTCCAGGTTTTCTTCCCTCACTTGGTCGAGTGGGCTTCTCACTCGGTCGAGTGAAAGTTTCACTCGACCGAGTACATTTGTGTCGCTTCTTGGCTGGGGCTGGGGCTGGGGCTATATCTGTTTAACTCGGTCGAGTGGTCTACGCTACTCGGCCGAGTAGGCTGAGTTTTAAGCTTTTTCTCTATTTTCTCGCTTCCTTCCTTCTCATCTTCTCTTCCTTCCGCTTCTTCTCATCTTCAAGCACCGTAATATCCTCGATATCATTGTCGCTGATGCTCCGGCACACGTACATATGCTCCTAGCTCCAATTTGCTTTTGATTACTCCATATTTCCTGAAAATCCAACGAAACATAGAAATAGTGAAATTCGTCGAGAAATCGTCGTTTAAGTTTTAAATTTGCAATATGAACAATCGATATGGCGTGAAATATGCAGAAATAAAGTGTAAAATATGATCATATCAATTATTGATAATTGGATTTCTATATTGATCCAGTTGAACACGGCCAGATAGGTTTAGCCAGGTAGGATCACTTATCCCTAGCTAGGGTGAGCCCTACTAGGGTGATCCAGCCTAGACACCAAACGGTTCTAGAAATACCTTAAGGACGTCGATTATTAAAATAAGCTTTATTGATATGTTTATGGGTTTATCGATTAGTTAACCCTAATTCTGGGTGATTCCTAAAACTAACATTTTAAGAATTTATCACATCACAACACAGACATCCCACGCAGTTATCATATAACAGAAAGGAAGTCTAATTTTCAAAAACAGTTTTCGAAAATCCAAAAGCAAATATAATTATTGCACAAGGCCATGGGACCACGTCATCATCATAGGTTAGCTAACTATAACATAGCAGTGGTAGGACCTTTCAAAATAAAATTATACGTCATGCCGTGAAATCTGAAAAGCATTGCAATTTATCCATCACATGAAAATAAATTACAATCAACACAGATGCATGTAAGCTCTCTAGTACACCCTAATTAACTAAGGCAACTCCATGGTCGAAGCAGGAAAGCCATGTTGGATCTCCTGGCACACTAGAGGGGGTGAATAGTGTAAATCATAACGATATGGCAAAATTAAAAGTTAATAAAAAATTGCAATAAGAGTGCGGAAATAAAAGAACACAATCCAGAATATTCCAAATGCAAACACAGAGATTTTTATCCTAGTTCGGATCCTTGTTATCCTACGGCCAGTCCTCTACCCCGTAGAGATTTGAATCCACTAAAACACTTGCTCCCCGCAAGTAATCAACATACAAAGATGCCAACACTCTCCGTATTGCAAACTTGTACAATCTCTTCAACAAGAGATTCACCAAATAAAATAAAGAAAGAGTATGAAACAATATCACTTATAGCCTTGATAATTGATGGAATTATAGCGCAAGGTTGGTGATGGAAACTCCAAGGTTCAAGATGTGGATTGTGGTAGAACACTCTTTGAATTGGACTTCCTAAAGGGGTAGGATTTTTGTAGAGGTTTCCCTATGGAAATCTGAAAATCATACACTTTTTAGAGAGAGATATATATATAAGAACTTAAGAAAAGAGGAAATGTGAGAATTTTCGAGTATTTTAGGTAGAGTTATGGGGGTCTATTTATAGTCCAAAAAGTTAGTTTTCGAACGTTGGACAACTGCCTAAATTTTCAAAAAAATCTGAGCCGTTTTTCCAAAAATTAGTCGACTAGTCAAAAGTATTAGTCGACTAACTAGTCTGATAGACCATAAATGGTTGTTGAAGTGTCTTTTAAAGGAAAACGGATAAACTTCCAAAAACTGCCAAAAACAGCTAGGAACTGACAATATGAACGTTGGAAGGTAGTTTATAACTGCCATTAAATAATTAAAAAATTATTTAATAAAAATCAGTTATAATAACTAATGATATAACTGTCCGGTAAACTAGAAAAACTTATTAGTCAACTAGGAACAAAATTTTGAGAAAATTTTCAGAAAATGATCCTTTTGATTAGAAAATATATTTTGACCAAAAAATTATTTTTCTTAATAAAATAAGAAAAATTGTATTAGTTGACTAGGGGAAAGTGCTGGTCCGCTAATTTTCTGAAGTTTGGATTTTGAGGCTGAGTCCTAAAGAACTAAGATAGAGTGTAATCAATGTTTTAACAATCTAAAGTTATGCAAGAATAAAAGGTACAATTACATCATCTTTCTCAAGATATAAGAGTTCATTGCTTGAGCTTCATCTTGCATTTTGATGCTTTTTCTTGCAACGTAACTTTGATGATTGTCATATGTGACGAGTTTGAGCTAGATAATCTGCATCCAAAGAGTTAGTATACACATATATGTTTAAAATGATTGTATCAGCAAACACTTTATGGGAAGAAAACTTTATATTTCCAACATTCTCCCCATTTTTTGATGATTACAATATATCTTAAGATAATATGAAATATATGTGGTATATGAAAAAAAATATTTTTAATTATAAAGCTCCCCCTGAATATATGATTGATAGATAGAATAATTAATTTGCCAATTTGAATGATTGTGTAACAATGTAATATTAATTAGCAAATGCATATATCATAATAAAATGAACGTGTATAAAGAGAGAAAAACATGTATATGTGTGCATATTTAAACAGGTTCATATATTTCATTTCATATTTTTCTCCCCCTTTGAAATTATCAAAAATGGGATGAATTTCGGTAACTTCAGTAAATTAGTCGACTAATGAAATATCATGGTCGACTAATCTGTGCAGAATTCTGAAAACAGTGAAGAAAATTAACTAAAGCAAACTGAACTTCATTAATATAATAAAAGACGATATAGATAATGTCTTTCATGGGATAGCAAGTACATCCTTGTCAACATGCAACAACCAAAAGCAACTTAGACCAACTTAACATAGTGCGGACTGACTGGATTACATAACAACAAAACACCAAACATAACCACGAAAAACAACAACCAGACAAATGAAGATAACAACCAATCATAAACAGACATTAGTCGACTAACTGATAGTCCAGTTGACTAATAAGCAAATTTCGCCAGAAATTGCTTAAACGATGGAGGAGGAGGATTATTGGGACCAACACCAAAACGACGACGACGGAGAGGAGGTTCAGTGGGGCGATCTTCTTCTTCATTTCTCGGAGGAGGAGGAGGTAAGGTCATGCAGTTAAGGACCGAACGATCGAAATTGATTGTGGGAAACACGGAGACTTCACCAACAAGAGGAATTTCGAAATATTTGAAGATTCGGGTGATGGTGCATGGAAGGTAGATTGTGTTGTAACAGGCTTAACAAGTATATGCATGATAGCGTAAGCCCAATTCACCTTTAGTCTGCCAACAATGGCGTAAAAACAAAGAACAAGGTAGTTGCTAACGCAGTTTAGGGAACCGGATTTGGGGAGGAGGTTGTAGATGAGGATCTTGAAGATGAGGCGCAGAGTAGGAAGCAAATTAATTGCGCTCATCCCCACACGGAAATTTGGGCTTAATCAGGTAAGAACATTGGTGTTATCCAAGGAAAAACTAAGGCCGGAGACATGAGAACGAGGTATACCCAAACAATCGGCAATAGAGGTGTAGTCTAGATGAATCTCGCAGCCTTTGACAATGAAATCAAAGTAGACATTGACACCATCTTGGGTGACTTCCATATTTGCGTAAAATTCCTTAACTAGACTCGGATAGTAAGGGACAACTTCAACAAAACTCCAAAGATTGAGGAGGGCAGCATCATGAAGAAGATTGAAAACATCATAGTTGAGAATTTTGGTATCATTGAAATCTATGAATCGTTCCGGATAAAATGGGGCATTGGCCATGGAATCAAACTTGGCACGGGCTTCGGTGGAGTTGAAGACCAAAGGACGGCGGTCGGAAGGGTTTGGGCGATGGGAAGAGGAGAAGGCCATCTGAAATCGGTGTTGAAATATTGAGGAACGTTTGGACCAAGAGGAGAGTGGTTTTCACATGGTAGAAATGAAGAGGAATCCATTGATTTAAATAGAGAAAAAGTAGAGGGAATTTCGAAATTCGAAAGTAAAAACTAATTTGGAACCAATTGATAACTTACCTTAACTTCTCTAGACGTCGAAGAACCAATTGGTGTAGAAATGGTGGAAGAAAACGATCGAAATCGTAGTTTTTCAAAAAAAACTGTAATTTTCTGGTCGACTAGGCGAAATGTCTAGTCGACTAATCGATGCATAGAATATTTGAGAGGAGGAAGATGCGAAAAAATGTGGATTGTTTACTAATATAGTCGGTCAAATAAGAGTACACAAAGGACCTGACTTCTATCAATGGCTAGGGTTGGTTGTACTTGAGTTTGACTTGGCAAAGCCCCTTTCCAAGGTTATGTGTACTTGACAAGTTGTATTTCCAAGGTGCTTTGAAAATAGGAGGGAAAAACAAAAAGTAAGGTCATTTTGTTTTGTAGTGATTTCAAAATAGTGTTGACCAACCAGATTAATTAAAATAAATTAATAAGATAATATATATATATCTGCGATATAGAAATATCTAACAGGTTAGTCGACGAGAACTATATGCTAGTCGACTAATAAAAATATAAAATAATTCTGAAGAATTCTATCTTGATATTAACATAATATATAACTATAATCTATAGTTAAAATTTCGATTCACTAACTATACCAAGTTCTCTTCTAAGTTTTAGAAAAGTCTCTTTTTAAGAGGCTTAGTCAGGATGTCGGCAATTTGATTCTTAGTATCTATATACTTAAGAATAATATCACCTTTTTGGACATGATCATCCAAGAAATGGTGATGTATATCTATGTGCTTAGTACGTGCATGATGTACAGGATTTTTGGATAAATTTATAGCACTAGTGTTATCACACATGATTGGACATGTGTTACATTTAATGCCATAATCTAGTATCGTTTGTTTCCTCCATAAAATCTGTGCACATGCTAAACCAGCGGCAATGTATTCTGCTTCGGTAGTAGATAAAGAACCGGAGTTTTGTTTCTTACTAAACCATGATACTAATGCATATCCTAAAAAGTGACAAGTTCCACTTGTACTTTTGTGATCAGTTTTGCAACCAGCAAAATCTGTGTCAATATATGAAATTAGATCAAATGAATTTAATTTTGGATAATATAAACCAAAATCAGATGTAAATTTGATATACCTAATTATCCTTTTGACAGCAGTCAAATGTTATAACTTAAGATCAGACTGATATCTAGCACATATACAAACAGAAAACATAATATCTGGTCTATTTGCGGTAAGATAAAGTAATGATCCAATCATACCTCGATATAGCATTTAATCAACCCTCTTACCATTTGGATTTTTATCAAGATTTGATGAAGTACCCATTGGAGTACGCCTTTCTGCAGAATTCTCTAATCCAAACCTTTTGATGAGTTCCTTTGTATACTTACTTTGGTGTATAAATACATCTTCCTTCATTTGCTTGATTTGAAGTCCAAGGAAGTAGGTTAATTCACCCATGTGACTCATTTCAAATTCATTCTGCATTTCCTTAGAAAATTTTTGACAAAGAGAACCATTTGTAGAACCAAAAATTATGTCATCAACATATATTTGTATAATGATAACATCAGAATCTATATGTTTGGTAAATAAAGTAGAATTTATCTTTCCAATAAAATAACCAGATTTTAACAGAAAGTTCTTCAATCTTTCATATCAAGCACGTGGTGCTTGTTTTAATCCATATAATGCTTTCTTTAACTTGAAAACATGATTATCCAAACTTTTATGTTGAAATCCTGGTGGTTGTTCTACGTAAACTTCTTCCTTTAAAATACCATTAAGAAATATGCTTTTAACATCCATTTGATTTAACTTAAAATCTTTGTAACATGCATATGCTAAAAGCATTCTAATATATTCTAATCTTGCTATAGGAGCATGGGTTTCATCATAATATATACCTTCTTCCTGATTATAGCCTTGTGCAACTAATCTAGCCTTATTTCTAACTACTTGACCAGATTCATCCAATTTATTCTTAAATACCCACTTTGTTCCAATAATAGGATGATCTGAAGGTCTAGGTACTAATTCACATACATCATTCCTTTTGAATTGATTAAGTTCTTCCTGCATTTCTATAATCCATGAACTATCTTTACATGCTTCAATAATATTCTTAGGTTCGATGGATGATATAAATGCACAATTAGTCATTTGTTCTATTTGAGATATAGTTCTTACTCTATCAGAAATATTTCCAATAACTAAATCATGCAGATGATTAGGAACTTCAACAAATGCTTTAGCAAGACTTGTATTTTCAGGGATAATCTCAGAAATGGAATTAGTAGAATTGTCATCATCTAACTTAGTATTTTCTAAAGAACTAGTGATAGGCAAAGAATCTTCTTAAAATTTTCATCAAAACTTACATGAAGAGATTCCTCAATACATAAGGTTCTTTTATTGTAAATCCTATAATCTTTACTACGTGTAGAATATCCTACAAAAATACCTTCGTCTAATTTAGAATCAAACTTATCTAGTGAATCTTTAGTATTAAGAATATAATATTTACAACCAAATACTTTAAAATAAGACACACGAGGTATACGATCATAAAACAATTTAAAACAAGTTTTATTCTTTTGTGATCTTACTAAAATTCTATTCAAAACATAACAAGCAGTAGCAACGGCTTCCGCCCAAAAGTATTTTGGTAAAGAACTATCACATAACATGGTTCTAGCACATTCTTGTAACGTTCTATTTTTTCCTTTCAACTACATCATTCTGTGGTGCGGCTCGAGGAAAAGAAAAGTTATGTGTTATACCATGTTTATTACAAAATTTTGTAAATAATTCATTTTCAAATTTTCCTCCATGGTCACTACGAATAGTAATAATGGATGAAGACTTCAAATTTTGAATTCTTTTACAAAATATTGTAAATTCTTCAAATGCATTATTTTTATGTTTCAAAAATAATACACATGAATATCTTGAATAATCATCATCAGTTACAAATGCATATTTATTACCATTTAAAGAAGCTATTCTAGAATGACCAAATAAATCTAAATGTAAAAGTTCAAGTGGTCTTTTAGTAGAAATAGCATCTTTCAATTTAAAAGAGGATTTATGCATTTTTCCTTATTGACATGCATCACAAAATTGTGTATGAGCGAAAGATATATTAGGCATTCCAGAAACTAACTTTTGTTTTGAAATACGTGATAAGTGTTTTAAGTTAGTGTGTCCAAAATGTTTATGCCATAATAATGTGTTATCCGTGGATGCTAGTAAACAGTGATCATTTAAAGATATTTTCATGCACAAGACATATATATTATTCTTATGATTACCTTGAAATAAAATATTAGTCATATTAAGATCATATATAATGCATGCATTCTTTTAGAAAACTATTTTAAAGTCTTCATCGCATAATTGAGAAATAGATAAGAGATTATGTTTCAAACCGTCAACGAGGAGCAGGTTTTCGATGATTGGCTTAGTTGGATCACCAACTGTTTCAATGCCAATCACTTTACCTTTGTTGTTCTCACCAAAAGTAACGGTGCCACCATCTTTAAATTGAATGGTCGATAGAAGTTTGATGTTCTCGGTTATGTGTTTAGAATATCCACTATCTAGTATACATCTTTCTTTTATGGGGTACCTGAAAGATAAACAATAAATATTGGTACCCTTTTATATGGGTCCTTAGGATTAGTCCTTAGGAAACCAAACCCAAGTGGAATTTGGTTTCTTCAAATAGTTAGAAGAAAAAATAACATTTTGCATAAAATTAGAAATATATAAATCCTTATCTTATAAACAAATATCATTGGAAACCCAAATATTATGCATAATTGTTTTCTTAGATGATTTAAGAAAATTGGTCTTCTATACAATATGAATAGTATCCTTTTTCATACTATTAGAAGAATCAATTTTCTTAGCATTAATAAATACATGCTTTTTCTTTTCTAAAATAACATTACCAAGAGTATTGGATTTGGGAGTATTCTTATACCCCAAACTTTGTCAATGATTAGCAGGATGTTGTATTCTAAGTAAATCATCTAAATTATTCTTTCCTTTATTAAACTTACTAATGTTAGAATACATATTATCATATTTCAACTTTAGAGAAGAGACATCCTTATCTAAAATAGAAATGCGTGAAATCATATTATGATTCTCAGATTTGAGAATCTCAACATGAAGTAGTTTATCATTTTAAGAGGATAATGTTTCCTTCTCAATTTTTAGATTATCTAATGAAGAAGAAGAAGAGGTTAGTTCTTGATGAGAAAGAACTAATGCCTTATGTTGAGAATTCAATTTCATGAATCTCGTATATAATTCATTAAAAGCATCAAGTAGTTCTTCATTATCTAAACTACTTACCTCATTATCACTTTGTACCATAAAGCATATATGAGCATTCTCTTCATTAGATTGTCGTTGACTTCTTCTTCTTCATCTGAAGATGAAGAATCCCAAGAATCCCATGTTGCTGCTAGTGCCTTCTTTCTCTTTTTGAACTCCTTATCCTTTCTGAAGTTGTTGAATGTCCTTTCTTTAGGCTTAAGAAGGGGATAATCCATTTTCATATGTCCTGGTTTGTTACATTGAAAACACAAAGAAGCATCAGTAGTATTGGGCTTAAAACTTTTATACTAAACTCTTCATAGAAACTTTTTAAAGTTTCTAGTTATCAGTTCAATGTCTTCATCGTCTATGTCTGAATCATCGGTGTCTGATGAAGCGGCGAAGGCAAGAGTTTTCTTCTTTGTATCTGCTTGTTTTTTGTGATCTAGAAGTTGTACTTCGTATGCCATTAGATTACCAACCAAGCTTTCAACGGTGAGAGTTGACAAGTCATTGGCTTCTTCTATGGCTGTAGTCTTCTTCTCCCATTCTGACATTAAGGCACGAAGAATCTTCCTTGTTCCATTTGATTATAGGTCTTGCCAAGGGCTATTAAGGAGTTGACAATATCGGTGAAACGAGTTATCATTTCTCCAATTGGTTCATTCTCCTTCATTCTGAATAACTCAAACCAGTGAACAAGAACAGAGATTTTAGTTTCCTTAACTTTATTATTTACTTCATGTGTTACCTGGAGTGTATGCCAAATATCAAATGCTGTTTTGGCCTGGGAGATACGATTGAACTCATTCTTGTCCATAGCGCAGAATAGTGCATTCATTGCTTTAGAGTTACAGGTTGCAGCAAATTTGTCATTAGTGGTCCATTGGGCATATGGAGTTGTATGCTTCTTGTATTGAATTTCCAACATGTTCCAAAGTTCGTAGTCGATGCTTTGAAGATAGATTGTCATCCTGGTCTTCCAATAGGAATAATTGGAGCCATTGAATAGTGGAGGCCTTGAAGTAGAGTGCCCTTCTGGAAATTGTGATGAAGATGTTGAAATGTTCGTCGGATAGGTGTAAGCCATTTTCACCATGTAGCTCTGATACCAAATGTTGGATCTCCTGACACACCAAATACACTAGAGAGGGTGAATATTGTAAATCACGATGATATTACAAAATTAATAGTTAATAAAAAATTGCAATAAGAGTGTGAAAATAAAAGAACACAATCCAGAATATTCCAAACGCAAACACAGTGATTTTTATCCTGGTTCGGATCCTTATGATCCAACGTCCAGTCCTCTACCACGTAGAGATTTGAATCCACTAAAACACTTGCTCCTCGCAAGTAATCAACATACAAAGAAGCCAACACTCCCCGTGTTGCAAACTTGTACAATCTCTTCAACAAGAGATTCACCAAATAAAATAAAGAAAGAGTATGAAACAATATCACATATAGCCTTGATAATTGATGGAATTATAGCGCAAGGTTGGTGATGGAATCTCCAAGGTTCAATATGTGGATTTTGGTAGAACACTCTTGGAAATTAGACTTCCTAAAGGGGCAAGATTTCTGCAGAGGTTCCCCTATGGAAATCTGAAAATCACACACTTTCTAGAGAGAGAGAGAAGAACTTAAGAAAAGAGAAAGTGTGAGAATTTTCGTGTATTTTAGGAAGAGGTCTGGGGGTCTATTTATAGTCCAAAAATTTAGTTTCCGAACGTTGGACAACTGCCTAAATTTTCAAAAAAATCTGAGCCATTTTTCCAAAAATTAGTCGACTAGTCAAAAGTATTAGTCGACTAACTAGTCTGCTAGACCAAAAATGGCTGTTGAAGTGTCTTTTGAAGGAAAACGGATATAAACTTCCAAAAACTGCCAAAAATAGCTAGGAACTGACAATATGAACGTTGGAAGATAGTTTATAACTGCCATTAAATAATTAAAAATTATTTAATAAAAATCAGTTGTAATAACTAACGATATAACTGTCCGGTAGACCAGAAAAACTTATTAGTCGACTAGGAACAAAATTTTGAGAAAATTTTCAGAAAATGATCCTTTTGATTAGAAAATATATTTTGACCAAAAAATTATTTTTCTTAATAAAATAAGAAAATTTGTATTAGTCGATTAGGGGAAGTGCTGATCAGCTAATTTTCTGAAGTTTGGATTTTGAGGCTGAGTCCTAAAGAACTAATATAGAGTATTATCAAGGCTTTAACAATCTAAAGTTATGCAAGAATAAAAGGTACAATTACATCATCTTTCTTAAGATATAAGAGTTCATTGCTTGAGCTTCATCTTGCATTTTGATCCTTTTTTTGCAACGTAACTTTGATGATTGTCATATGTGAAGAGTTTGAGCTTGATAATCTGCATCCAAAGAGTTAGTATACACATATATATTTAAAATGATTGTATCATCAAAAACTTTATTGGAAGAAAACTTTATGTTTCCAACAGGCCACCATCTAGCAACATTTGCAAAGAGCCTCTTTGGCCCATTTCAATTCCATGGATCTCCTGCCCTTACCAACTTCAGGTAGCTCCGCCTCCTAAATTTATTATACATTTGCAAAAGGGCATTCCCTTTTAAATAATAACGAATTACAATAGAAGGCTTAAAATTAATTACATAAAATGAGTGCTCGCGGGCACTACAAATTACATAATTAAAATTAAACTAGAGAGCTTTACATGCAACAACAAAAGTACAACACATCATCTGCATGCATGATATTAACATTAGAAAAATTAGATCCAAGGTAAAACCTGCTTTGATACAACTATTGTGTTTTGAGGAGGCTTCCATAGGGCGTTTCCCATTGTCTAGCCATAGGCTTATCAGACGTGGAAAGTAGCGGAAGAAGAAAAATCATAAAAAACATATTTATGAAAACCCCTACGGAATGAAAACCCTTTGCAGGACTATTACTATATAAGGAGGGAGGCGAACCGACCTCACAAAGATAGATCTAATATAAAATGTTATAAAATAAAATCCTTAAAAGATCATACCTTTGTTTTTGCATTCGCAAAAACAATATCCTTATGGCGACATCCCGAAGTATTCGCAACTCCTCGTCTTAGAGTCGACCACTTGCTCCAGAAAGTTGCACCTTAGCTGGAACCCCCGTCTCAAGCTTCGTATCAAATATGGATTCCCTTCAAGTTTTGCTAGGACATGAAAGAGTGAATAAAGAGGAAAAAGAGAGAAAAATTTGATCTCCTTTTAATCTAGGTTTGCTCCCTTAATTAGGATAACCTCCCGTGATCAAGGCATGATGTAAGTTTAGGAGGAAGAGAAGGACACTGTATATAGGATAAGTTGAGCCTTCAAATCAGTAACATATCCGCTATGGTACTAAAAGAGAACTCAAGTTTTCCCATTTAAGGGCTAAACTTTGATTAATTCTTTCTCCATCTTTGGTAAGCCCAATAAGCAAAATGATATAACATTTCGAAGAGCTTCAAACAGAGATCTCATAGAAACTGACGATGCTCAATTTTGAGATCGTTTGATCCCTCAAACGAGTGCCCAAAATAGACCCAAAATGTGTTTGCAGACCCTCCAAACACACGGTCAAACCGCAATCATATCGGTCGGGCGTGCACCCGTAGTTCGGGCCCACCTGATCTGGGCTAGTGCCCATGTTCGAGTGTACGCCTGAGCTCGGGCTCCTGCCCGACCTGGCGTTTGGGCGGGCGCCTGAACGGGCCCATACCTGAACTAGTGCTCGGGCGCACCGAGACTCAAGCTTGGGTGTGCCTGAGCCCAGAAATAGGCCTAGCCCAAGCTGCACTCGGGCTAGATCCAGTTTGGCACCTAGGCACACCCAGGTTGGTGCCTAGGTGCGCCCGAGGCTAAAAATCTCAGGCAAATCTTGAGCTGCACTCGAGCATAACCTGAGCCCTAAGCTCGAATGCAGACAGCTGGTCCCAGACCCCGGTTTGGGTATTTTCTATAATGTTAGAAGGCTTGATATTTGTGTCACATCATATGTGACTGAAATTCTCTTTGCAACCAGTTTGTGACGATCTTAATTCACATGCATCATATGCATGTTCCTCTTATTACTTGGATGAGGATCTCAGCCAGTGTGAGACACGAAAGCCTGGCCCTACTAAAGGTGGGACTTATAGCCCTTGACAGTAGTGACCGTGAGCAACAGTTGCCGTCTCCAGTTTGGTATCATCATTATGTGGTCAATCCCTTAACATAAATATTGTCAGAACTATCATTGGCTATGTCAGTGATGAATTCCGTAGTTTTAATCCCTTCTTCAACACTATGCAGCTGCAAAGCTTAGTGCATGGTTTACTCTCAAGCCCTAATAGCTTTGCAATCTATCAACATCGTTCGGTCTTAGCTTGTCTTTGTTAGATCATATCCAACACACCTCGGCCAAGGATTTCTGCTAAGAAACATACTGATTCCGCGACACTAATTCCCCACATACTGGAGAGACAAATCCTCTATTGGCCACTACTACCCTCGTATGCTTCAAGTGCCTACCAACCAAAGACCTTTCGATAGGCCATGCCTCGAAGCTAGGTCAGAGATTTAAGTGATACTATTCACACACCGGCTCATACAATGACCTCAATTCAAATGACCAGCTTATGTATCATCACTTGAGAGCTACCATTAACAGTTCGGTATAATCATTCCATGTAGCAGCTCTCATTAGGTCATTCAGTGAACTCATTCTGTAATGAGCACCTACGTCTTGTCTATGATTTCTCCAAATCGAATGATCATGAGATCATTGTCACCAATACTTAGTGAAGATAAAGCATACAATAGTCTATCTGATGCATCGATGTCCTTTCTCGATACATCTATGAACACGAACAATTTTAGACTTATACTACAAATGGTCGAAACACTTCTCCATGATCGTGATCCTCATCTCGATACATGTTTGACCTCGCGTTAAGTCTCAGAACTTTATCTAAAATGTAGACAAACATTTATAATAATACTCAGATAAACAGTACCAAATAACATACTATTATTTTGAACAAGAAGTCACATTTACAAATAATTGGCCTTGAGGGCATACATTTCCCAACATATACGACTTTCCAGAGATTTGTATATTCTTTTTCCATCACCTAACTTTTCATTGAATAATGTTGTGATTCTTTGCCATAGGTTATCTTTCTTTTGATTTTTACCCAAAACTGGATCTTGGAAGATATGAAGTCATACCTCGCATAAGACTTGGTCATCTTGTTGGCTGATGGCCTTTACTCGAATAGCAGCCATTGGTGATGAAAAATGAACTTAGTAAAGTGAGAAGAGTTATGAGAACTATGTAAGAATGCTACTATTTATAAGAATGGTATAAATAGAATCCAATGTGGAGAGTCCAACTGTTGATACGTCATCCAATGCTACTATTTGATGTGGCATCCAACGCCATACCATGCTACTATTTGATATGGCATCCACTGTTAAGAATACAATCCTACCCAAGTTATAAGAGTATGATATGTCCATCACCTAACATATTTCATTAAAATATGAGGTTTCCAAATGAACTATCTTGGGCTAGCTCTTCGTCATCTTCCGATTGTAAGATTCTCGATCTTTGCTTCTAAGAAAGTGAGCAAGAATTGGCTGAGATATAGGAGGAGGAAGAAGTCTTAAAATTACTATATGCTCGTCGTCTTCAAGAGAGCATGACTACAAAACGTAGAGGCTCGATTCATGTACATGTGGTAATCAACCGTGGAAGAGATAGAAGGTAACTCTTGACTTTGGCAAGATTATTTTTCCGAGAACCCTACATATGGAGAAAAAAATTTCGCAGAAGGTTCTGATGTCGAAGGAATCTGTTCCTTCGCATTGTCAATGGAGTCAAAAAGCATGCCAATTTCTTTGTATAGAAAAAGACGGTTTATGTAAATTAGGATTATCAACTTTACAGAAGGTAACAGTAATACACCGCATCTTAGCCTATGGAAATTCGATAGATATTAGTGATGAATATATTAGGATTGGCGAGTCAACCACAATACAAGGCTTGAAAATGTTTTGTCGAGTCATCATAGAAGTGTTCGGAAAAGAATATTTGAGGCATCCTACTCTAGATGACATTGCAAGACTGCTAAGAAAAGGTGAAGAACGATGGTTTATGGGAATGTTAGGTAGTCTTGACTACATACACTGTGCAGGAAAAAATTGTCCAACTGCTTGGGCGAGACAGTACTCAGGACATCATGGAGAACCGACGATTATTTTTGAGGCAGTAGCCTCATATGACTTATGGATATGTCATGCTTATTTTGAATTATCTGGTTCTAACAATGATATTAATGTAATGCAATTGTCAAATTTATTTGACAAACTAGCACAAGGTAAAGTTCCTCCTGCTAAGTATAGTATCTTAAGAAAAAATTATGACATTGTTTACTATTTGGCCAATGGAATATACACCAAATGGTCTATCCTTGAACAAACAATTTCACAACCACATGGTCTAAAGAAGCAGCACTTGATGTTATGCAAGAAAGATATCGAAAAGATGTGGAGCGAGCTTTCGGTGTACTTCAGGCATGATTTGCTATCATTAAGGGACCATTACGTTATTGGGATAAACAAATGCTACACGACATCATGACTGCTTGTGTGATACTATATAATGTAACCGTGGAAGATGAACGCGATGAGGAATTAGATTTTGTCACTCACGATGAACCTTCTAAAGCTGAAGATATGGAGACCTACGCGGACCAACGGTTCCGATTATTCATCGCTCGACATAAGAAGATTCAGGACAGAGAGGCTCATTTTGAGCTTCGAAACAGGCTGGTTGAGCACTTATGGCAGAGGCATGGGAATGAGTAAATGTATTTTCAGTAATGTAATGTATATAGTGTATTCGAATTAGATATTGTAATAAATTATTTGTTTTACTTTAAAAATAATACTATATGTACATGTATGTCATGAAGTCGGATTCAAATTACTGTTATCTGGTAGGAACAATATTTGGATGTTTTGAATATGTGCATATGGCTCAGACTTGCGCCGTCAGGCGTCTGACTTGGGTCAGGCGTCTGACCCAGTACAGTCAGACGCCTGACCCAGTCGACTAGGTCAAAATGCAAAATTCCAGAGAGTTGTGGAAAGTTGCATCATATGCCATCTAGCAGTCTGAAGGCACACAGGTAGGCGTCTGATACCCAGTCAAGCGCCAGGACATAGAGAGTTAGACGCCTGATTTGCCCCCCCCCCCCCCCCCGGCACACAGGTAGGCGTCTGATACCCAGTCAAGCGCCAGGACATAGAGAGTTAGACGCCTGATTTGCCCCCCCCCCCCCCCCCCCCCCCCCCCCCCCCCCCCCCCGGTTGGAGATGCCCTAAGCCGTCTTACAACCAATGCAGAACTCAGACCACCCTACCAAGCTCCACACACGTAAATTCACGCATACATTAATTTCACATATGATTGCCACATATAGAGCTGAAAGATTATGATTTGATTTTGACCGTAATTGATAAATGCGGCCAACTCTGAGAAAATCAGCCATGTGTAGACTTGAACGCTACCATGTGTAGACTTGATCGATTTTACTAAAAAAAATTTGGTCGATTAAGCTAATTTATTTTTTAAATTTTTGGAATTTTATCAAAAATTGTCCTTTTCAGGACGCTTCATCTATCCAATCAATTGGCAGCTATTGATCCTCGGCCCAAGCTTGCAAAAAATAGATCAGCACAACCATGATGTACAGTACAAATACCAAGACGGTATTAAGTTACAATTTGTACATCTCTACACGAGCAGGGGGCAAACTACATAGGAGATTTGTACATCCCTACATTGTACAAGACCTGATACTTGACGCTGGCATCGCCACCAGCAACTCCGGTGGCAAAGAGGGTGCCCTGTGCCTTCTGAATGTCGATAGTGTCTTCCATGAAAAGGTTATTTCAGAATAATACAAATGTGTGAAGATCTAAATTATCATGCAAGCAATGGAGTTCTGTTGGCAATCGACGACGGTCTGTGGTTCCTGCTGACTGGGAGCATTACATACACCTCGTGCACCTCCTGCTTACAAACATCGCCCTTGTCTCTATCTATCGCGTAACACACGTAGATGGTATCGATGACATTATCCAACACGTGAACAAAGTAGCCCAAGATCACAAAGAGCAGCAGCCCCACTAGCGCTGCGATGAGGTAGAGTTCTATTCTGAGAGCGCTGACCGCCTTTAGGATTGCAAAAATCTGTTGAAACATTGGTCGGATGAATCCGTTACAAGTATCAGGAAGAAGCATTACGACAACAATAACAATAACAAAATATCAAATATTCATAAAATCCTGAGGATGCTATGACATGATGCAACCATGGAAGTAATAGGAACAATGGATTCGCAATGCCCATGTATATTAATTACCTACAGATATCACAGGCTAAGCTACATACACAGGTCATTGCTTTGTTATCAAAGGAAAATAACGACCCATCAAAAACAAAATCAACAATCAGTCTAGATTGGCATGAAGTTCTGTTCGCCGAAACAAAGAATCTGTTCCAAAATGGAAGTGGTCTCTACATACTGATATTCAGCTTTTCCACAAATAACTTTCCGGTGACTCTGGCGAGCACAAAAATAAAAAAAATACAATCTTAACATTGGGAAAATATTGCAATCAATAGAGCTATACAAATCCCTAAATTAGTAAATCGGCTTATAAATCAAGTAGTTTAATGTTTCTAACCGTAGACATTTAACATATACATCTGTCATAAAATCTCTAATTAATTTAAGGCCATGACCCTAATTGAATTTTATTGTAATTCTTGTCTTGTGAATAAAGTCCATTTGAATACAAGTCAACTATAAACCAATATAAAGTTTGCTGAATTAATTCAAGTATCATCCATGATCCATTTCATAATTTACATTGGAAAAGACGCATTCGTCCATTTTTATTCCCTGGCTAAGCGTTTATAGAAATGCATATATAACGTGATTTTGGGTAACCATTGGTTAAGTATAGATCAGATTTGATTGCAAAAAGATGTGAATTTTGGCACCATTGACCAAAAAAGCACATGTTTTGTCGGCATTGGTTTCTTCAACTACAAGTAGTTTAAGTTAATACAATACGTGTATATATAGACCTAGAAAATCAAAAGAATTCCACATTAAATGATAACTTCTGACTATGTTTAAAGTATCCCATCCTATCGGAGCAATCCTTGAAACTCTACATGCAAATATTCCATATGATATTGAAATGTATAAAGGCGACAAACAATCAAGACATGATAATTCTCAGAATTATTAGTCTATATGTATTAGCATTACCGTCATAGCTCTAGATGATATGACATAATTCATGAATGCAATATCTCTACCAAGTAAATTAGCCTTATAGTGACAGAAATGCTAGCGTCACATAGAATGAGGGGGCTTTATCCAAGTTTATTGGCATTGCAATAAGGGCTCTATCGTGATGAAATACTCCATTGACCAAAAGGCACACATGCATCTTAATGCATATAAACCTTTGCTAGCTGCAAATAGAAATTCATTCTATTCTTTGCTCATGCAACATGCAACGATTAAGACATCACTTATATTGCCTCCTGTCCCTCAAAAGTGGATTATGTATGCGTTCCTCCAACATACTCAATACATATGCTTCTAGGAGAATGTACAAGCTCCGGGAAACATCATCAACAGTGGCCTATTAGAGCATCCTTGATGTTCAGCCAAATTTTCCTTACCGGCAACAAAAGAGTTCTCTAGATATTCAGCCAACCCACCTTATATTGGCACCAAGAAAGGAAATTTAAATAATTCACTTTGGTTCCTGATATCTCATATCCCATGTTACACAAGAAACTTCTAAATTCACCATTATATCTGATAAGCTAACATGCCAAAAACTTAGGCTTCAACTAAAAGAGCCAGGAGCTAAGGAAAATCAAAACAGATGATCCAGCTCAAAACACAAATAATCTGATTTTCCTTGAAATCAAGATCATTTTTTCTCAAGGGCAAACTACTTCCAATATGAAAGGGTTTATTAAGCAGAATTATATACCAATTGGCGAGTGGGATCGTCAAGCTGACATCATCTTAATAGGGGTACAGCTTCCAATTGGGTAAAACACAAGCATTAGTGTAAGTTAATGTTGGGAATGAATGCCCTTACGTCAATTATTGTAATTGATGCATCTTGTTCAAAATGTTAGGAAGCTATTTGGTATAACTTTATTTATGTAAATTCTTTAATACAAATGAATATGAGTATGTATGGACATTATTATGTGATTGCATGGATAAGTCTTTGGACTTGTGTGAGGACATTGAGATCATGATGGGATCATGATAATGCGGCCCAATAGATCCGCTTAAGCATAATTCCTAAATGTGCCTGGTCGTAGAAATATCAAGACGTGATATTAATATTCCGGATAGACTAGTGTGCATTGATCTTTATCATAGTACTGGTAGTGGCTGGTCTCATAGCCACTCGATGTAGCGACATCACGAGACAATGCACATGTGCTTATTAATGAACAAATTTACAGAACAACTCGTCGAGATGTTCAGTACGGTAAATATACTTTGACTGTCAATAGAGGCTCGCAGCTGACAGTTGGTGCATTTTTAGTCTTGTGGACCTAAGACGCACTAAAAGACCTTGCACGTGGAAGACTATACTTTGACTTTTCTTGATCAACGATAAATGTGACAGTTATGTACGTACTCGCTGGGTAAATCCAAGTTGTGTGAAGGGAGCAGCCATCTAAACGGTATTCATCATCTCAGTATGGGAGGTTAGTGTCGTAAGGAGCCAATAGATCCATAGCAAAACATTGGTCAGTGTGGAATAAATAAACTTATTAGGAGTAACGAATTTCATCCAAACTCAGACTATGAGATTATATATGAATCACTTTTTAAGTTGTAATGGGGTTTGACAGTTTTTCGTACCCTAGACACACTAACGACATAGTTTTAACGAAGGAAAACTGCATAATAGTTGTCACTGATAGACCCAGATTTTAATCAAATGAGATTCCAATCTCATCTCAACCAGATAATGACGATTCCAAAACATGCTATCTTTATGCGTAGCTAGTGCCAATATCGTACATGTGACACAATTGTAGAGTATTATCGAGTCACTGCCGGAATAGAAATCGCGCGTTTTTAGAGTCTTACACCGATGATGGCTCATCACGAAAATCCAAGAAGAAAACTTAATGTAAATAAGATATATTGGACCAATCACAAAGAGCTTTGATCAACTTATTCAAGAGAAAAAGTGTGTCGCAATGAGTTGCGAGTGCACGGAACAAATATTCGTAAAGAGTAACAAAATTCTAATTAAAGATGGCAATAAATCCAAAACAAACCCTAATAAGTAGATCAGTCGACTCATTTGTCGACTAATGGCTCTCTGACAGTCATTAGTCGATTAGTGATTGTCCATTAGTCGACTAGTCCATTAGTCGACTAATGCAAGTTAGTCGACTAATGGTCATGCATTGGTCGACTAAACTGACACAGAATCAAAAACTTTCTGTTTGGATCATTAGTCGACTAACATGATTTGATAATCGACTAATTACTGTCATGTACAGATTAGGGTTTGGATTTATTATTTAGGTGTGTGCTTAAACCAAAAGTTGGATCTAAAGCCAACACAATTCTTAGAGTTTGACTCTAACATGAAATTCTAAGAATCGTAGGATTTTTAGGAGTTGTAGTTTCATGATCTTACATTGTTTAGGTATAAGAATTGGATTCAAATCTAGAATCCAATTGGGTGTAGAGAACATCATGAACAAGCCTTCTTCTAATTCCGTATTTAGGGATAAATTTGTGTTCGAACTTAAATTCCGAATATGACTTGGATTTGGATGACCCCTAGCACTATATAAACGAGTCCTCTCCTTTCATCTCAATGCACCATCAATTCACATAACAAGAGATCAAATATCTAGCATACAAGATCTTTTGAGAGGAAAAATTTAAGCCTCTTTAGAGTGAGAATGTTTGCTCTAAATAAAAGTTTTTCCTTCTCCTTACTCCAACTAGAAAAGTGTAGGGGGCCGAGTTCGAGTTCTTGAAGGGCTTATGGATTGTGAAATGCTTCATCATCAATGTGAAACGTCTATCGCAAATGTTTAGTAAACGAGTTTGGAGTCTTCACCGAAAGAGTTTTGGATCCATTTGTATCACTAAAGTATATTCGCGCAAAGATGTTTTTTATATTAAATACTAAATTCGTGTTTTTGCAGTTGTTCTCGACCTTTATTGCTAAGTTTAGAAATATTTTGATTTTTTCATGTCTTCCATATGTTTCTAAAGTGTTTAAAACATTAACAATATTTTCGTACATTAGTATCAGAGAGATGCTGCAAAGCTTGTTTTTATATTGATTAAAAATTCTAAATTGATAAAAATTGGATTTTTATACATTACAAATTGTGATTTGCATAACATTTCCTGCGTGTCATGTTAGTCAACGAACATATAACCGTTAGTCGACTAACATATGGCTGTTAGTCAACTAACATTGCGCTAATTGGCTAATTGGTACCTATTAGTCGACTAATGGGTAACTATTAGTTGACTAACGTTAAGGAAACTTGCATAAATTATGCAATTTGTGTCATTTGCAAAATTTGCTAACCTTTTGTGATGTTATTAAAAATCAATTTTTTTTTAATTTAAGAATTTTACTTTCATATTCTCTTGTCATGTGATAACAAAAAATTTGATGAAAATTAATTCTTGTATACTTTTATGAGATAAAATTATTGATTTTAAAAGTGGTTTAAAATTTTATGATGTACTCATACTTGATTATTATGAGATAACTTACCTAGCCTGCAATAATGTGATTACTGGCATGATAATTATGAGGATCATGTGACGGCTCTGTCGTTAGTAATCTAACCTAATGGTGTTGGACATCGACCCGTGGTCTAAATAATTATTAAGTAAATTTTAATAAGATTAATTTTTGCTTGGTTTGCGCATAATAATTATAAGGATCCTGCAACCGCTTTGCTGTTAGTTATCTAACCTAACAGTGTAAGACGTTGCCTCGTGGTCTAAGTAATTATTATGTAATGTGATTAATATTACCATCGAATGAATGAAAATTTATAATTACAAAACCTAATAAATTGGATCAATTAGTAGATGTAAACCTAATTTTAGTTGCAAAAAGGATTGTGGGTATTATTGGATTTGAAATTTTGCTTTTCATATTGGTGCCTAAGAAAAGCATGTTTTGAAAGGGTTTGTAATTAAGGAACATATTCTTGGTGTTTTAATCAAAAAACCCTCAATCTCCTAAAATAACTGGCATGAACAATTGATTAACATTAAATTTCTTATCTATTTAAATCTATACGACTTAGTTTTTCCAATTATATCAAATCCATTACGTTTAAATTTCTTTTAAGAATTATCCGTATAGCCATCCAGTATTTCAAAGGTGTGAAGTACTTAGTGTCGGTGTTATGGTTATTGACGAAGGTCAAGCCATTAGAATAACAATGTTAGGTGATGCATCGTTGCCACCATAAGATGGAATCAGATAGTCTGAATATGACCTTGTTGACAAAGGTCAAAGGTATATATATCTCGCCTTACTGAGTAAGAAATGCATGTGAAATGACTTCACTAAAACTTTATGACTTGTTGACGAAGGTCAAGGTCATGAATGTTTAGGGGGGAAACCCCATAATTCGGAATTACAAAGAGTTTGTGTACCATCCATGGAGTGAAATAACTTGTTGACGAAAGTCAAGATTATCAAACTCGTGATAGTTGGATCATAATTTCCACAATAAAATTATATTAATGATTTTCATCTATCTTTTGGGCTGAAGATATTCATAAAATTAGTGGGAGAAAATAATTAGATAAAAACCAATCTAATTATTTATAAACATCTGCTTGCATTATCGTAACTATTCAAAATATCCTTTTGCAACATCATGTCTACCCTTAAACTTATTCTTGAAAAGAAAAAGCTTCATGGCCCTAATTATGAGGATTGCCCTAATTATGAGGATTGGCTGAGAAACGTTAAAATTGCATTGGCATATGACAATCTTACATCCATCCTAAATGCATCTCCACCCACCACACCAATTAGGAAGTCCACAGATGTAGAGGTAGCAATCTACGAGACTTGGACTCAGGATTGTGCCACTGCCAAGAGCCTCGTACTTGCCGCTATGGGTAATGAATTACAAAGGAGGCACGAGAGTAATTCAGTCCATATTTATCCATATAAAGGAGTTAGTATAGAGAGCAATCATGAATCGCAAGATTCGATTCTTCGAGGAAGTTGTTCCAAACGAATATAGCAGATGGAACTACAGTCCAAGACCATGTCCTCAAGATGATTAGGTTCATTGAGGAATTGGAACAGTTGGGGTCTGTGTTGGATAATGAATTATATGTTAATATAATTCTAGAGTCTCTTCCTAGCACATTCTCCTAGTTCATATTGAACTTTAACATGAACAAACTGAAATGTTCACTTTCAAAGCTACTCAATATATTGAGGCAAGTGAAGAGTTCTTTTTCAAAGGAGAAGACACCGATTATGCTTATTAGATCTTCTTATCATCTCAAGGCTATTCGTAAGGGGAAAGAAGAAGGCTATTAAGCCTAAGTGTTGCGTCAAGAAGAAGAAAGTGAACAAGGTTGAGGTTGCAAAAGGAGAATGCTTTTATTGTCATAAGTCAGGATACTGGAAGAAGAACTACTTGGAGTCTTTAAAGAAGGAGCACGGTGATAACTCGCCTTCAAGTGTGTACGGTATTCAAAATACACTCTCTATTCCTTCTACTACAGAAGTGTTGGATCCCAAAGAAGGTGCTTATAACTGTGAGCTGAGAAAGAGAAGAATACTTAGATATGATTAAATGACTACAAAAACGAACATAAGCAAGTGTTGCTACCGTCGGCATAGAGATTTTCACCACAAATTGCCAGACGATAATATTTTGTTTTACACATTTATTCATGTATCATATTTGATAGTGTATTAATTTCTTTATTGGATAAAGAAAATTCAAACTTATTGAATTATGTTGCAAACATCTTCAATAATATTACCTTGAGTGGTTTTGGTACAAAGAACATCGGTGTTTTATGTTTTGAATGCAAGCACAACTTAATATTCAAAGGTTGAATAATAAACTGGCCTTTTGATTATGAATCATATGCAACTGGTAAGCCTTGACTCAAAGGCAAAATGATCAATACACCATTTGTATGACAAGTGAAAAGAGTTAGAACTCTTGGGACTCGTACATACTGATGTATGTAGCCTAATGTCTACACAAGTAAAAGGTGGATATTCCTACATCATCACTTTTACTTGTGACTTCTCAAGGTATGAATATGTATTGTATCCTTGATGGAACACAAGTCTGCAGTCTTTGAAAAGTTCATTGAGTATAAAAATGAATTAGAGAACCAGACATGAAAAAGCATCAAGATTTTTCGATTAGATCAAGGAAGCAAAAACTTGAGTCTAAAACTCTTTGCATATTTAAAAAAGAATAAGAATCTCTTGCATGTTACTTCTCTAACACACCGCATCATAATTTTGAGTCAGAGAGAACGAATCACATCCTACTGAATATGATGTGATCCATGATAAGTAATGCTGAGTTACAGCATTCCTTCTGGGACTATGCCCTAGAAACGACAATACACATACTTACTAGGGTTCCGTCTAAAGTTATGCATACCACTCCATATGAGATATGAACGGGTAAAACCCCAATATTAAGTTTGTTTAGATATGTTGTTGTACAACATTTGTAAAAAGGTACAATCCAGATAAACTAGAGGCTACATCCATGATGTGCGAATTTGTGGGATATCCAAAGAATCCTCAAGGATATCTATTCTATCAACCTGAGTAACAAATGATTATTATTGCCCAGCATGCCACCCTCTTAAAGGAATCTCTTGATGAAGACACAGTAAGCACATCGATGGAACCGAAAGAATGTTCATAGACACAAACTGAACATGATCAAGAGACGGAACCAGGCATGCTCATCTTATTAATCCTTAACCAATTAAGAAATCTAATAGGCATTCCCAACCACCAAATAAATAATATGAATTTCTCATAGACGGTGGTGTAGATGATAGAATCATGGTTGATGATGACCATACTAGTTTCCAAGAAACCATGCAGAGTGGGAACTCTGTACGATGGCTTGCTACTATGAAATCCGAAGTGAAATCCATGCACTCCAAAAAATTATGAACTTTGGATGATGTACCCGAAGTGGTAAATCCGTTAAGAGCACGTGGATCTTCAAGAAGATCTATACAGAATGAAAGGTAGAATGAAAGGTATAGACCTACAAGGGAAGTTTAGGGAAAAAAGATATCATCACAGGCTTGATAGACTTATGATGAAACCTTTTCACCGATAGCCATGCACAAATCCATTCAGATAATGATTGCTATAGTAGCTTACCATGACTATAAAATTTGACAAATGAATGTAAAGACAACTTTTAAAATGGAGATTTGGATGAGTGAGTTTACATGACCCTGTTGGATACAACGTATAGTTGATACAATCGTGTTGATGATAACAAATGTGTGTGAAAGTTTTGATGTGTGTGTTAAGCGTTTTTCAGGTGCGAATGACCAAGGAAAACAATAGTGCCAAAGTTGAATATTATGAGAATGTCAATGCAAGTGACATGTTCATCAAGCAATGAAGCTAGCAAGAGCAAGATGTTTGTTGTGCATGAAGAGAAGGGGGATGAAGGTTGCATGGAGTTTGCTATGCAAGTGCATGCTTTTATTTGTGGAGTCAAAACGAAAATGAGCCCACTTCAACATTGTATTTGGCAGGCCAAAGCAATTGATGGCATCTTTGCAAATATTTGGAAAAGGGTTTGTGATGCGCGTCTATTTAAAAAGACCAGGTATTAGGTTACAAGGTACGGCTGAAAAAAAAATTGGCGACTACTAAGAACCCCTTGCAGTTGCGGCTACCAAAAACCCTTGCAAACCCTTCTCCAAAAAGCAATTAAAAAACCTCCATTGCCTCACGCCTATCTCCAATAATTTCCCAGATCCAAATTGCATCTTGTTTTTTTTCTTCATTATTTTATCTTGCAGGTGCATTTGTGTAAACAGGAGACATCACAATCTCTTAGAGGGGCTTCACAAAAAATCTCAAAAGAGATGTCAGCCGCACCTCCCTAAGCAACGCAAAACAAAGGGCCGCACAATAATCTCCAGGAGCCAGTTGATTCATTGTCAAAAAGTACAGAACGTCCCCTTCAAAAATCAAAAAGGAGCACAGGTGCTCTCTTTCCTCTTAGTTTCTTTTTGCAGGTCAACAAAATACAAAGCGCAGAGAGAGCCGAAATTTTTTAAGCACAAAAATTTCCTTTTTGGAGAGGCCGGCCTCCATTTCAAAACTGTGAGAGAGAAAAAAAAGATTTACTCCTCCAAATATCCCAAAGCCTAGGAGCATCCTCTCTCCTCTTTTGCAAATTCTCAGGCACCACAAAAATCTCGGTTATTAACCTGACAAGAGCAGCACCTCTTCATTAAACAAAAACAAGGGCTTTATTTGCTTTGGGCTTTCAAAATCTCCTAGGTGCTGCCGAAATCTTCCAAACTTCAGAGCACAGCCGAATTTTTTTTGTGTAGAGTTTTTGTTTTTTTAATACCAATTTTTGGAGGAGGCCGAAACTTTTGACTCTCCCAGTTATTTTTTTTGTGTATCATTGCAGCAACAAAGAACAGGGGACGGCCAATCAAACATCTCCAAGAGCCAATCAAAAATTCCCAATGCACAAAAAGTGAGCATACGAATCTCTGCAATTAAATCAAGAGAAGTGTAAGACGCAATTCTCAAAAGGCGCAAGTTCCATCGAGAGGCGAGCCGAAGTATTGAGGGGACATCAGAGACTACTATTTGTCAGATTGATCTGACGACGTGCTGAACGACAGAGACGACACACCATTACTGAGCATTTCTAAAACTCTATTTATTTATCTCTGTAGTGGTGTAGCGATCTTTGTAGGGGAAACTTTACCATCTGTGTTATTTTTGGGGACCTGACGACTTTGGGAGTCGTCACGGAGGGAGAGCATCTGACTAGATTGAGAGTGTAGAGCACGTGGTGTGCGTACGAGCTAGGTGAGAGTGGATTTGAGATCTTGACTCATTGTAGCTGTACTTGATTACATATCTATCTAGTAGTTGCTTTCGGGGGCTGGAGTAGGTCGTGGAGACGACCGAACCAGAGTATATCTGTGCGTACACTGTGATTGCATTCTATTTACTATGCCAGTGCTTATAATTGCGTGTGTTTGTTCGTGGGTTGCACGAATATTTTTAATAGCCTATTCACCCCCCCCTCTAGGCTACGATCCAGATCCAACAAGTGGTATCAGAGCCAGTTTAGAGGATCTAGTCTAGATTTTTAGATGACCATGAATATATCTGATTGTGCTTTTGCTGAAGGTCAGTCTATAGCCCGTCCCCCTAAGTTTAACGGTGTAGACTTTGCTTATTGGAAGGCTAGGATGAAAATCTATCTAGTGTCTGTAGATTATGATGTGTGAGATATTGTTGAAAATGGTTATAGTCTACCCACTATTAAAATTGAAGACACTGTTATGATTAAGCCTAAAGACAAGTGGGATTTAGCTGACAAGAAACTTTATACTCTTAATGGTAAAGCTATGAATGCGCTTATATGTTCTCTTGATAAATCTGAGTTTAATCGTATCTCACATTGTCTAACTGCGCAGGAAATCTGGCATACTCTGGAGGTGACACACGAGGGAACATCGCAAGTAAAGGAATCCAGACTTGCTTTGCTGAGCACTGAATATGAGAGCTTCCGCATACTACCAACAAAATCAGTTAAAGACATGTTTGCGAGGTTCACAGACATCGTCTACAAATCCAGTTCCCTCGGTAAGCCATACTCTAGCCATGAACAGGTACGAAAGATCTTAAGGGCGCTACCAAGTTCATTCAGGCCTAAAGTCACCGCTATTCAAGAAGCTAAGGACTTGTCAACAATGAAAGTGGAGGACTTGATAGGCAACCTAATGTCACACGGGCTTGAGTTGCAGAGTATAGAAGCCAGAGAGAAACCTGAAGAGAAGACCAAAGCTTTCACACCATTAGCTCTTCAAGCTAACGACGACGATCTTGATGAGGAGCAAGCTCTAATGGTCAGAAACTTCAAGAGATATATTTAGACTGATCAAGGAAGAGCTGAGATGGGAAAAAGGTTCATTCGTTCTAATAATTCTAATTTTGGTAGAAATTCCTATGATCAGAAAGCTATTAATAGAAGTGAATGTTTTAAATGCAGGAAGAAAGGGCACCACATAAAAGATTGCCCACAACAACACACAGCTCAACTTGCAAAAGGAAAAATGAAAGTGCTGACGTGGGACATGGATAGCGAAGCTGAGGAGGATGATGAGGAACATGAAGCCCACTCCTGCATGGCATTAATGGCCAAACACAATGAGGTAGGATCTCCCACTAAAGCTGAATTGTTAGAAATCTTGAAAGGAATGCAAAATACTATTAATGAGCTAGAAGCTGATGTGGATAGTTATAGGAATGATAACTTTGATATGCAACAATCTAAGTATGCCATGTTTAAGGAAATTGAAAAACTGAAAACTGAAATTGTTGCATGTAATACTACAATTGACATGTTAAATAAGGAGAAAGCTAGCTTGCCTGAAAAAATTGATTGTCTTTCATGTCCCTCTTTATTAAAGGATATTAGCATGTATAAGCTAGATAAGACAAAGCTTGAAGTTGAAAATGAATTGCTTTCTGAAAAGATTAACATGCTAAATCTTGAACTTAAAGAAAAAGTGAGGGATTTTGAAAAGAAAGAAGAGGAAAACAAGCGAGCTTTCATTAGTAAATGCACTTTGCTTGTGAATGAAAACGATATCTTGAAATCCAAAGTCACCACCCTAGAATTGTCATTAAAGAGATTTTCCATTGGAAAAAAAAATTTGGACATTATTCTTGGAAATCAACTTTATGGCAATAATAGGCGAGGACTAGGATATGGTCTTTAAAATGTTGAAAAATCAAAATATAGAAAAGTTCACATTGAAACAACAAAGGTTGGAAATTTTCATGCTAAGTGCTTTACATGTGGATACGTTGGTCATACTTCATATCATTGCAAATATAGGAACAAAAACATTAAGTTCAAACAAATATGGGTTTCTAAATCTTTGATGACTAACGTGAGTGGACCTGTTGGATTCCAAGGTCACACACAACACCTCTTTTGTATGTGGATGGAAATTTGACGAGGAGCGATAAATTGAATGTCTCATTACTTTTTAGCTCCTTAGTCAAACGGTGACGCGAAGGTATATCTCATTCTTTGAACTTAATGCATACGTTTATAGCTTTTTGTGTGCGTGACTTTTTCTTGTTTGTGTGCTAGTAGTTGCATTGCTATGTGTGCATGATTTTTTTTGTTTGTGTGATTGCATCTCATGTTTGCTTTAGTATTTCATGCATTAAAAAACTGAAAACAAAAAAAATGGTGCTTAAATGTGTATCTTTTCTCTTTGTTTCATTATTGAAGTATGCACGAATGATTTTCATATCCATGTAGAAATTGGTGTATTATTACTTTTGCTACATGCACATGTTCATCTTTCTGAATATTCATGGCATGTTCAATGACTGAAAATAACCTGATTTCTACACCACATACTTCACTTCCACATGTATTATTATTGTTGCACATTTGGAGATATCGTTTATGAAGTATGGAAAGTGAATGTTGGAGGAAAACTTAACTAAAAATCTAAGTGATATGATATATCTTGCCATGGATAAAAATTGAGCAAAAGAAATTGTTGGTATAAGTATTTTAAAAAAATGTGAAAACAAAAGATAATTGCTCCGTATGGAAAATGGATACAATCATTGGCAACGGTATTACCCACGAGTATCCAACATAAGCTTTATGGGTAAACTTTAGCGTTGGTGTATTTACTCGTCAAGCAATGCCACCCCCACATCTAAGAGTCCTTATAGGCTATGTTTTGGGGTGTGGTACCTTGAACTCGTTTTTAATGAGGTGTGGAAAATCAATCCTAGGTGATAGAATGTTATTTGGAAAATGTGGATTGGTTATGGTTGACTTTCTATGATTCTCCATATGTGCTTCAATTGTAATCATCACACGTACACATTGGTGTTGAAGTCGTAGTTGTTTAATTTCATTGGATTTTGACGTGATTTTTCTATGATAAGTTTGCATGCAATTGTTGGTAATGGTTAATAATACTCTCATTTTGCATGTTATATGATTTTGACTTCGTGTTTCAACTTTTGATGATAACAAAGGGGGAGAAAAATTTGGGATTTGGGAAAGATTTGATATTAATGCACGTGAAAATATGATTGTTTGATTAAGGGGGAGCATTAATAAATATTGGGGAAGCATCACAATAAGGGGGAGCATGCGTGTATGTGCATGCATACAATTGTTATTAATCGATGCATACTTCAAACTTCACACAGACATATGTGCATGCATACAATTGTTATTAATCGATGCATACATCAAACTTCACACAGACATACGTGTATTGTAAATCTTGTACTGGTTTGTCATCATCAAAAGGGGGAGATTGTTGGATACAACGTATAGTTGATACAATCGTGTTTGATGATAACAAATGTGTGTGAAAGTTTTGATGTGTGTGTTAAGCGTTTTTCAGGTGCGAATGACCAAGGAAAACAATAGTGCCAAAGTTGAATATTATGAGAATGTCAATGCAAGTGACATGTTCATCAAGCAATGAAGCTAGCAAGAGCAAGATGTTTGTTATGCATGAAGAGAAGGGGGATGAAGGTTGCATGGAGTTTGCTATGCAAGTGCATGCTTTTATTTGTGGAGTCAAAACGAAAATGAGCCCACTTCAACATTGTATTTGGCAGGCCAACGCAATTGATGGCATCTTTGCAAATATTTGGAAAAGGGTTTGTGATGCGCGTCTATTTAAAAAGACCAGGTATTAGGTTACAAGGTACGGCTGAAAAAAAAATTGGCGGCTACTAAGAACCCCTTGCAGTTGCGGCTACTTAAAACCCTTGCAGACCCTTCTTCAAAAAGCAATTAAAACCCCTCCATTGACGCACGCCTATCTCCAATAATTTCCCAGATCCGAATTGCATCTTGTTTTTTTTCTTCATTATTTTATCTTGCAGGTGCACTCGTGTAAACATGAGGCAGCACAATCTCTTAGAGGGGCTTCACAAAAAATCTCAAGAGAGATGTCAGCCGCACCTCCCTAGGCAATGCAAAACAAAGGGCCGCACAATAATCTCCAGGAGCCAGTTGATTCATTGTCAAAAAGTACAGAACGTCCCCTTCAAAAATCAAAAAGGAGCACAGGTGCTCTCTTTCCTCTTAGTTTCTTTTTGCAGGTCAACAAAATACAAAGCGCAGAGAGATAGCCGAAATTTTTTAAGTACAAAAATTTCCTTTTTGGAGAGGCCGGCCTCCATTTCAAACCTGTGAGAGAGAAAAAAAAAAGATTTACTCCTCCAAATATCCCAAAGCCTAGGAGCATCCCTCTCTCCTCTTTTGCAAATTCTCAGGCACCACAAAATCTCGGTTATTAACCTGACAAGAGCAGCACCTCTTCATTAAACAAAAACAAGGGCTTTATTTGCTTTGGGCTTTCAAAATCTCCTAGGTGCTGCCGAAATCTTCCAAACTTCAGAGCACAGCCGAATTTTTTTTGTGTGTAGAGTTTTTGTTTTTTATACCAATTTTTGGAGGAGGCCGAAACTTTTGACTCTCCCAGTTATTTTTTTGTGTATCATTGCAGCAACAAAGAACAGGGGGACGGCCAATCAAACATCTCCAAGAGCCAATCAAAAATTCCCAATGCACAAAAAGTGAGCATACGAATCTCTGCAATTAAATCAAAAGGAGAAGTGTAAGCCGCAATTCTCAAAAGGCGCAAGTTTCATCAAGAGGCGAGCCGAAGTATTGAGGGGACATCAGAGACTACTATTTGTCAGATTGATCTGACGACGTGCTGAACGACAGAGACGACACACCATTACTGAGCATTTCTAAAACTCTATTTATTTATCTCTGTAGTGGTGTAGCGATCTTTGTAGGGAAAACTTTACCATCTGTGTTATTTTTGGGGACTTGACGACTTTAGGAGTCGTCACGGAGGGAGAGCATCTGACTAGATTGAGAGTGTAGAGCACGTGGTGTGCGTACGAGCTAGGTGAGAGTAGATTTGGGATCTTGACTCATTGTAGCTGTACTTGATTACATATCTATCTAGTAGTTGCTTTCGGGGGCTGGAGTAGGTCGTGGAGACGACCGAACCAGGGTATATCTGTGCGTACACTGTGATTGCATTCTATTTACTCTGCCAGTGCTTATAACTGCGTGTGTTTGTTCGTGGATTGCACGAATATTTTTAATAGCCTATTTCCCCCCCCCCCCCTCTAGGCTACGATCCAGATCCAACAGACCCAGCCAGAGGGCTTCGAATTCAATGGAAGCATCGAAAAAACATGCAGACTGTTTAAATCGATTTACAGATTAAAGAAATCAATAAGTAGCTGAAACATTTGATTTGATGATATAATCAAAAATTTAACTTCATCAAAATAAGGATGAGACATGTGTATATAAGGTCAATAGAGGAGATGATGCATTCCTTGTACTTTATGTGCATGATATATTTTTGATTGGTAACAACATACAGATCTTGCAATCAATCACAATATGATTGTCACCCAACTTCTTCATGAAAGATTTGGGTGAAACATCATATATACGTGGTATAAAGATCTATAAAGATAGATCGAACATGATGATATGATTGTTCTAGTTTAGGTACATAGACACCGTCTTAAATAGGTTTAACATGGAACATTCTAAGCGAGTTAGTATACACGCTTGTCATATAATAACTCTTCAAGTACATGTCCCCCAATGCAGAAGGTGATAAAGTCCGCATGAGTAAGATTCCTTATGCTTCGATTATTGGATTTATCATGTATTCCATACGGTGTATCAGATCTACTGTGGTATATGCATTTGACGTTATCAGTCAATATCAATCAAATCCAGAGAAGAAACATTAGATTACCGTAAGAACATATTTAAGTACTTGAGGAGATATGATCTTAGTCTACATTGGGACTAGTAACCTTTCAGTAAAAGGATTTACAAACTTTAGTTTTCAAAATGACATGGATGATAGCTGATCAATAGGATAATTTTTCACCCTTAGTGAAAGGGTAGTAGCTTGAAAAAGTAGCTTGAAAAAGTTTCAAGCAAGATACTATCACAGACTATACAAAGGTATTATGATACTTAGTAGATGATGATACATAGAAGGCTTTTTGGATATGTAGATCCAAAGTATATCTTGAGGATATTTTATGGTAGACATGAACATCAAGGTTGTCATGATATATAAGGGTTAGTATATATGATAATATAGCAGATCCACCTACGAAGACATACACAAACAGATTAGAAAGTTTAGTGGACAAGAGACCAGTAAGCACAAATGGGAGGTGTTGGAAATGATAGGAAACTATTTGGTACAACTTTTATCTATATAAATTCTTTAGAACAAATATGTATGGATATTATCATGTGATTGCATGAATAAATGCATTGGATTTATGTGATGATATTAGGATCATGATGATATCATGATAATGAGGCTCAATGGATCCGCTTAAACACAATTCTTAAATGTTTCTGGTCGTAGGAATAGCAAGACAAACCATTGATATTTCAGATAAACTGGTGTGCTTTGATCTCTACCATAGTGATGATAGTGACTGGTCGCATCGTCACTCGATGTGGGGACATCGTGAGACGGTGCACATGTTCTTATTAAAGAACAAGTTCACAGAACGACTCACCAAGATGCTTCTATACGGTAAACATACACTGATTATCAATAGAAGCTCGCATGTGATAGTCGATGCATCTTAGTCCTCTTAACTTGAGACGTGCTGAAGGACCTTATACGTGGAAGGCTATACTTCGGCTTTTACCGATCAATGGCAAATGTAACCGCTACGTATGTACTCGCTGGGTATAAGCTAAAGCGAGTGAAGGGAGTGGCAGTCTAGACGAAATTCATCTCCTCGGGTACATGAGGTTAATGTCGCAGGGGGGGTCAATGGTTCTATAGTAAATCATTGGCCAAGGTAGAATAGATAAACTTATTAGGAGTAACAAGTTTCATCCAACCATAGACTATAAGATCACACGACACGTTTTAAGGTATGGTATGCATATGATAAGCATAGTAAAGTTTCTTGAGTATGGTATGCATATGATAAGCATCAAACAGGTTTAACCCAATTACTATTGTGATGAATGATAGCTCTCTCAGAAGCTAGGCTCCTACTTATTTAATTTTCTTTGATCAGATCATATACCTATGAGGCAACGATATGAAGGATGCTTCTCTGTGCCAGATTTAAAAATTTCATGATTCATCCACGTCGGCCATGACACATGAGTCCACCTTCGTCAGGCACTTGCTACTGTATAATAGTTTCAAAACTATGATGATGATAAAGAATGTTAACCCCTCCTCTGGACAAACCAAATACTTTATACGCCATTTTGCTCTTTAAGATTCACTGATATATGAACAACAACCCAATAAAGGTACACTTATCGAATACACATTAAGAAAACAAATATGCATAACCACCTCCTTCGGTTTCGCTTTAGAAAATTGGCCTGTTCAATACCATTTGTTTGTGTTGTTTTACAACACAAATGCCCATGTCTAGAACTTGCAGTAATACCTACTTCCATTATGTATCGATGTGTATATGCAGGCAGAAATATCAAAGCATGTAGTTGAGAAGGTGGAAAATAATGTACTTACAGCTATCGCATATAATGCTGAAAGCACAAAAGTAATCCCAACAAGAATCCGAGTGGAGACTGTCTCAACAAAAACAGGAGAGAGAAGATTCCGTTTCAGAAGCTCATATGTCATCTTAGCTGAAGTACAATACGCTTCGCCAGTGATTGCCGCAAAATTTATGGTGAACTTGTTGACAAAGTCAAATGCTGATAATAAGAACCTTGAACAGCAGTTAAGCATAAGATTCACAAATCCCCGAGCATTTTCTTCATGTTGTGCACTATCCACAATAGTACGCACAACCCGCACAATGCCAATTAGCATTCCTGAGAAACAAACTGTACCGAAGGAGGGACCAAATGCATTCCTGCATGAATTATAGAATATCAGGACTACAGAGAACATATATGCAAGAAACATGCTATGAACAAAACAATAAAAAACTCTTCATTATGACATCTGTAACTCACATGCAACATGGAATATCTACTAATACCTTATGGACTGATTAATGAGATGACCAACAAATCATTCAAAGGAACTCAGATAGATTAGCCATGTAGGTAATATATGCCTGAAAGAATACTGCCCAACATATGAAGGCGCATGAGAAATCACCTTGTTTTCACTTCACTTTGCATTACCACTCAACGTTAATGAAGGCACTAGTCGGACTTGTTATTTACTTATTTACTTGTCCCTTTTTCTTTCTTTCTTTGTTCTGTTTTTTCACCACATTCTCAGATTCAAAAAAAAGGCAAGTTTAGAATTCCATGTTGCAAACTGAATTTTTACCTTGCTCTTAAGAATGAAAAGTTTAGCTTGCCATGTGTAGCACTGAATTTCAGGTTCTATTTAGGGCTTCTGCTTACACTATGAATGGCACTGAGACAAACCAACATAAATGTGTAAATTGCTGAAAACACCCATAGTTGGCTTGCTGCCCCAAAACACCACCAAACCTTCAGAATACCAAGTCACCCTTAAATTTTACTCCAGTTACTTTTCAGTCTAAGAAAGGTTCAGATGCACTTCGGAGGAAATGAGAAAGTATATATTACAGCTCAATTAAACATCGCATGTCACCATTGGATGATTTCTAGAAGTAACTGGACATAGAAAGTTTTTTTTGTTTGGTTTTTTTTTTCGGGGGGGGGGGGGGGGGGGGGGGGGGGGGGGGTAGTTATTTTCAGTAATTTATCATTTCAGTAGTTTACCCTAATACAGTAGCAATTTGAAGAATCATAGCACCCAAAATGGCTCCAAGCATTCAAATACAACAAAAATAGAGAGAAGCAAAGCTTAGGTAGCACCATCAAATCCCAAAAAAATAGTAAAATAACCCAGAAATGGTCCAACTTCACCGTGTTTGCAAGAAAAAAAACTGAAGGGGACACCTACAGTTCCATTGGAAAATACAGTGTCAAATAAGCCATATCTCTGAAGGAGAAGCTGACTTAATGACATGACAACTGAAGTTTGGAAAACCCAATACCGGATTAAAAAAGGATTGGACAGAAGGCCTAGTTTAATGATGGTAGCAAATAACCAATCAGAATTTATAGTCTTCTGTTTGTTCTGGGTTAAAAGTTATGCCTAATAGACCATCCTAAAAATCTATGACAAGGCTTCATGTTGAGAAATGAAATCAAGCAATATTAAATCTCTAGTTTTCCTAATCATTGTCTTTGTTATACAACATAGCCAGTTGGCATTGTGTGGGAATTGGCACAAGCTTTCATATTTCAGCATCTGTCATCAAACATGGCATTTTCCCCTCAAGCAAGTTGTGTGACAACAAGTTTCCATTCCAAGCACAAGCAATATACATACTTGTCAGGTTGTAATTCATGTTCTTGTAGCATGGAATTTTCAGGTCTTCACACATATATCATATTTTCATTTCAGACTGTGTATTAAGTGAACCAATGGTTGAAGCTAGATCAAAGGCATTTAGGTCGTTACATACTGTGGTTATCACTTATCCATGGATTAATGGACTAATTTGGTGTAACTTGGGGAATTGAGAGATTAAATCAAATATCAAAGATTTAAGGATGGATATCAAATTAGACCTAAATTAAGGGATGAATGAGTAGAAACCCTTTTTTGTACATCCAAAGCACCGACTTATATAATCAATCATACACATGTGGTACCATATGCGTCGTGATTCCTTGAATAAGCCACAGTCACAAGCTTTTAATTGCAGGGAGCCACTTCATTGACCATATCTAAATTTGTTCCATGACAAAGATATTAGCACCAAAAAATCTAACATTTCATGCGTTCAAGAGTCAATTTCTTCATGATGTATTTTTTTTAGCTAACTTCGAGGAAGTCTTGAACTTCCAAACTAATATATGATTTTATTTAGCATTTTGTGCCAGAGAAAAATGAAGGAAACATTTCTCTATCACTTTTCTATCAATGTGGGTGACATGTTGAGTTTTACTGCTAATAAAATATCATTAGATATGATATCCAAAGATAGATTATGATATTTTTGTTATTGCTCATTTATTTTAACTTTTTATTAAATATAGACATTACATTATGCATTTCCTTTCCATGCCACGAGAATATAAGGACTTTTCAGGAATTTCCACTATTTTCTTAAATAAAAGAAGAGGACATCAAAATTTCAGTTTAAGTCCAATATATCTTTTGCTCACTATGCTATTCACTACTCCACACGTACTATCTAGTTTGGGACCCTTCAAGCTCAACATACTTAAATCTCCCATTTAGAACCTTGAACATTAGACAATTTTTCTCAGTAAATTATTGGTTACAAAATAAGTTAACACTTTTAATACTTTATAGATATCTCATAATACATCAACTTAACCTCAGCAGATTTAAATCCACCATTTAGAACCTTGAAGAGTGACAATTTTTCTCACTAACTAATGGTTTAAAAAAGATTAAACTTTTAATAGTCTATAGTTATCTTCTGAGTCAGTCAAATTGGATGTATGACATGACATACAACATAACCTTAAAATATGGTTTAAAATATAGTTTGAAAGAAACACTGAATGGGCCCATTTATATTCATGAAGCATAGGCTCCCACACTAACAAAACCCTCTTCACAAATCTTGCCAAACCGGTTGCATCATTACCAGTAAAAACTACAAGTGCAATCAGGAAGAACACAATAAAAGCATAAGACAAAAACACACTTGGTTGGGATTTGAGGACACATATGGGGTTGCATTCTTGTACCAACAATATTCCTGCCAATTCCCCTTCATCAGACACATCCAAAGGTACAAATCGGACAAGATGACAAGTCCGGGAACGAACTGTGAGTGCAATAAATCCACAAACCAGAACTCACCGAAACTAAAAAAGGAGAAAGCATGGAGACGTATAAAAAGAAGATATCATTCCCTGGTAAGAAATTCTGTCCTAAAAGCAAGTAACTAAAAACGTCTTGTTGTCCAACATGTGAGTTTCTAAGCACAATCTTGAACAAAAAGGGTAACAACGTCCATGGAAAATTCAATACTCTGCCTGGCAATTATTTTTGCATGTAGTCGGTATTTTCCCAGCAATGATTAGAAAGCTGATTCTGGTTAAAGTTCCCTAGCAAGAAATGTCTACACCATTCATGACAAACCAGAAATGCGGATTCTCCATAATGATTTTCTCAAAATCAACTTCGTGAATATGTCCCCAGACACACTCAATGCCAAACCAGAAAAGCTTCACCCCGCAAGTACTTTGTATCGGCACTTCAGCGTTTTTGACACAATGAACTTCATGTTTGATGGTTAGATTGTGCAACTTTTGGTTCGGCTATTAGATTCTCTAATTGTGAGTATGTGACCTTGGAACAACACTACGTTCATATTCTTGCAAATAGACAAAACTTGATGGGAAATAGAAGGGTTCATGATTTCCATGTCCACCGATGCTCCTATGATCAATTTACTCCTAGAAACAAGTTTTCAGTGGATAAATCTGGATGTCCATAGCAAGATGTACTCTGGTCCTGCCACATATATGTTATTTGTCAATGCAAAAGGCATCTTCAAGCTTGTTGGATCATCAATGAGCTGGACTACAGTCCAACCTCCTAGGCCTATCAGTTAAGAAGTCAATATGCGATGACAAAAATGCCAAGTTACAGTTTACATAATGGTTGAGGCGACTTGGAAGCTATCTAGCCATTTTCCAAACATGGATTGAACTTGACTTAGTGATAATCAGCTCCAATCGAATTAGCTATTGAAGCAGCATTGCATGGTCCAAAGAGAGTCGGTTTGGTTGGAAGCGTATGACCGGTTATGGCCAAAACATATGTAGGCTTTTACCCATTCATGCTACACACACCTCCCTCAATGAGAGAGAGAGAGAGAGAGAGAGTTAGTGATTGAGTGAGATAGTGTGTGTCTCATACTTCCAGCTTAATGTAGAACTTCCCAATTTAGGCTATGTTGAACTGAATTTTACCTCATGGATATCCATTATTTACTAGAAAAGGAGAAGCATATTAGAATCCAAATGAATTAGATTTGTCTTTGAAGTGTTCACCATAGCGGTTAAGGGATGTCTCCCTCGACTAATAGACTTTTTCTTTTTATATAACCTCCAATGTTCTTATCTAACCCCTGAACATATCTTCTTCTTTCTCTTTCTCTTTTCGTACATTATAAACAGCTCAGTATCCTCTTGATCATCCAACTCATCTAAGCTTTTACTCACTATGACAGGGTCAAATATGGAGCTGAAGGACTTGACAAAGCTACACTACTGGTTGCTGTCCTAACATCAATACTCTTACAGCGAGAGCCCACCATCATAATTAGCAAAACTACATATACAAGAGGTGTATGCCAAATTTGCTAACAACTGGATAAGTTCATTCCATGATGGATTGAACCCACTACCATTGCCGGCGCCTTTGGCATATTGGTAAGGCGTTCGGCCCCGACTACCCAGGTCGAGGGTTCAAGGCCCACTACCAATGAATTGAGGGGCATTTGGTGGGCGACATGTAAGTCCTCTGTAAGCGCTTTAAGAGCCCGAAGGCTTGCCCTGGTCCGTGGTGGGAACCGCTGCCTAAACCACCCGACCTTTTGCTTACCAAAAAAAAAACCCACTACCATTATTCCCCCAAGACAATGAATAAAGTATTATGGACCCTTATCCCTTAACCCTCCCAAGTTGAAATTTGGCAACCTCGGGTCCAATTTACAGTGAATACCTAACTGAATTTAACAAGATTGAAGATCATGCTACTCAAATAACATCCAGTGTCCTATCTTTAAGTAAGACATAAAAAAGGAACTAGCATTCAGCTCGAGAAACAATGCACTCATACTGCATACCTCAGCGAACTCCGGATGCTCATCCTCGGCTTGGTCCCCTCCTCCTTTGCAAAGTACCACTGTGCCACCGTCCCGCTGATCACATACACCTGCGCCTCCACCATCGCCGCCGCAGTCCATATCATTGTCACGATCGCCAGCGCAAAGTAAGCTGGGACCCACCCATCCTCCTTCCAAACGCACTCATGCCCCCGTTCCCCTTTCTCCCTCGGCACGACCCTCCCGTTCCACGTGGCAAACACCAAAAACACCACCACCGGCACGAAATACACCAGCATCCCAACCACCAGGCCCGGCATCACAGCCATCAGCCCCAGATTGTCCCCCAAGGCCGCCGCCGCAACCCTAATTATCATCACCGTCAGCTCGATTCGGTGCCAGTTGGCGACGACGATCCAGAGGAAGATGCCGATGACGAGGAAGACGAAGACGAGGACGAGGATCCGGTATGGCAAAGGGAAGTGCTTGCTGCAGGAGGGAGAAATAGCGCAGGCGACGAACCAGTAGAGGTTGAGGAAGGAGGGGAGGAGGATGAAGAAGGGGACGGAGACATACACGACCTGCTTGGCGAACCGGCGGAGGAGCCAGAGGAGGCCGAGAGCGGCGGGGCCGGCGACGACGGCGGTGGCGACGAGAGTCCATATGAGACCATTCTTGAAAGAACGAGGGCTCGAGAGGGAGATCGAAAGGGAGTTAGGGTTGGAGAGAGTGCAGGAGGAGGTGAGGGGGTCGAAGGAGTAGGAGTGGAGGTGGGAGTGGTGGGGGTTGTGATTGAAAATAGAGAGGATTCCGAGGGCAAAAGTGGAAATGGAGAGCAGGAGGAAGAGGAGGAGGGAGGTGAGGTCGCGGAGAGGGCGAGGGGAGTGTACGTAGGAGATGGGCTCGGCGGAGGAGCTGGAGTCGTAGGTGTACGGTGGGGATGGCGGCAGGAGCGGCTCCGACAACATGGACGGCTTGGATTCCTCCATTTTTACTTAGTCTATATCGAGAGAGATCGTTGAGATCGAGGAAAGGGGAAGAGATGAAGGAGGAAGAGTGAGGGTGCTTTAAAAATTCGAAAAGAAAATAAAGACATGAAATATTTTATTTTTTGTTTTAAATTTCCATTAATGGATCGCAGTCGGTGAGATCGACAGCTTCCAATGTCCAGACTGGACGCATAAAAAGGTGCTCGGTGTCTACTATTTGTTTCTATCTTTTAGTCTGCATTTTCTTCCATTTAGCACGCGCCATGTTTGTTTTCCTTGTTACATTGAATATACTAAAATTATTAGTAAATTGATATAAACTGTTCTGAACAGGTTTTTTAGGCCTATGAAGGCTAATAAGGTTTAGAGTATTCATACATTATGTAATTGTTTTCTATAAATAGAATGCTACGGGTTCAGTAGCCGACACTCTCATAACACGTTATCAGCACGCTCACAGCTGAGCCGAACCTCTACCGACGGACGAATCGCGACGCAAAAAGGCTTCCTTCACCAAACGTCGATAGATCCGACGGGTAGAATCTAGAGACAATCTTTATCCACTAGATCTAAAATTTTCATGTGCATGATAATGGATCTGTGATTTCCTTTTATTAGATCTATCTCTTTTACTTAGATCTGGATGAAAAATCACATTTTTAATAAAGATCTCTTTTCAAAAAGAGCTTTTCTATCATTTTTTTTGGATGAAAAATCAACTTTTTCACGCTAAAAACCATATTTTTACGGTAAAAGCGTTGATTCAAAGACTAAAAATTGTATTTTTACAATAAAATTGATAGTTTCCTCCGAAATTTGTTTATTTAGAGGGCTTGGCATCCGCGCGCCTGAAGCCCCCCCCCCCCCCCCCCCCCCCCCCCCCGCGCCTGACACGCGTGCACCGCGCTGCCCCCCGCCGCGATTGACGGGTGCACAGCCCCCCACCGGGCCACCCCCCCCCCCCCCCACCACGCGCCTGACGCACGCACAGCCACCCCCACCCTCCCCGACACGCCTAACACGCGTGCAGCCCCCCCCCCCCCCCCCCCCGCTGCGCCTAACGCACGCACAGCGCCCCCGACGCCGCGCGCGTCAGTGCGCGTCGCAACGAAACCCTAACTTGGGATTTTCCTATTTTTTTTTAATAAAAGGCTATTTTCAAACATTAATTATGATTTCCTGATAAAAGAAATTTTCTAAATAATTTTGATTCATCATATGTGTAAATCATCACTAATCGTATTTTCTTGGATTAATTGATTATTTTTTTACGTTTAATAATTACGAGGATCCTGATACTGCTCTCCCCGTTAGTCAGCTAACCTAACGGGATATGACGTTTCCACGTGGTCCAATTAATTATTAAACAAAAATATTTTATTCTATTATAAATGCTTAGGATGTTGTAATTTTCATTGCGGTAGTATGAAATTGCGTTTACACATACTACATGCATGTGATGAGTAATTAAATGTTTGCTGCATGGTTAATGTCTCTGCGACGAATGTTAATATTTGGTTTTGGTTTTGGATCGGCTATTTGTTACCCTTTATTTTCCTCGCATTCATTTTTCTTCCTTTTTGAGAGAAATTATAGTGAGGATTAAATTATATAAATTTCGAAGTCTGGTGCATGTCCCATGGTAATGAAGATCTACTTCCAGAAGAAGAGGGGGTTCCCGAGTTGTATTTTCTTTTTAAATGAGACTGTAAATGGACTGTATTTTGTACTTTAAATGGTGACTAGCCAATCCACACAACAAATATCTGCGTCCGAAATGCATAATTATTTAATTACTGTATTTTGACATGCTTAGATAAATGGCAAAGATAGCGAGCATCGACTTCGACGTATTGGATGCAACAGGCAAGAACAACTTGAGCTGGTAGTTGGATATCAAGTTCCACCTGCGCTCATATGGATTGAGTCATGCCATTGATGTTAGCGATATGGTTCTGACATAGATAAGGCGAAAGCAATTATCTATATCAGACGCCATATTAATCGGACCCTGAAGGCCGATTACCTCACAGTTGAAGACTCATACGAGTTATGGTCCGCCCTCGAGGATCGATACAAACATCAAAAAGATGTTATCCTTCCTCGAGCACGATATGAATGGGAGAACCTCCGTCTACAAAACTTTAAGTCCATTACTGAGTACAACTCGGCACTATTCAGCATCACCTCACGCTTGAAGTTGTGTGGTGAAAAAGTGACGGAGGAACGCATGCTGGAGAAAACTTATACATCTTTCCACGAGAAGGATGTTATCCTCATGCAACAGTATCGTGAACGGAAATTCACGAAACTCTGAACTTCTCTCATGCCTTCTGATGGCAGAACAGAATAGAGACATCTTGCTGGCCATCCATAACTTACGCCCTGCTGGCACTGCAACTGTGCCTGAAGCACACAATATCTCCTCCCAGAAGAATAAGAATAAATTCAAAGGCAAACCCCAGAAGGGAAAGGCATCGAAAAAGCAGGCTAGAGGACCCCCTCCAAAGACCAACAATGAGGGAAAGATGAAAAATGTGTGAAAGTGGAAAGAAAACAGTCAGACATCTGCCCCCAAGAAAGATTGGGAAGACAAATGCCACAGATGTGGCATGACTGGACACTGGTCCAGAAACTGTCGCACTCTATGCCACCTCCAGAATTTGTACCAAGCTAGCCAGAAGTCTACTGAAATAAACCTGGTAGAAAAAGAAGACCTGGCTCCAATTAGGTACATCGTCGAGGACTTCTCGGCCGATGACCTGCTAGACTGATGCCTTATCTATTTCTGCAATTTGTTGTAGTTGAAAAAACAATTTCATTTCTGGTTGTTTATTTCTGTCAAGCATGTTAGTTCAATTTTTAGACTTTGAATGACAGTTACTTGTTTTGTGCCTTATACTGATTTGCATTTTCTTTCTTGCTATATATAGATGGATAATAAATGTCTAGTGGACAGTGCTTCTACGCACACGATCCTTCAAGATATTTGCTTCTTTCAAGGCATAAACAAATACGATGGCACCGGGAATATTATTTCCGGTCTATCAAGTATAATAGAAGGATTAGGAGAAGCAAACTTTTTGCTCCCCAATAAAACACAAATTTTAGTAAAAGATGCTCTTTTCTCCCCAAGCTCGCACAGAAACTTACTAAGTTTCAGAGACATCCGTTTAAACAAATACCATATAGAACCGGCAAACAAACATGACAAAGAATACTTATATGTAACGGCTCTTTAAAACAGTGCTAAAACCATCGTTGAGCGTTTCGAGGGACTCCCGTCGGGTCTCTACCATACAACAATACGAGCAATGGAAGCCAATACAATTGAGCACCAAAAGTGCAAAATCCAACCAGAATTCCAACTCTGGCATAATAGACTCGGACACCTCGGATCGGTTATGATGCAACACATCATAACAAAATCTCGTGGAATTAATTTGAAGAACGTGAAGTTACTTCGAAAGGGTGAATTTCCTTATCCCCCTTGTTCAAAAGGAAAATTAATTACGAGACCATCTCCACCTAAAGTGGACTGACAGTCTCCCAGCTTCCTGGAGAGAATACATGAAGACATTTGTGGGCCTATTCACCCCTCAAGTGGCCCATTCCGGTACTTTATGGTACTGATAGACGCATCTTCCAAATGGTCATATGTGTGCATACTGTCCACCCGCAACGTAGCATTTGCAAAGCTACCGGCATAAATCATTAAGTTGCGGGCACATTTTCCAGACAACCAAATTAAGAAATTACGTCTGGATAACGCTTGTGAATTTACATCATAAGCATTTCTAGACTACTGACAAGCAACTGGCATTGAAGTTGAACATACTGTAGCACATGTTCACACCCAGAACGGGTTAGCTAAATCTCTTATAAAGAGAACTACAATGGATCGCTCGTCCATTGCTAATGCAATCTCAGTTGCACGTGACTGCATGGGGACATGCAATCTTGCATGCTGCATCGCTAATAAGATTACGACCATCCGGTAGTCAAATTTATTCATCGATGCAACTTGCATATGGAACTTCACCAAATATCTCTCACTTGAGGACATTTAGATGCGTAGTCTATGTCCCCATCGCACCAACACAGAGGACCAAGATGGGTCCCCAACGTCGCCTATGTATCTACATAGGGTTCGACTCACCATCGATCATTATATACATGAAACCCCTAACGGGGGACGCTTTTAAGGCATGTCTAGAAGACTGTGAGTTTGATGAAAATAATTTTCACAAACTAGGCATGAATGCTAAGAAGTCTGAAGCTTCAAAGACCATTTCATGGGATACCAAACTTTATCCCACTTTGATCCGCGTACAAACCAATGTGAAGATGAGATCATGAAGATACTCCAAATACAAAATACAGTTCATATACTACCGGACAAATTCACTGACACTCAGAAGGTTGTTAGATCACACGTCCATGTTGCAAACACACGAGCTAGGATTAACATACCCAAAGATGGATGCAATCCACCTGCAGCAGAAGCGACCGTACCTTAACAAAAGAGAGGACGACCCCTAGGCTCCAAGGATAAACTTCCTCGAAATAGGAAAACTCTTGGAGAAACTAAAACGATACCACCACAGGATGCTGAGCTCAGCCCAGACACCTCTCCCCTCCTAAAAACCCCTAAAGAGGAAAGTATATGAGAAATATCATTAAATTATGTACGTACTGGGGAGGTACTGGACAGAAAAAGCACAATCATCGATGACGACTTCGCGTTCGTTATTGCTAATCACGTCACTGAATATGACGATGATATCGATCCACGCTCTCTAGCAGAATGTAAACGAAGAGAGAATTGGCCAAAATGGAATGAGGCAATAGGAGTAGAGCTGGACTCACTCTCGAAACGCAAAGTTTTTGGACTTGTAGTCCCAACACCAAAGGGTGTAAAACCTGTGGGATATAAATGGGTACCCGTAAGAAAGAGAAACAAAAACAATAAGATTGTACGCTACAAAGCGAGCCTTGTTGCACAAGGTTTTTCCCTACGACCTAGAAAATATTATGATGATACATACTCTCCGATCATGGATGCGATCACTTTCCGATTTATAATTAGCTTAACAGCTATGGAAGGCCTGGATATGAAGCTCATGGACGTTGTGACTGCATACATACATACATACATACATACATACATACATACATATATATATGTATATATATAAGGACATCTATATGAGACTTCCGGACAGGTATAAACTGCCAACAAAAATGTCAGATAGACCTCGGGACGTCTATTCTGTCAAACTTTAAAGATCACTGTATGGTCTAAAACAATCGGGAAGAATGTGGTATAATAGACTCAGTGAATTCCTCATGCAACAAGGATTCACAAATAATGAGGTTTGCCCTTGCATATTTATAAGAGCAAAGGGAACATGATTCGTAATAATTATCGTCTAAGTAGACGATTTCAATCTCATTGAATCTCCTGAAGAGATAGCTGAGATATCCAAAAGCCTTACACAGACTTTTGAGATGAAAGACCTTGGCAAAACAAAATATTGCCTTGGCTTACAGATTGAACACCTCAGCGAAGTAATACTGTTACATCAATCCACTTACATAAGGAAATTGCTAAAAAATTTCCAAATGGACAAATGTCACCTGCTGAGTACACCAATGGTCATCGGATCATTGGATGTTGATAAAGACCCCTTTCGTCCGCTGGAAGAGGGGGAGGAAACACTTGGTCCTGAAGTACCTTACCTAAGTGCCATTGGAGCACTCCTCTATCTGGCAAACTACACACGTCCCGATATAGCGTTCGCAGTTAACCTACTAGCCAGATACAGTTCTGCACCCATAAAGCGCCACTGGAACGGAGTGAAGTACCTTCTGCCCTACCTCCTACGGTTAGTCGACCTGGGACTATACTACCAGAAAGGCGTATCCTCCAACTTAGTTAGTTTAGCATATGCAGGATAAAAATCTGATCCTCACACCGCAAAGTCCCAGACCGGTTTCGTATTCACCTACGGTGGAACAGCCATATCATGGAGATCTATGAAGCAGACCTCGACAGCAACCTCATCCAACCACTTCGAACTCATTGCGATCCATGATGCTAGCAGAGAATGCTTTTGGCTACGTTCAGTCATTCACCACATCCTGGTGACGATCGGCCTGAAGACGGGTGACCATGAACCAACCACTATGTACGAAGACAATGCAGCCTGCATAGCTCAACTACACGGTGGCTACATCAAAGGTGACATGATGAAGAACATTTCCCCCAAGATTTTCTGGACGCATGAACTATAAGAAGACAGACAGATCGACATCAAGCAGATCCAGTCTTGCAACAACCTAGCACATCTATTTACTAAAGTACTACCTCGCTGTACCTTTAGAAAACTTGTAATAGGAATTGGAATGAGACAGTTGAAAGACTTACAAGCCTGGAGCTTGTACACAACAGGGGGAGTTAATGTTGTGTTGTACTCTTTTCACTTAGCTATTAGTTTTTTCCACTGTGTTTTCCATAGCCAAAGGTTTTAACGAGGCAACCACATCAACTCTGGATCCAGTAGCATCCACTCCTGGTAATATCCACCGATCAGGGGAAAGTAAAGGAGACTTGCACTCTTTTCCCTTAGCTATTGGTTTTTCCCACTAGGTTTTCCATAGCCAAAGGTTTTAACGAGGCAAGATGTAACGACTGGTTTTTCATGTATGGATTTTATTATATATAATATTAATTGTTGCTTTCCCTTCCTTGTGATTTCCATTTCCGTCTCCGTAGTTTTCATTTTCGTTCGTTTCGTCGTGATTCTCTAGATTCTTCCATCGGTCGGCGTGTTTGAAGTAAGTCATTCGTGACGGGCTTCATAACGTCGATATCTTAGAGTTAGAACGAGCCTAGGAGACTTAGGAAACCATCCCGGAGCTTCGCGCTCCATTTCGGAACTTTTGGTGCTCATTAGCCGGTATAAGAAGGGGCACCGACCGACTAGATGACGATCCAGTCGGTCGGAAAACCTTCTTGAACCGACTAGTGAGCTTTGTTAAATGTTCAGGAGTTACTGTTTGTCGTTAGTCGGTCTAAGAACGTTGGTTGACCGACTAGGTTGCAAGCTAGTCGGTCGGCAATGCTTCTTTAACAGACTAACTCATTAACTATTTTTGACACTAGTTACTGTTTACTCTTAGTCGGTCTAAGAACGTTCATCGACCGACTAGATGCCAAACTAGTCGGTCAGTAATTGTTCCTTGACCGACTAAATCTAAATCCTAATTTTCGTCTGGGTTACTGTTTACTCTTAGTCGGTCTGCGTTGGTCAACCGACCGACTAGTTCTCAAACTAGTCGGTCAGTGGTTGTTCTTTGACCGACTAACCAGTGCTGTAAACCCTAGTTTTGCCCTAGCCGCCACCAAACTCTATAAATACCCCTCCAAACGTTTTCTTCTTCTCCCTCACGACCTAAAACCCTAATTTCTCCCTCATTGAGCCCACATCTCCCTCAAGCCATTGATCCTTCATCCCAAGCTCATCCTTCATCATCCAAACCCTCCCTTGTCACAACCCACCTTCCATCTTCCCCAAACCTTCATCAAACCCCCAAAATCCACATCCAAACCCATTTCTCCAGATTTTCCCTCATTTCCAGATCTGAGCCGGTTCGTTCTTCCGTTGCCGTGGTTGCTCGGCATCGCTCCTTCGTTTCTTCACGGTAATACTCGATTCCTTTAGTTTTTGCATAACCCCCATTGACATTGGGAAATCCTAATAAAATGGATTACTAGAAAGTTAGGATTCTAATAAGAAATCGATTTAGAATCATTGTTCTAATGATTGTTTTGCCATAACAGCGATCTATTCCGTAGTTAGCTTGTGTGACGATCTTCATTGCTCGTCAACCCCGGTATCAGGCAAGTGAAACTTGCATCTATTGATTTGGGCCATGTCTTAGGCCATTTCCTTGCTTTAGCGTAAAAGAGACTAGACGGTGAAAGGATAGCCGTCTAGACGCCATTGACCTAGCTTGACAACGAAGCTTGGTCCGTCACCTTCATCATGCTTGTATGTCACGTTTAATTTAAATTAACGGTACGCAAATGTCTGTTCATGTCATTGCATAGTGATTATTCATCGTGATTGCGTAGCACACGCTACAATATTATATTCCTGGCTCGTGTTCCAGAAGCGAGCCCTGTAGTTGGAAACCCCAACGCTCGGATACCGGCTAGGTGCACCCCTATGCCAAATACACTTCCTGGCTCGTGATCCAGAAGCGAGCTCAGTTAGTTGGAAACCCCAACGCTCGACACATATGGGTGGGGTAAGAGATATGCGGCCACCTGAGCCCCGAGTTGGCTTGATCCGCCACTCCGGCCAGCAGGCGAAATCTCTAGTGCATAAGTGATAATCGTGATAAGTGATTCGTGAATTAGTGATTTGGTAGCTTTTGCTACATCGTGCGTGCTTGTCTCTTCCTTTAAACTGTTGCATCATACTTAACTGCCATGTCATTGCATAAATATTATAAGTGCTAGGTTGTTAGTTACTTTCAGTTTCCTTGCTCAAGTCTTTCAGACTTACTGACATGTGCCCCTTTCTCTTTTGGGTGACACATGTTAGACCCTGAGCCAGAGTTACTTGCTGAGGGCGAGGGGTTTGCGGACGCCGAGCTTGAGCCCGTGTTGGTCGAGGACTTCATAGACACTGGAGATCAGTCTTAGTGTCTATATCTGGTTTTTGTTGGATTGTTTAGGTTGTCGGTGAGTGGCACCTTGTCTGATACTCTGTTATGTTTGTGTTTTGTTTGGCCTTGTTCTGGGCCTTTAGACTCTTTCTTTTAGCCTGGTGGCTTTTCTGCGATGTTGAATATTTTGTTGACAAACTGTGGGATTGGTATTTCATATCCGTCTCATATTATTATTATTATTGTTGTTGTTTCCTTTGCAATTACAGGGACCTGCTTATACTAAATTTACGCTTATCAGGCGTGCAGCTTCACAGCTCCACGCTTGAGCGGACCTTCTCACGTCTCGCCTCCATTTTAGGGAAGCGGGGCGTGACAGGTTTTAGTGGTGGCCCATGCAGGTCCTTTCTGTAACTGCAATTATCGGGATGACGATAATAATATAAGATTGTCCAACAAATAAGTTCGACATCTGAGCCCTAAGCTATGAGTCTAATTGTTTCGTTTTCTGTGTCATTAGATGGCAGGAAGGTGAATCACCCGTGGTGGTGGTAGTGGTGCGCCCCCTCATGACGAGGAGCCTGAGCGGGAGCCCACTAGCGGAGAGATGATGAGGATGATGATGCAGATGATGCAGGTTCAACAGGGTGTGCTTCTGCAGGTGTAGAATGCTACGGTGGCTCGAGCTGCTCGGGTGGTGGAAGCCCCTCGCCCTGAGCCTGGAGCGAAGCAGTTCAGAGAGCTGGGTCCTACATATTTTGATGGAACCGAAGGTCCACTAGCTGCTGATGAGTGGATGAGGAATATCGAGGACAATCTGAAGATGTCCAAGGTCAACGAAGTTAGTTGGGTTGACTTGGCGAAGCGCCAGCTGAGGGATAACACCAGAAATTGGTGGGATGCTGAAGAGAAGATGTTGGTGGAGCCGATCGTCTGGGCTACCTTCAAGGCTAGATTTGATGGTGAGTTCTTCCCAAAAGCTGCAAGGGAAGAGATGCTGCAGCGTTTTATCGATCTGAAGCAAGGAAGCTCGTCGGTGGACCGGTACCACCAAGAGTTCATGAGGCTGAGTCGGTTTGCATCGAAGATGGTGCAAGACGCTGAGGAGAGAGCTCAGAGGTTCCTACAAGGACTTGCTTCGGAGCTCCAGAGTTTTGTGACCTCTTCTGACCGGGAATCTTATCAGAAGGTTCTAGTAGCAGCCAAGAGGCAGGAGCTGCTCGTGAACCAGAGGAGGGGGTCTATTGTTGGTGCTGGGAAGAGGTCTGTGGAACAGGCGAGAGCTGTGGTTAGACCTGGATTCAGGCCGAACCAGCCTGTTCAGTTTAAGAGGCCAGGAGGGCCTGTTCAGAAGACTTGCCATTTCTGTGGCAAGGAGGGCCATATCAAGGAATCGTGTAGGAGGTTCTTAGGGCAGTGTATTGCCTGTGGAGATCCCGCCCATGCTCTCAGGGAGTGCCCGAGGTTGAAGCAGCCTTGGAAGGCACCTATTGCTGCCCCGCCATTGCAGCAGAGAGCTCCAGTGCCCGCTGGCCGTGGGGTACCCCTTGTTCCACAAGGGCATGCCTTTCGGCAGGCTGTTCCGCCGAGGAGGCAGGCGTTTCTAATGACCGAGGAGGAGATTTTGGCCATGGATGAGGTCATTGCATGTAACTTTCAATCTAGTTGTTCCTTTCTTAATTAGTTGATTGTTAAAAAAATTATGTTGGTTGCTTGTGTATGAATGTTGCTAGAGTAAGGTTTGATTGATTAGACTGTTGTTAGGTGTGGTTTTGGTTTGTACATTCCCTGCCCGAGTCCTCTTTGACTCAGGTGCGTCGATGTGCATTTTGGCCCAGAGCTTCGTGGAGAAGCATTCCTTGTCGACGTCCCCTCTCTCCAAGAGTTGGAACATCGTTACGGGGAATGGAGTAGTCTCGGTGCATCGTGGGTGCAGCCCTTGCCCTGTGGTGGTTTGTGGACATGAGCTTTATGCTGATTTTATTGTCCACAACATCACCAACTACGATGCGGTCTTTGGGATGGATTGGCTTACGAGCTTCTATGCTACGATTGACTGTCGGAGGAAGAGAGTGGTGTTCGAGATTCCCGGACACCCAGTGTTTGAGTTCAGCCGTGGTAGCAGTTCGCTTGGTCCTGTCAGATTTCGGACCAGACCAGTGGAGGTTGTGGCTATGCAGGTGGAGTTGGAGAGGCCAGCTGTGGTGCGAGATTTTGATGACGTCTTCCCCGAGGAGATGTCTGGATTGCCACCTGATCGAGCTTTGGAGTTTTCTATCGATCTTATTCCAGGTGCGCAGCCCATTTCGAAGGCACCATATCGTATGGCGCCAGCAGAGTTGGAGGAATTGCGGAAGCAGCTGGATGAGCTTATGCAGAAGGGTTACATCAACCCTAGTGTGTCTCCGTGGGGAGCACTGGTGCTGCTGGTGAAGAAGAAGGATGGATCGCGTCGCATGTGCGTGGACTATCGGGAGTTGAATGCGGTGACCATAAATAACAAATACACGTTGCCTCGTATCGATGATATTTTTGATCAGCTTGGAGGTTCGAGGGTGTTTTCTAAGTTGGATTTGAGGAGTGGTTACCATCAGTTGAAGGTGAAGAAGGATGATGTGCCGAAGACAGCGTTCAGGACGAAGTATGGACATTATGAGTTTGTGGTTATGCCTTTTGGCGTAACTAACGCACCCGCAGTTTTCATGAATCTGATGAACCTGATTTTCTATGACTTTTTGGATAAGTTTGTCGTTATCTTTATTGACGACATTCTGATCTATTCGAAGTCGGAGGAGGAGCATGCCTCGCACTTGAGGACGGTGTTGGAGATTCTGAGGAAGCATCAGTTGTATGCTAAGTTTTCGAAGTGCGAGTTTTGGTTGGACAGAGTTGCTTTTCTCGGGCATGTGGTGACTGGAGATGGTATTTCAGTGGATCCCGAGAAGATCAGGGCCATCAGGGAGTGGCCTGTTCCGTCGTCTGCGTCTGAGATCCAGAGTTTCCTTGGACTTGCTGGATATTATCGTCGTTTCATTAAGGACTTTTCCCGTATTGCGGAGCCGATGACCCGGTTGACGCGGAAGGATGTTGCTTTTGTTTGGTCGGGTGATTGTGAGCATGCCTTTGGTGTTCTGAGAGAGCGTTTGACGTCTGCCCCTGTTCTTGCTGTGCCTGACCGCAGTGGAGGATTCGAGATCTTTTGCGATGCTTCTGGCAAGGGTCTCGGTTGTGTTTTGCATCAGTATGGACATGTTGTAGCTTACGCTTCTCGTCAGCTCAAGGTTCATGAGAAGAATTACCCGACGCATGATTTGGAGTTGGCTGCTGTTGTGTTTGCTCTTAAGATTTGGAGGCACTTCTTGCTGAGTGAGAAAGTGAAGATTTTCACCGATCACAAAATCTTGAAGTATATTTTTACCCAGAAGGAGCTCAACATGCGACAACGTCGATGGTTGGAGCTTATGGCAGATTATGAGATTGATTTGCAGTATCACCCTGGCAAGGTGAATGTGGTGCCAGATGCTTTGAGTAGGCTTCCAGCGGTGATGATTTTGACTTCTCAGTGGAGATTGCAGCAGGATTTTTGCGAGTCTAGAGTGGAGATTGTTCTCCTCGGAGAGGCTTCTTCGTTGATGTACATGCAGGGTGCAGTCAACGATCGTGGATCGGATTAAGGCGAGTCAGGCCGGAGATCCGAAATTGGTAAGGATTCGAGGGCAGGTTGAAGCTGGTCTGCGGACTGACTTCTTGATTCATGAGGATGGCTCACTGAGGTTTAGAGCCAGGTTGTGTGTGCCAGCTGGGGATATTAAAGAGGAGTTGATGGTGGAGGCACACAGTTTGCCGTATTCTGTGCATCCTGGTGGGACCAAGATGTACCAGGATCTTCGTCTGAACTTTTGGTGGCATGGCATGAAGAGGAGTGTGGCTCGGAGTGTAGCCAAGTGTTTGGTTTGCCAGCAAGTGAAGGCAGAGCATCAGCGTACGGCCGGGTTGTTACAACCGCTTCCGATTCTGGAGTGGAAGTGGCAACACATCACTATGGACTTCGTAACTGGACTACCTCGGAGTCCGAAGCAGAATGACACGATTTGGGTGATCGTAGATCGATTGACCAAATCCGCGCACTTTATACCATTCCGAGTAGGACAGTCCACTGAGGCGCTAGCGAGGAGATACATGGAGGAGGTCGTGCGACTTCACGGAGTCCCCGTGAGCATCGTGTCGGACAGGGACACGAGGTTCACATCTCAGTTCTGGCAGAGTTTGCAGAAGAGTTTGGGTACGCGTCTGAGTTTCAGCACGGCATACCATCCGCAGACGGATGGCCAGTCCGAGAGGACGATTCAGATTTTGGAAGACATGCTGAGGGCGTGCATGTTGGATTTCAAGGGTTCTTGGGAGGACCATCTACATTTGGTGGAGTTCTCTTACAACAACAGCTACCAGGCGTCTATTGGTATGGCGCCTTTCGCCGCTTTGTATGGGAGGAAATGTCGATCGCCATTAAGTTGGGATGACGTTGGCGATCGGGAGCTGTTGGGACCTGAGATGATTGTGGAGGCCGTGGATGTTGTCAGGAACATTCGGGAGAGGTTGAGGATTGCTCAGGATCGTTTTAAGCATTGGGCGAATGCGAAACGTCGTCCTTTGGAGTTTCAGCCGGGCGATCATGTGTTTCTGAGGATTTCCCCGAATCGTGGAGTGATTCGTTTTGGGAAGCGAGGGAAGTTGAGCCCGCGATACATAGGATCGTTTGATATTCTGGAGAGGGTTGGCGAGGTGGCTTACCGCTTAGCCTTGCCGCCATCCTTGGAAGGGGTTCACGATGTTTTCCATGTGTTGCAGCTTCGTCGATACATCAGCGATCCGTCTCATGCCGTGGATTTCTCGGAGATTGCCGTTCGCTCAGATTTGACGTATGACCAGCATCCGGTGCGGATTCTGGACAGGCGTCAGAAGTCACTTCGGAACAAGGTCGTTGATCTCGTTCGGGTGATGTGGCGACACGATTCACCGGGAGAGTCTACTTGGGAGAGAGAAGATGAGATGCGAGAGCGCTACCCACTTTTGTTTCCGGACACGTGAGTGTTGGGAATTCCGAGGACGGAATTTTTCTTAAGTTGGGGAGGATGTAACGACTGGTTTTTCATGTATGGATTTTATTATATATATAATATTAATTGTTGCTTTCCCTTCCTTGTGATTTCCATTTCTGTCTCCGTAGTTTTCATTTTCGTTCGTTTCGTCGTGATTCTCTAGATTCTTCCGTCGGTCGGTGTGTTTGAAGTAAGTCATTCATGACGGGCTTCATAACGTCGATATCTTAGAGTTAGAACGAGCCTAGGAGACTTAGGAAACCTTCCCGGAGCTTCGCGCTCCATTTCGGAACTTTTGGTGCTCATTAGCCGGTATAAGAAGGGGCACCGACCGACTAGATGACGATCCAGTCGGTCGGAAAACCTTCTTGAACCGACTAGTGAGCTTTGTTAAATGTTCAGGAGTTACTGTTTGTCGTTAGTCGGTCTAAGAACGTTGGTTGACCGACTAGGTTGCAAACTAGTCGGTCGACAATGCTTCTTTAACCGACTAACTCATTAACTATTTTTGACACTAGTTACTGTTTACTCTTAGTCGGTCTAAGAACGTTCATCGACCGACTAGATGTCAAACTAGTCAGTCAGTAATTGTTCCTTGACCGACTAAATCTAAATCCTAATTTTCGTCTGGGTTACTGTTTACTCTTAGTCGGTCTGCGTTGGTCAACCGATCGACTAGTTCTCAAACTAGTCGGTCAGTGGTTGTTCTTTGACCGACTAACCAGTGCTGTAAACCCTAGTTTTGCCCTAGCCGCCACCAAACTCTATAAATACCCCTCCAAACGTTTTCTTCTTCTCCCTCACGACCTAAAACCCTAATTTCTCCCCCATTGAGCCCCCATCTCCCTCAAGCCATTGATCCTTCATCCCAAGCTCATCCTTCATCATCCAAACCCTCCCTTGTCACAACCCACCTTCCATCTTCCCCAAACCTTCATCAAACCCCCAAAATCCACATCCAAACCCATTTCTACAGATTTTCCCTCATTTCCAGATCTGAGTCGGTTCGTTCTTCCGTTGCCGTGGTTGCTCGGCATCGCTCCTTCGTTTCTTCACGGTAATACTCGATTCCTTTAGTTTTTGCATAACCCCCATTGACATTGGGAAATCCTAATAAAATGGATTACTAGAAAGTTAGGATTCTAATAAGAAATCGATTTAGAATCATTGTTCTAATGATTGTTTTGCCATAACAGCGATCTATTCCGTAGTTAGCTTGTGTGACGATCTTCATTGCTTGTCAACCCCGGTATCAGGCAAGTGAAACTTGCATATCTTGATTTGGGCCATGTCTTAGGCCATTTCCTTGCTTTAGCGTAAAAGAGACTAGACGGTGAAAGGATAGCCGTCTAGACGCCATTGACCTAGCTTGACAACGAAGCTTGGTCCGTCACCTTCATCATGCTTGTATGTCACGTTTAATTTAAATTAACGGTACGCAAATGTCTGTTCATGTCATTGCATAGTGATTATTCATCGTGATTGCGTAGCACACGCTACAATATTATATTCCTGGCTCGTGTTCCAGAAGCAAGCCCTGTAGTTGGAAACCCCAACGCTCGGATACCGGCTAGGTGCACCCCTATGCCAAATACACTTCCTGGCTCGTGATCCAGAAGCGAGCTCAGTTAGTTGGAAACCCCAACGCTCGACACATATGGGTGGGGTAAGAGATATGCGGCCACCTGAGCCCCGAGTTGGCCTGATCCGCCACTCCGGCCAGCAGGCGAAATCTCTAGTGCATAAGTGATAATCGTTATAAGTGATTCGTGAATTAGTGATTTGGTAGATTTTTCTACATCGTGCGTGCTTGTCTCTTCCTTTAAACTGTTGCATCATACTTAACTGCCATGTCATTGCTTAATATTATAAGTGCTAGGTTGTTAGTTACTTTCAGTTTCCTTGCTCAAGTCTTTCAGACTTGCTGACATGTGCCCCTTTCTCTTTTGGGTGACACATGTTAGACCCTGAGCCAGAGTTACTTGCTGAGGGCGAGGGGTTTGCGGACGCCGAGCTTGAGCCCGTGTTGGTCGAGGACTTCATAGACACTGGAGATCAGTCTTAGTGTCTATGTCTGGTTTTTGTTGGATTGTTTAGGTTGTCGGTGAGTGGCACCTTGTCTGATACTCTGTTATGTTTGTGTTTTGTTTGGCCTTGTTCTGGGCCTTTAGACTCTTTCTTTTAGCATGGTGGCTTTTCTGCGATGTTGAATATTTTGTGGACAAACTGTGGGATTGGTATTTCATATCCGTCTCATATTATTATTATTATTGTTGTTGTTTCCTTTGCAATTACAGGGACCTGCTTATACTAAATTTACGCTTATCAGGCGTGCAGCTTCACAGCTCCACGCTTGAGCGGACCTTCTCACGTCTCGCCTCCATTTTAGGGAAGCGGGGCGTGACACAAGACCTCCTAACTTAGGATCCAGAAGTATCCATAACCTAATAAGCTCTATGAATCTCGAAGCATTCATATACCAAGCTAACAACAATAGATGGATAAAGGGAAGTGTTATGAACGAGCTTTTGTAGGCCCAAGTGGAGCCTAATAGGATTTATGGTATCCACCCATTCTGTAATTATTTTCTATAAATAGAGGGCTACGGGTTCAGTAGTCGGCACTCTCATAACATAAACATTTTTTTTGACCGACCCATCTTCTTTTTGTCCTCCTTCTCTTAGCATATTTGCATGGTGGAAAAATTTTCAAGATGAGAATAACTTGGCGAACTCATTGTTTTGCTCAGTGCACATACCACTTATTCACAAGTATGCCATTAAAAATTTAGACATTGAAAATTTCTTCACCATTTTCTCTTTTACCCTCGTCTGTGACGTGCGTTTATATTTCATATATTCACGCACGTCTTCTCCGTATTTTTCCCGTTGTTTTCCGTTGTTTCGTATCTCTTCCCTTGTGTTTTTTAGTTCCTTTTCACTTTCTTTGTGTTTGTGTGTACTTGCAGGAGATTGCCAGTATAGGGGACATACCAAGCACACATCATGAGTCTCCGGAGCAACGGGAGGTGCCACACGAGATCCTGAGGGCCAAACGTCAAAGTATATCATGTATCAACCCTCAACCGATCGGGTGGATAGACCCACCCGATCGGTTCATGCACGCGTATCAGACCCGATCTGGAGCAGCAATGATGAAGACTCCAACCGATTGGATCTGCGAGCGGTTGATCACAACAGTACTCTCTGTCTTTTGAGTGCCAAAGCCACCCGATCGTTGACTTGTCAACCGATCGGGTCATCTGTAGCTGTTCTTCCCCAGTCGAGAGATCAACGACTTCACCCGATCGGTTCAGTGATCAGGTGAAGTACTTCTGAAGCTGCAGACCAAGTCAACTGTCGTCTCAACCAATCGGTTGAAATTTCAACCGATCGGTTAGACGTTTATTTTTGTCTTATTGTGAGAATATTCTCTGGCATCTTGCCAAAGTGTATATATAGCCCTAGGTTTCCCAGAAAACGAAAATCCCCTTTTCTTAAGCATTTTTAAGGGATTTTGGCTGCTTCTAATTAAACTTGTTTTGTAAGTTTCTTGATCGCTTTAATACTTTAATATTGCGTTAATACTATCGTTTGCTTCTCTAATCTATTGCTTGATCTTGATTTTGATGGCTATATTTTGTTGCATTGAATCTATTGCTATGATTAGTGAGTAGTTTTCTAATATAGGACATTGGTGGAAGCCCCTTCGTGGGTTCGCCCTAGAACGACCATAGGATTAGGGTTTCGATAGGATATAGGGATTTAGTTGGTTATGCGGGGTGTTTTATTTTCATTGGCGGGAGAAAGACCGCCTCTGACCGTCGGGCCAAGGGGAAATAAAACGAGATTTTGATCCCCTAGCCACAGCTCACACCCCTAACGTAGACATTGATTCCTCGCGCGTGGGAACGGCTTGGATGAAATGTCGGGAACATTCGTTGCTAGCTTAGTGCTCCCAAAGTCGGTCAGTGTTGGACATAGGAATGCCCACCGTCCGAACCCGGGTAGACCTAGCGTATCATCCTGTGCATCGATGGGAATATCAGGCCCATGGGACACTAGGTATCATTTTAGAGGTAACATCTCACCACTAACCCCTAGAATTCGATCGTATTCCTATCCGTCGGTCGTAATAGAGAGAACACATGATAGGGTGGAAACCAAAGTCCTAGGTTGCTTTTTATATCTTACACCTTTCTGTGGTTTTATATCATGACAACCGCCGAGCGATAGGTCTAGCTCACCCACCGGGTGATCCGGTTCCTGTTTGATAACAAGCACATCACACGCCTCCCCGTGTTCGACCCCCCAAGCCACACTACAACACCGTGCTTTTGCGGTTACAAATATTTAATGCTGGTATCCCCGTTTGTTGCAAACTTAGGGGACGTCAAGCTTTATGGCGACGTTGCCGGGGAGACAACGTGCTTGTTTCATATAGGACCCGGTTAACCCCCGAGACTAGCTCACATCCTCACCTTGTGAAAATGTTCACATTCTACACTTTTATTTTTATTTTTATTTTTCATTTCTTTATTATTCTTTGTTCTTATTTCGCATCATACCATACGTGCTTCACGGTGTATTTTGATTTTTGATGCGCAGGAACTCAAGAAGTCTTAACGACTTGGTTCCTTTTGATCCCGAGATAAACGTCACTCTGAGGCGTATCAACGCTGAAAGAAGAAGAAGAGAAGAATTCTCCATGGCAGCCAATATCCCTCCACAAAAGTCTCTGTTCGAGTATTCTATGCCATCCGTCGGATCCACGTCTAGCATTCAACCTTCGGCCATCACGACCGAAAACTTTGAGCTAAAACCGTCGATAGTGGCTTGGATCCAGTAGGTCCAGTTTTCAGGAGCTCCTATGGAGAACCCGATCGAGCACCTGTATTCTTTTATGGAGAAGTGTGAGACTTTCAAAATCCATGGCATGTCAACTGAAGCGATCCGGTTGAGATTGTTCTCATTTTCTCTACGGGACAAGGCAAAACAATGGCTGAGGGGGAAGGACCTCAATACATTTACAACTTGGGAGAAGCTATAAAATTCGTTCCTGAACAAGTTCTTTCCTCCGGGGAAGACAATGAAGCTGAGGAGCAAAATCTCTTCCTTCTCCCAAGCCAGCCATGAATCATTGCATGAAGCATGGATGAGGTTTAAAGAAATGCAGAGGAAATGCCCTCACCATGATCTCCCCCGCTGGCAGATTATAAACTTGTTCTACAATGGGCTGAGGGACGACTTAAAGTCCTCAATAAATGCCGCCGCGGGAGGATCCTTCATGGAACATAATGAAGTTGATGCCGAGAATATTCTGGAAAATATGGCATCGAACAATGAAAGGTGGAGCGATGAACGCGCCACACCAAAATCTAGAGGGATGCACTGGGTAGAGGAAGTTGACAAACTGTCTAGCAAATTTGATTTGCTTTCCACCCAGATCTCAGCATTCATGGTCGAGGCCGGTGGCGCCAACACTTAGAGACTGAAGTCTTGGGAGAATTTAATGGTGGAGAGATCTCGACACCGGTGGATCAAGCGAGTGCCCTCTTTTACAACCCCACGGGTAATGCACCCTATCCATCGAGGACAAGTTCCAATCCCGCATATTCTCCTAACAACCAGAACCACCCAAACTTCAGCTAAAGGGAACCCTACCAGCAGCCCCAGCAACCTCAGTAGCAGCTATATCATCCCCCTCCACCTCAGCAGTAGATATATCAGCAGTACCCTCCTAGAAATCAACATCCCCCACCCCAGCAGCAGCAATACAATCAACAACGGGTGGTCTCTCCTATCGAGAACCTCCTTACTTAATATATATCATATCAGGAGAAGATCAACCTTCAGCTGCAGATTGTGCAGAAGTCTTTGGCCGATCAAGTGACCCAGCTGGGGTTTCAAGTGGCCAACCTTCAAAAAACATGAGGGCAATTGCCGGGCCAGCGGGAGGTGAACCCGAGGGGACCCAACCAAACTCTTGCCTTGACGCATGGTCAAGCAAATGTCTCCGTAATAGTCCTGAGGAGTGGTACACAGATTCTGACGCGGGAGGCCGTGAAAGAACATGAGGCACCATTGGTCAATGAGAGACCAAATCTGAAAGTAAATGACAATGGAGCTTCGACGTCAAACCCCATGACTCCAGAGGGAATTTCTGAAGAGAAGAAGAGAAATGAGGGCGACAACTCAAGGGTCTTCAAGCCTACAGTGCCATTCCCACAAAGGCTTGCCAAAGCAAAAATCGATGAAAAGTACGTCAAGTTTTTCGAGATGGTAAAGGACTTGAGTCTGCAGATCCCCTTTCTGAAAGCAATCGAGACCATCCCCTCGTATGCAAAATTTCTAAAGGATTTGATAACAAAGGGGATAAGGAAAGAGAAAGTCGTCTTAACGGCGGAGTGCAGCGCTCTAATTCAATGAGCAAATCCGCAAAAGCTCAAGGACCCCTGGAGTTTTTCTATCCCATGCTCAATATGGGAGGTATCAATCAATCGAGCGCTTGTCGACTTGGGTGCAAGCGTAAGTCTGATGCCCCTCTCGCTTTACAAGAGGATAAATATGGGTGAGTTTGAACCTACGGGAATGACTGCAACTCGCAGACAGATCAGTTGAGTACCAGGTGGAGGTAGTCGATGACTTGTCGGTTAACGTCAGCGGTGTGCATGTGCCAGTCGATTTCGTAGTAAAGAACATGCCTGAGGATAATCACACCCCGATTATCCTCGGGAGATCCTTTATGGCCACCACATGCGTACTCATAGACGTCAAGAAAGGGAAACTGTCCCTGAATGTGGGAGATCAGAAAGTAGAGTTTGACTTGGCTTTGTCAATGAAGTTTCCGTCGGAGGAACAAAGATGCAACCTGCTGGAGGTAGAGGAAGAGAGAATTGTTGAAACATGAGCTTGGAAGGTTCTTTCAAAGGACCCCTCTGAAGGCTTAGATGTACTTGAGGAGCACATTGGGTTGGAAAAAGAAGAAGTCGCTGAAGAAGTATGTGTCTCCCGGTCGACTCCTACCAGATATAGGAAGGTTGCTTTGATTAAGAGCAAAGGAAAAGAGCCTCTGGAGCTCACAGCTGATGAAGTCTGAATCCTGAGAAGAGTGGCGGTTGATGCCAACATGAGGGAAAAGCCCCCAGACATCACCAGCGGGAGAGTCGTTAAGACCATTCACTTGTCACCTCTGTCAACAACAAGAGCCACTGCCCCAACAGCTGAAAGGATGCCGATCATTGGGCATCACCCTTACAAACCCCTATGAATATCATATATCGGGAGTGAAGCAAACGACTTTAAACAATAGCGCTACATGGGAGGCAACCCATGTTCTGAACTTTTGTCGGTTTTTATAAGGGGATATTCGTTGGGATACTTAGATAATTTTTTGTATTTGTGCAGGAATTGCCCCCACTCGATCGGTTCATGCATCAACCGATTGCATGAACCGATTGGGTGGCCAGTATCAGAAAATGGCCAGTGTCAACACATAAGTGAACCGATCGGGTGACACATGCGACGATCGGGTCGCTGATCGGGTGGAGATGACAATAGCCTCGGGAATTTTGGGGAGCGGTCAACCGATCAGGTGACATCTCACCCAATCGGTTCACCTGTAGCTATTGATCCGCAAGAAAATTTCGAAAATCAACCCAACCGATCGGGTGAACTTTCACCCGATCGGTTCGCCTAACCATATATATATAGCCCCCCCACTCGACCTCATTCACCCAAATTCCAACACTTCCCTTCGAACGATCGTTACGATTTCCTCTCAATCGATCTCCTCTTCCATTGCTTCCATCACTCCTAAAATCACTCCCCCACTTCCTCCCATACTCTCCCATCATCAAGCACCCTACCATCGCCCACATTTCGTCCCCAAATCGCCCCAAAACCCTAGCCCTAGCCCCAAATTTCGAAATTTCATTTCTTGTTGGATTAGTGTGCGTCAGCTTCCCAAATCACTCCATCGTATGGCGTGGGATCTTTCGGGAGCAAGGACTTGCTTGATAGCTGGGTAAACTCGCTCCTTAACTTGATTTTTACATTGCCCAAGTATTATAACTTTGCTCCATTGTCATTGGTTGTGTGCACACTCATATAGTCTTGCATATCACACTTAATCGCCACACAATCCTGGCAAAAGATAAGGACAAGGGTAAGCGTATCTTGGTGGAAGAGGAGCCGTCTCGCAAGAGACAAAAATCCACACGTTCTACGCGTGGACGCGCTCCTCCTCCACCGCCTACCCAACCACCACCCTAGCCTATCATACCTGTGGTGGACCCACTGATGGGACCGCAGGGAGTTCGTTTCATGAGTCAGACCCATAAAGATTTTTATTCTCGACTCGACCAATGATCTCACTTAGCCACTAAGTTCCCACACGCTCAGACTCTACTCGATCTCGGAGTTTTCTCCGGAGTCGAGACCTTATTTGCTAACTTAGGGTGGCTTAGTTTCCTGCACTCCCATGCCCTATCCTACCTCGCCCTCACACTCGAATTTCTATCCACTCTCAAAACTGAGGCGGTGTCCACTATCGATTTTCACCTTCGAAACCGAAACTTCCGTGTCACTGTGACCACAACCAACAATATTTTCGGTTTCCCCAATCTAGAAGGCAGCATCCTCCCCTATGAATTACATGCCGACTTCGATGTCGACCACTTTTGGGGACGCCTCACTCTTCACGATCATTTTCCTAGAGGCAAGGCCAAGGCCTCTTCTATAATCCACCCAGTCTTCCCTCTCGCCCACCGTATCATATTGAGCACTTTCTTTCCTAGGGATGAGTCCGGTACTGTGACCATCCCAGATTTAATCATTTTATGGGCGATGACTTTCGACTTCATTCCCGGTGTTGACGTGATTACTTTCAAGGCCCCGCGCGTACGCATAAACGCCAGTGCGTGGCTAATTCAAAAGCTTATTGATATTAGCCGCGGAAACAAGGGTAAATATTGCTGCGGCGGCCTCATTACTCTCATTGCCTTACACCCTCCCTTCAACGCCGTGATCCCCCCGATTTTCCGCGTTGACGTGTGTTTATATTTTATATATTCACGCACGTTTTCTTAGTGATTTTCTGTTGTTTTCCGGTGTTTCGTATCCATTCTCTCGTGATTTTTAGTTTTCTTTCACTTCTTTGTGTTTTGTGCCAATGCAGGAGATTGCCAGCGTTGGGGACATATAAAGCAGATATCATGAGTCCCCGGAGCAACGGGAGGTGTCACGCACGATCCCGAGGGACAAACGTCGAAGAATACCATATTTCAGCCCTTAACCGATCGGATGGATAGAGCCACCAGATCGGTTCGTGCATGCGTATCCGACCCGGACAGAAGCAGAAGTGAAGAAGAGCTCACCCGATCGGTTCAGCGATCGGGTGAAAACGATAGTGCTCTCTGTCCTTTTGGACTGAATTCCAACCGATCGGGTGACATATCACCCGATCAGTTCATTTGTAGCCAAATTTCCCATCTCATGACCCGATGAGTCACCCGATCGGTTCAGCGACCGGGTGGAGTATCTGAAGAACTGAAGGCTAAGTTGACCGTCGGCTCACCCGATCGGTTGATGCTTCAACCGATCGGGTGGTCGTGTATTCTATAAATAGCCCTAGGTTTTTTCCCAGAACGGATCCTTTTTTTATTTTCTATCTTTTTGGGATTTTTGACGGCTCCGAATTTATTCTATCTTGTAAGTTTTCTGATTGTTCTGAAACTTTAATATTACGTTAATACTATTGTTTGCTCCTTGATTCTATTGCTTGATCTTGATTCTAATGGTTAAATTTTGTTGTATTGCTCTTTTCGCTATGAATTGTGAGTAGTTCCCCAATCTAGGGCATTGGTGGAAACCCCTTCGTGAGTTCTCCTTAGAACGACCATAGGATTAGGGTTTCGATAGGATTTGGAAATTTAGATGGTTACGCGGGGTGTTTTATTGTCATTGGCGGGAGAAAGACCGCCTCTGACCGTCAGGTCAAGGGGAAATAAAAGTGGCGTTTGATCCCCTAGCCACAGCTCACATCCCTAGTGTAGACATTGAATCCTAGCGCGTGGGAACGACAAGATGAAATGTTGGGAGTAATCGTTGCGAGCTTAGTGCTCCCGGAGTCGGTCGGTGTTAATGGACATGGGAATGCCCACCGTCCGAACCCGGGTAGACCTAGCGTATCATCCTGGGCATCGACCGGAATATCGGGCCTATGGGACGCTAGGTATCACTCTTAGAGGCAACATCTGACCACTAAACCCTAGCATCCGATCGTATTCCTAACCGTCGGTCGTAATAGAGAGGGCACATGATAGGGTGGAAACCAAAGTCCTAGGTTCCCTTTTATATCCTACATCCTTCGTATTTCTATTTCGTGACAACCTACCGATTGGTCGGGCTAGCTCACCCACCGGGTGATCCGGTTCCTTCTTGACAACGAGCACAACACACGCCTCCATGAGGTCGACCCCCAAGTCACACTACAACACTGTGCGCTTGCGGTTACAAATATTTAAATCTGGTATCCCCGATCCCATTGCATGCTAAATCTAGGTGACGTCAAGCTTTATAGCGCCGTTGCCGGGGAGGCAACATGCTTGTTTCTTTTAGGACCCTGTGAACCCTAGAGACTAGTTCACATCCTCACCACGCGATAATTTTCGCATTCTACTCACTTTTTGATTTTACTTGGACATATTGTACATATTCGTTGTATAGGGTTAGTAGACTGTGTCGCCATACCGTCATAACTACTTCTTAGCTCTCCATTCATACAACCCGTGCTATTAACGTGCTCTCTATCTGTGCAGTTCTCCATCTCTCCTTTTCTTACAGGTTTTCTGCTCTACAACAAGAATGTCATGTGCCGTTTCAGGCGATATCTGGGCACATGCGCACCACGTCAGCTGTTTGGCCCAGAGTCTGACAGAATCTCTAAGCGCCTCAAGCATCCTATCCTTTCTGTCAGCTGCTGTAGAAAATCAAAAGAGGAATCATGATGTGCAGCAGTATCCAGACACGACAATTTTCTTTCCTCCTGATGAAGCGATGTTTATTGACATGCCCAGTTCTGAATTCAGTGGGGGAGAGTTATGCACCTATGGGGAGTTTTGTCTGGAGGACCATCAGACAGAGTTTATCGAGTGCGCTGAACAGGAATCTATCTTATCCTTGCAGACCTCTACAGAGCACCCTGGATCTTGGGACCATGAGGGAGCTGACAGTAGTGGTGGAGAACTATCAACTGTTGAGACCTGTTTTCGCGTTGAAGCCTTCTTCCCGGATGATTATCATGAACTTGAGAAAGACCCAGAGCCTTCCTCCGTAATCCCCGTATTACCGTGCAAGGCCTCGCCATGCGATACCACGGCTGGAAGTGAAGTTTCGGATGCTAGCTTCCAGGAGACCCATGAAGAAGTCCTTTCACTGGAGGATGCTCAGCTTGAAAAATATGTGTCAGGACATCAAGAAGTTGAGATGAAGGAGTTACCTCCAGGATTGAAGTATGAATATTTGGGGGATGATTCGACGCTGTCAGTCATAGTGAACTCCTCGCTGCCCGAAGACCAAATGACCAAACTACTTGGTGTTTTAAAAAGATTTAAGAATGTTTTTGGGTATGCAATCGAAGATTTGAAGGGAGTGAGCTTGGGGCTTTGCTCACATAGGATACTGCTTGAAGATGAGCAAGCCTCTTCAATTGAGCCACAACGAAGATTGAATCCCATTATGATGGAAGTGGTTAAGAAGGAGATTGTTAGACTTCTCCATGCCGAGATTATATACCCTATCTCTGACAGTCGTTGGGTTAGCCCGGTGCACATTGTACCCAAGAAGGGAGGAATGACGGTCATTCGTAACGAGAAAAATGAGCTCATACCCACGAGGACTGTCACCGGGTATCGGATGTGCATCGATTACCGGAAATTGAACAAGGTCACAAGGAAAGATCACTATCCTCTCCCTTTTATTGATCAGATGCTCGAAAGACTGTCCAAGCACAACTACTTCTGCTTCATGGATGGATACTCTGGCTTTCTACAGATTCCCATCCACAATGATGACCAGGAGAAGACAACTTTTACTTATCCATTTGGGACGTATGCTTACAGGAGAATGCCGTTTGGGCTTTGCAACGCCCCGGCTACAGGAGAATGTCCGCAATCTTCTCCGATTACTCCCAGGATATAATGGAGGTCTTCATGGACGATTTCTCCGTCTATGAAACAGAGTTAGACTCGTGTCTCCGCAACCTGACTAAAGTCCTGGAAAGGTGTCAAGATAAAGGACTAGTTCTGAACTGGGAAAAATGCCACTTTATGGTCCAAGAAGGAGTCGTGTTGGTGCACGTTATTTCTTCAAGAGGGATTGAGGTGGACAAGGCAAAGGTAGATGTGATCGAAAAGCTTCTGGCTCCACTTAATATTCGGGGCGTCCGTGGTTTCTTAGGACACACGGGATTCTACCGCCGGTTTATAAAGGACTTCTCTAAAATTTCTAGGCCTTTAACTCAACTCCACTGAAGGATACGCCTTTCATCTTCGATGACGAGTGTATGGAAGCTTTCCGCCTTTTGAAGCAAGCCCTTATTTCCGCACCTGTGATTCAGCCGCCCGACTAGAGTCTACCTTTCGAGTTAATGTGCGATGCTAGCGACTATGCAGTTGGGGCCGTCTTGGGGCAGAGGAAGGACAAAAATCTGCACGTTATATACTATACGAGCAATACCCTTGACGAAGCCCAAAAGAACTATACGACCACGGAGAAGGAATTACTAGCCGTTATCCATGCCATGGACAAGTTCCGGCCGTATCTTGTGGGTGCCAATGTAATCGTGCACACGGATCACGCCGCCCTCAAATACCTTTTGAGCAAGAAGGAGGCCAAGCCGCGCCTCATAAGGTGGATTCTCCTCCTCCAGGAATTCGACTTGGAGATCAAGGACAAGAAAGGAGCGGAGAATGTCATTGCCGACCACCTATCCAGGTTGCCTACTCTCGATCCGGATGCTACTCCTATTGACGACTCGCTCCCTGACGAGCATATTTTCTCTATCTCTTCATTTGGACTCCATGGTATGCCGACATCGCCAATTATCTAACATGCGCCATCGTCCTCCACAATGTGAGCTATCAGCAGAAGAAGAAATTCTTTCACGAGGTCCGGAAATTTTATTGGGACGACCCTTATTTGTACAGAACCTGCAATGATGGGGTGATACGAAAAAGAACCATTCTAGTTAAATTATCAAAATAAATCACTAACCAATATGCATGAGTGTTACGTCACTTGTGAAAATATCATACATGAAAGATTTAGCTATAGACATGAAAGATATCTCAAATAAAATTATAGCTAAACATCAGTCATGAAATAATTGAAATGATAAGTAATATACATTGATCACAAGTGACATAACACTCATGTACAGGCACGCGAGCCAAATATCCGTTGCACTTAATCCACTCCGATATATGTGGTCCCATGCCCTGCAAAAGCATTCCAAAACGGTTCGTCAAAACAAAGAAAAGAATGTAAATGCAATGGATGACAATCTAACATGCGCCATCGTCCCCCACACCGTTGATCATGGCCTCCACACTTTTGGCTTTATTCCTGAAACAGAAGCAACCTCCATAATTTCTCATTGCCATGATCAACAGTGTGGAGTCCATGCGAGTGCTTATAAGACCACGACGAAGATCCTACAGAGTGGACTCTATTGGCCGACTCTTTTTAAGGACACATACGCTTATGTCCAGGCTTGCGACAAGTGCCAAAGGATGGGAAACATCTCCAAGAGGAACGAAATGCCTCAGCATTACATTTTAGAAGTCGAGATCTTCGATGTTTGGGGAGTCGACTTCATGGGGCCGTTTCCCTCGTCCTCAGAAAATCAGTACATCTTGGTGGCCGTAGATTATGTGTCCAAGTGGGTAGAAGTGATAGCTAGCCCCACTAATGATTCCCAGGTGGTGGCCAAATTCTTTAAAAACAATATTTTCCCGAGATTCGGCATGCCTCGAGTCTTAATCAGCGACGGAGGGAGCCATTTCATAGAGAAGAAATTCGAAGCTGTTTTGAAGAAGTACTGGGTGCAGCAACGAATCAGGCGTGCCTATCACCCGCAGACAAGCGGCCAGGTGGAAGTTTCAAACAGAGAGATAAAGAGCATACTAGAGAAGACTGTGGCGAACTCTAGGAAGGATTGGTCATCGAAACTTTCAGACGCGCTCTGGGCCTACAGGACTGCATTCAAGACTCCGATCGGCACAACCCCTTACCGACTTGTCTATGGAAGGCATGTCATCTACCTGTGGAATTGGAGCACAAAGCGTTTTGGGCCGTCAAGAATCTGAATTTCGACGCCAAGGAGGTAGGAAGCCACCGACAGCTACAACTGAGTGAGCTTGACGAGATCCGGCTCAACGCTTACGAAAATGCCCGAATCTACAAAGAGAAGTTGAAGCGGTGGCACGAGAAGCGCATTCTGAAGAAATAATTCAAGGAAGGAGACTTAGTTCTCATATTCAATTCGAGACTGAGGCTCTTTTCTGGAAAGCTCAAGTCTAGGTGGTCAGGACCCTACCGAGTCACCAAGGTCTTCCTGCACGGAGCAATTGAGATAATGGGAATAGATGAACCGTTCAAAGTCAATGGACAGCATTTAAAACATTATGCGATCAGCAAACCCACAATCTCTCCGGTCGGAATCTCAACAACCAATGGCTCATCTACAAATCCACCGGATCCGAATTGATCACGAAATGAGGAGTCGAGCTACTGACTATAACCAAGCGCTTCATGGGAGGCAACCCATGTTCTAAACTTATATCGTATCTCTAATAGAATTAGTCTACCAATTTTTAGGGAATAAATACTGCTATGGGAATTTTTATCGGGAGACTTAGATAAATTTTTGTATCTGTGCAGGCAATTACCCTCACCCGATCGGGTGATGCATCAACCGATCGGGTGGGCCGTATCTGAAGATGGCCGTGTATCAGCACATCAGCGAACCGATCGGGTGGCATATACGGCTGGCCGGGTGGCAGATCAGGTGACAATAACAGAGCTCTCGGGAATTTTCGTGAAATACCAACCGATCGGTTGGTAGAGGCTGTGATCGGGTGGCAGACCGGGTGAAAATGACAGTACTATCGGGAATATTGGGAAGCGGTCACCCGATCGGGTGCAATCTCACCCGATCGGTTGACCTGTAGCTGTTGACCAATAAGAAATTTTCGAAATCTACCCACCCGATCGGGTGAACCCTCACTCGATCGGTTCGCCTACCCCTTTATATATACTACCCCTCACCCAACCTCATTCACCTGATTTCCCAATTTCCATTCGCACGGTCCCTCTCTCCTTCTTCCAAATCGATCCCCTCCATCACTCCATACACCCCTAAAATTACACCCTCAACTATTCCCGTACTTCCCCACCATCAAAAACCTCCCATCGACCACATTCAACCGCAAATAACCCAAACCCAAACCCTAACCCCCAATTTCGAAATTTCAGATCTTGTTGGATTAGCGTGCGGCTGCTCCCCAAATCACTACATCGTACAACAGGAGATCTAGTGTGGAATATCTAGCTTGGATTGGCATCACTGCTGGGTAACCTCTTTCCAAGTTTTATATTTCCCCACTTGTGTGCAATATTTTGATTTTTTTTTCCACTTTCTACATCTGCTTTATCATAACTGTGGACATGATCCCCCACTTAATTGTTCTTCCCCTACGTTATTAACATGTCTAGGAAGAGAAAAAAGCCAGCATCTTCATCGCACAGACACAATCTACACGGCCCTTTTTCCCCTTTTTTCCTTGGCATCAATCCTTCTTCTGAAGAACAATCTGAACGTTTGCACGCCCTTCTTCATCGCCCCATGCGACCTACCCTTTTTGTCGATCGCCCCACACTCGAATCTCTCGGACTTTTGCGGGGCGTAGCCAAACTTTTCGAATGCATTGGGTGCGATTTCCTTTTGCGTCTCTCAAAGTGTTCGATTGGGGTTTCACTTTCCGCGCTTTCAATGCCAATTTTTCAATGAATTTTGCCGAGCTTAACAATTCGCTCAATTTCCCTCACCCCGATCATTATGTTGAATGTTCAACTCATGATTGGTCTGATATCTATTCTTACTTTCGGGACGATGGTGTTTGACAACGATTCACCCGGTATACAACCTTTCCATTGGGGCACTTGCCTCCTACATAATACATCCATGCTACCGTTTCGCCCACTGCCTCTTTGCCAACACCATCTTTTCCCGGGTAGATGTTTCCACGGTGTCTAAGGATGAGGTTTTCTTTCTTTATGCCATGTCCCACGAAAGGATCCATGGACATGTCCCATTGCACATAAACACCGCCCATTGGATCATCCACGAGATTTTATCTGTTAGCCGTGCAACTTCTGGATCTATCTGCTGTGGTGGGATGATCACTCTAATTGTCAGTCATGTCTTGACACTGCCGCCCGACCTCCCAATTCTGCCGGGTCGAACCAGTATTGATCGCGACTACTTGATCGATATCGGTATGATCACTCCTTTCGGTCGTGAACGTGCAGTCTACCTTTACGGTCCTGACAATACTCCATTTGCCATCCTCCCACCGTCATCTTCTGAGCGAATCCCCATTCGTTTTTCTTATTTACCTTGGGAGTTCTATCCGAATCCTTGGTATTCCACATTCGTACATTTTCCACCCTTTGAACCTCCCGATTGGCACCCGTGTGTTGGTTCACCCGGTGCCATCATTATCCACCACGATCCACCCATAAATTTCGATCCACCAATGATCCAGCCCGTTGCCCCTCCTTCTCCTGTCGACACACCCTCTCCTTCGTCCTCGCAAGATTCTTTCGTCCACTATTCCCTACCCTTATCACCCTCTTCCTACAATTCTTCCGCCAGCATCTCAGATTGACTTCCCCCTAGCACATTATTTCTGCATCACCATGATCACACATTTTTGCTAACATTGCCATGATCAGCTTGGGGAAATCGATTTTTGTGCATGTTGTCGTGTGATGTCGTTGTTGTGTGCCTGTTTATATATGTTATTTGGATGTGTTTTTATATCTTTTATTTGTGTGTTTATTTTCTTTCTTTTTCTGTTTCGTTTGTGTGCTTTTCATGTTTTTCAATTTTTTGTGTCGGTGCATACTTTCCCCTCATTTACCTTGCCTCCCGCATTTACTACTATTGCATTGAGGGTAATGCAAGTTTCAGCTTAGGGGAGTCGCACTTTGTGCGTCAGTTGTGTCTTTTTCACCGTTTTTTGAGTCGTTTTCATCGTGTTTTTCTTTTTCTTCTCATCCTTTTATCTCCCTCTCCTAGAGATGACCCCACATGATGAACTGCCACAAAACCACACACACACTTAGCTTAGCTACGATAATCACTTTCACTAACCCTAGGAAGCCGAGTCCTATTGCATTTCATGCTTCGTGGGTTCACTTTGCTTTTGTATGAGTAGTTTGTCGTGACTAGCTAGTTGGTGTGCTTCTACTTTGTGATTTTGTTTTATATGCCTGTCCTTGGTTGACCTCTAAACTATCATGCTTCAATTTCGAATATGCGGTATTTTGCCTCCACTGTCTGCTTCTCTATGCATGATATATATATATATATATATATATATATATATATATATATATATATATATATATATATATATATATATATATATAGAGTGATCTTCAAATGCGAAAAAGAGGCTTTTCGCACCGTGCGAAAAGATTTTTATTTTTATTTTGAAATTTTTTTTTTCAAAATTTTTTTTTTTGATGTTTAATCCATACAATTATATACCCCAGGGAAAATAATGGGTGAACCCGTTGGGCATTAGAGCACCCATCCACCCGTTACAAATTTAACGGTCTCAAAACGTGCGAATTTGATGAAATGGCTTGATCGAAGGCCAAATGACATTATTTCTCAACCATTATTTTTTGAGGGGGGTATAACAACATATAATGAGGGTGGAAAAAAGAATTTTTGAAAAAAAAAATTTCAAAAAAAAAGATAAAAACATTTTCGCACGGTGCGAAATGTTCTCATTTGAAAATTTTCCTATATATATATATATATATATATATATATATATATATATAAATAAGATAAGAGTGAATAAAATGAGTTCCGCAATCAGCAGAGGAGTGATACCTGTTGACCCTGGAGGCGGCCACGTTGGATCTCACGGCGGCAATATTGGATCTCACGGCGGCGATCAGGTGGAGCACCATCAACGAACTAGGGTCTCAGTCATTGGGGAGCCTAGATGGATCCTTCCCCGCGGAGGCGCTGGAGATGTTGGGGCAGGTGGCTCTTTGTCAGGTGGATCTAGAGGATGCTCTGCGGGTGGCGTTGTTCGTCAAGGTGGATCTGTGGATAACGTTCAGGCTTCGGCGGATGGAGTTGATCGGCATTTTGCGAATGGATCTGAAGTTGGCCGTCCATTAGGTGAAGGTTGGGTGGAAGTCCGTCGGGGGAGGCCACGGGCTGATCATGGTAGGTTTGCTAGGTCAAAACTTGGGCTTTCTTTGCCGGGGGACGTCCACCCTCTGGACGAACTCGGACTGTGGAGAATTCAAGCTTTTCAGGCAAGGGTAGGGGAGATGCACGTAATGTGTTTGATGTTATTACTCAGAGACTTGATCACATACCCCCTAGGCCTAAAGTTCCGTTCACTGTTGATACAAGTGCGGAACAGAGATCGTGGCTAGATGTTTGTGCGGACCGTCGTTCTTATGGGGCGGGTCTTGCAATGTCGTTTGTGCCTCCGCTTATCCTTGAGGATGGCACCACCCGTGCGCGGGTCTCGGGTACGTTGGTTGAACGGGGGGCGGAGAGATGGAAGAAAACTCTTGTGGGGTATGTCTTGGGCGATACCCCTTATTATGGTCAAATTGTGGCTTGGATGGAGAGACTTTGGAGGCTTAAGAAGAGGGTTCAAGTCTACTCCAAGGATAATGGGTTCTTTTATTTCAGATTCGAGTCGTCTGATGAATGTGAGAGGATTCTGCGAGGGGGGCCTTGGCTGTTTGATGGAAGATTGGTAGTGTTGAAAAAGTGGAATCTGAATCTTCGTCATGATAGAGACATTCTCACTTCGGTACCGGTGTGGGTTCAGCTTCATGGTCTACCCTTATATATGTGGAATTTGGAGACCCTAAATATAATTGCCTCTGTGATTGGTACCCCTATGTGCTTGGATCGGGCCACTGCAAACTTGGAGAGGATTACCTATGCGAGGTGCCTTGTAGAGGTTGATGCTACGTTATCCTTACGGAAGTCTGTTGAAGTGGAATTAGATGGGGGGGAAATTATAACTCTTGAAGCCAAATTTGAAGGAGAGCCACCGAGGTGTAGTAAATGTGTCTGTTTTGGACACACTGATGCACAGTGACCTGGCGTGGACGAGCCCCCTTCAATCCAAGAAGTTGGAAGAAATGCGGTGGCGGAGGACCATTGCTCGAAAGACAAGGTGTTAACATCAGAAATCGGATTGGAGAGGGGATAAACTCAGGTGAACTCAGAAGTTGGGAATTCTATGACTAATGCTGCTGCCCTTGCGTATGTGGGTGACAATAATACTTCTTCAATGCCTGGAGTGGTGATCGGTGTTGAGGAGACTGGGATTGCAAAGGCTGCCCCTGCGATGGTTGGAGATATTCATTATTCTGTAGCTTCGGAGGGTGAACCCAATGATCACTTGGCCGCCCCTGGGGATATTACGAGGGCTGTTCCCGAGCACAATCATGTTGTTGGTTCGCCAACAGGTGCCTTGGGGAATATGGATCAGCTGGGGGGGCCGCCAGTAGGGGTTGTGCGTGCTATCTCTGGCAATCTCCCGGATGCTGATTGCCATGCCCCTATTAGTCCTATGAATAGGGCCGCTGGCCTAGATGTGGATGGCCGTGACTCTACGGTAAAGCATAGGAGTGTTTCTCCGACTCTCCCTTCACTGTTAGATTGCCATTCCGGGGGGATGTGGATCTGATTCCACAGGTGTTGGCGGTTGACAATCCTGATTGGGTGGTGGATGAGATCAATCTTAAGCAGGCTGAGGAAGTCAGGAAGGCAAGGAAGAAGGCTGAATGCCAGGCTGAATCCAGTGCTAGGCGGAGTGCCAGGATTCAGAATTGCATTCCCAAAAACCCGGTTAGTCAATGACGGTATTCATTTGGAATACTAGGGGGTTGAATAACCCTGTTCGTCGGCAGGATCTTAGGGACAGACTTACTGCTATTAAGCCTTCTGCTATTATCCTTTTGGAGACGAAACTTAGGTCTATGGCGGCTCTTAACAACTCTCTTCTGCACAAACACTGGATTTCTTTTCACAACATGGACAAAGCTCTTGGCGATAGGATTGTAATGGCTTTGGATCCATCGGTTTGGAAGGCCACCCTCACCTCATCTTCTGATCAACATATCACTATTTCATGTACTAACTCAGGGGGCCTCTCTTGCACTATAACTGGAGTGTATGGCCGGAACACTATGGGGGAGCAGAAGGATTTGTGGAATTCACTTAAACGTGATGCGGCTTCTATGAATGATGGAGTTTGGATGGTTTGCGGGGATTTTAACTGCGTGCTCTCCGCTGCGGACAAAATTGGGGGAAGGAGGTTGGAGCAAAAAATGCTTTTTGATTTCAATGATTGTATTAATTCCTGCTAGCTTCTACAGCTCAAGAGCACCGGTTGCAAGTACAGCTGGTGTAATAATAGAGTGCGTAATGGACGGATCTCAGCTCGGTTGGATAGAGTTTTCGTCAATTGTGATTGGCTCAGACTGCTCACTGATTCGTTTATGGAGTACTTGGATCCTATTACTAGTGGCCATTCGCCTATGGTTGTCAGACTCCATCCTCAGGTACATTCCGATCCCAAGCCCTTTAAATTCTTTAATTATTGGAGCAAATGTCCGGGGATATCCGAAATTATTGATGAAAGCTGGGGGGGCTATGTGGCTGGCACACCTATGTATTGTGTGTCCCAAAAACTAAAGAGGTTGAGACCTTTACTTCGCAAGTGGGCTAGTAATTATAATGCGAGTAAGATGGTGAATTTGAGCCGTGCTAAACTGGAAGCAATTAGGGAAAACCCGTAGTTGTTAGCTGATGAATCTCTTCAAGCTCATGAGCAGGCTTCGATGAGGGAGTTAGCTAATGCCATGAGTCTGGAGGAAGAGATGATCCGCCAAAAGAGTCGACAAAATTGGATCTCCTTGGGGGATCGCAATACTAAATTCTTTTATAATGCTATGAAGTCGAGAGAAAGCCACAACTGTTTAACTCATTTGGTGGATGCTCAGGGGAGGCAAAATAGCTCTTTTGATGTGCTAAAGAAGGAAGCTATCGATTTCTATGTGGGGTTATATAACCAAAATCGCTATGAGACTACGTTTCGTTCTATTACCCCTAAACGTATTCTTACTAAGGAAGCTTCCAACTGGCTGATCAGGAGAATTTCAGATGAGGAAATCAAGAATGTTGTGTTTCAGATGAACCCTGACAAGGCCCCTGGGCCTGATGGATATAATGCGCATTTCTTTCAAGCCTATTGGTACAGGATTGGAGATGATGTATCTTTGGCGGTCAAGTCCTTCTTTGCATCGGGCTCCCTCCTAAGGCAAGTAAATCACACCCATCTTACTCTTGTTCCTAAGAATTCAAATGCTTCCACTCTTAGTGACTATAGACCTATAGCATGCTGCAATGTTTTATATAAAATAGTCAGTAAGATCATCTGCAATAGGCTCAGGGTGGTGATTCATGAACTTATCTCGCCAAATCAGGCGGCCTTCCTTAAAGGGAGGCTATTATCAGATAGCTCCCTTATTGCTCATGAGCAGATTAGGGACTTCAACAACCCTATGGGGGAAGGGCTTGTCTTAAGCTGGACTTGCGGAAAGCTTTCGATTCAGTGAACCGTGAGTTTATTCTACACTTTTTGGGTCAGATGGGATTTCCTACGGTGTTTATAAGGTGGATACGTGAATGTATTACTTCGCCTACTTTTTCTGTGATGATAAAGGGCTCCACTGTGGGGTATTTTGATGGAAACATGGGAATTAGGCAAGGGGATCCTCTCTCTCCTTACCTGTTCGTTATTGCTATGGAAGCTTTCTTTATCCTTATGGCTAAAGCACTTGATACTGGCGTACTTCAGCCCATGAGACGTTCGGGTACCATTTCCCATCTTCTGTTTGCGGATGACCTACTTGTGTTCTGCAGAGCTAATCTAAAGACTTTCAGGGGTATCAAGTCATTGCTTATGGATTTCACGAATTTTACGGGGTTGCAAGTAAATTGGGACAAGAGTCGGGCTATATTTAGTAAGGGCACCAAGGACAGATCTATTCTTGCGGACTGCTTAGGTATAAAGATTTCCTCCACTTTTACTACTTACCTTGGTCTTCCTTTGTCGACCAAATATCCCAAAGCTCCAATGTACGGTAGATTGGTGGATAAGTGCAAGAAGAGGCTTATGGGTTGGACGTCTTCTATGTTATCTATTGCTGGGCAGATTGAGCTGGTGAAGTCGGTCATTTATGGTATGGTGGCGTTCTGGTTGCAAGCCTACCATATGCCTTACACTGTTGTGCGAGAAATTTCTTCTCTTTGCAGGCGGTTCATTATGGGTTCCTCACGTGCTTGGTCTTGGAAGGATATCTGTGCCCCAAAGTCTGAAGGAGGAGTGGGCATTCGGTTGTTGGAGGATCTCAATGTAGCTTCTGGGGTTAGGTTGACGTGGAGGTTTCTAACCTCCAAGAGCTTATGGGCGAAGCAAATGAGAGGTAGATATGATGGGGGCTGATGGGTTCAATGCGGCAAAGGGATCATTGACACATTCTGGTACTTGGAAACATATGCTGAATTATAGAACGGCTTCCAACAAACTCATTAAGCGGGTGGTGAAAGATGGATGCTCTACCCTATTTTGGCACGACTATTGGCTCGATTGTGGGCCTTTGAGAAATCTAGCAGCGGTTCCACCTGACTCCACTATGAAGCGTGTGAGTGATTATTGGGTCAATGGGTCTTGGGTGAATGACCCGGTAATTGCGTGCTTCCGGCATCACCTTGCCCAAGTTACCATAGTATTGGGGTCGGATTCTTGGGCCTGGGCGCCCTCAACTACAAGAATTTCGTAATCAACATCTCATTCTTCCACAGTCTGGTCGCACTCTACTACTGCTCCGAGCTCCGCAAGCTGCAAGCGTTCCTGTTTGCATCCTCCCGCACAGACCAGTACTATCGACTCAAATCCGGCCTTGAATCCTTCCCGCATTCCTTCTACAAGCTGCGTAGATGACTGTGATCGCTTCAAGTTTAAAGAAGCCTGGGAAGGGGTTCGTTTGCGGGGTGAGCCGTTCCGCTTCCACAAGTTGGTTTGGTTCCCGGGTCATATTCCTAAGTGGGCCATCACACTTCTTCGCTCTTTCACGGGTAAGCTGCTTACTAGAGATATTATAAGTAGATGGGGATTAAACACTCCTGTCAACTGTGTTCTTTGTGGCGAATCTATCATGGAGGATATAAACCACTTATTCTTCAGTTTCTCCTACTCTGGTTATCTCCTCAATAGAACTTTGCTAAAGTTAAATGTCAAAGGCCAGATTGGATCCTCCCTAGCGGAAGTTGGTGACCTTTTTTTGTTGAAATTCGGGGGGAAAGGAGTTCTGAGCAGGTTAGCTAATTCTGCTCTCTCTTCGATGGTTTGCACATCTAGCATGAGCGGAATTGTAGGATCTTTGAAGGGAAAAGCAGACAAAAAACGGAGACTTTTGAGGTGATTGCTGCAGATATCAGAATTACAATGCTAGGCCAAGATCCCTCTTCCAATGTGGAGGAAACTGTATTTGCAAATTGGGAGTTCCGAGATTTGGGCTAGGCCTTGATTTTTTATAATAAAGCTTAGTATAGTTGGTCTAGGATGAAGAGTCTCTAATTGAGAGTGACGACGCTTGTGCCCTCTCCTCTTTTTATTGATTCTTCATGCCTACTTACTATAGTGTTGTAAATATTCAGTCCTTCAATAAAGATTTACTAACTTTCCAATATATATATACTAGCAAATAACCCGTGCCCACGTGCACGTAGACTGAAAAAAATGTCCGGGAAGGGGGGAAGAATAAAAGGTGTGGGTGTGTGTGTGGGGAGGGTTCAGGGGCAAAAATGCAAAACCCGGGGTTGTATGTGCAAAATTCTCAACCTCTTCTCTTATCTCTTAAAATCTCATCTCAAAATTCCACACCTCTTCTCTTATCTCTCAAAATCTCATCACTTATCCAATTTCTCTTGTCCAAATTCTCTTATCTAATTTCTCTTGTCCAATTTCTCTTATCCAATTTCTCTTATCCAATTTCTCTTGATAACATCCCTATTTTATAGAATATATATATATATATATATATATATATATATATATATGTATGTATGTATGTATGTATGTATGTATGTATGTATGTATGTATGTATATGAGGGATCAAATGACCCCCAAAAATAACCCCCTATCAAAATTCCTATGCCCCCCATTTTTTGGAAGATCCGAACCGTTCATCTTGATCTCCACCCTCTAAATACCTGACCCATCAATTTTCAACCCGATCCCATGTGTTTTCCCGTTCATCCATCCGACCCAAGTTTAACGGTTTCGCATGTACAGAACTTTTGCGAATGGTTGATGAACGGGAAAAACACATGGGATCAGGTTGAAAATTGGTGGGTCAGGTATTTAGAGGGTGGAGATCAAGATGAACGGTTTGGATCTTTCGAAAAAATGGGGGGTGTTTGGGGGTGTTTTCTCACCGCATGATCGTTGACCGGGGGTTGTGTGGTCAACGTGGTCAAGGGGTCGATGCTGACCCCTCGGGAGTTCCGAGCGCACGTGCTCCTGGTACGGGTTGGAGTTGGCGTCGGGGCCAAGTGCTATGTTCGGACAGGACGTCGGCTCTCGGTGGAAGCGGAGCAGAGGGGAAGCCTCGGCTCGGCTTCTAGGGGCTTGACCTCGGTCGGACGAGCGTCGAGGGGTAGCCTCGGTGCTTCGGTCAGCTTCTTCCTGAATAGACGAGAAATTCATCAGGGTGGCCGGACCTTGGTTCCGGCCGTATCCCCTCCGATGCCAAAGTCAGATCAGGGTCTGAAAGATACTCGGCGGGGTACGCACGACTCGAGAGGAGATCGATACGCTGACCCACGGTGCAAGCAGGGGGAGGGAAAAGAATGGCGGTGGACCAAGGTCGTTGATGGTATACCTTCCGTTAGAATACCTGGGGTCCGATCCCTCGCTCTATTGCCCCTCGAGTCCTTTTATAGGTGGATCTGTCGTGATCGTCCCTCGTCCTTGCCGTCACGCCGCTCCTCTCAACGGCGCCGGCCAGCGTCATGGGGAGCCGTTTGTTCCCTGTCTTGCCGTCACGTCGTGCGCCGTCTGCCACTACACCCTCCAGGTCTGCCTCCATGATGGTGCCGGCCAGTGTCGCGGGCCAGCCCATTCCGGGGTGCCCTGACGGGCATTTAATGCCCCATTCCCCCGGGGGAGTGGTTTCTCCCGAGGATCGTGGGCCGGTTCGAGTTTGAGGGCCTTCGAAGGCCGCTTTGATTGAGCCGCGTTTTCTTCGTGGGCCTCCCCTGGCGGAGCCCAATCTTGCTAGCGGGCTTCTCCAAAATAGTCGTATCAGGGGGCATAGGATTTTTGATAGGGGGTTATTTTTGGGGGTCATTTGATCCCTCCTCATATATATATATATATATATATATATATATATAGTATGCTTCAATTCGTATACGTCGGGACTCTACCAATAGGACTAGGATATCCCATTTAGTTTATGCTCTGATTTGCGAGAAAAATCTCCTTTGCCCAAGTGTTTAGATTCCGATTTCTTTTTTGTTTTACTTAATGCAAATCCCCTCGTCGTTGCGAGAAAAATCTCCTTTGCCCAAGTGTTTAGATTCCGATTTCTTTTTTGTTTTACTTGGTGCAAATCCCCTCGTCGTGTACCGTTCTCTGGCATGATGCCCCGGCTTGCTATCCGCAAATGGCCGGGGGACCCGCGTGGGGGTTTAGATATTTGTAACCGCAAGCGCACGGTGTTGTAGTGTGGCTTGGGGGTTGAACACAGGGAGGCTAGGATGTGCTTGTGTCAAGGAGGACCAGGATCACCCCGTGGGCGAGCTAGCCCGAATCGGTAGATGGGTTGTCACGGTATAGGAATGCAAGGTATGAATAATAAGAAAATAAACCCGGGACTTTGGTTTCCAATCCAACGAGCGACTCTCGCCGATACGGCCTACGGGTAGGATAGCGATCGGAATTAGGGTCTAATGGTGAGATGTTGCCTCCGAAAGTGGTACCGGCATCCCATGGGCCCGATATTCCGGTCGGTGCCCATGATGATACACCGGACTTCCCAGATTCGATCAGTGGGCACTCCCGTGTCCATTAACACTGATCGATTCCGGGAGCACTAAGCTCGCAACGATAACTCTCAACGTCTCATCCTGCCGCTCCCGCGTGCTAGGATTCGGCGTCTACGCTAAGGGCGTGAGCTATGGCTAGGGAGTCAACCGCCAAGTTTATTCCCCCTTGGCCCAACGGTCAAAGGCGGTCTTTTTCCCGCCGATGACAATGAAACACCCCGCTTAACCGTTAGATTCCTAATCCCTATCGATTTCCTAACCCTATGGACGCATCGGGAAGAGCCCCCGAAGGGGTTTCCACCAAAATCCCAGATTTGGGAACTACTCACAAAAATTCATTAAAAAGCGATCTAAATGAAAATGAACCGTTGGAATCATAATCAGACGATTGGAATGCGGAAGTAATGGAGTAATTAAGACAATACTAAAATTTGAGAAAGATCCGAAAACTTACAAAAGAACAGTAATTACAGCCGTCACAATGGGAGAAAACAGTAAAAACTAGCAGCTCTCCGTTTCTGGAACCCTAGGGGTTCTATTTATAGACTCTCGTATCACCCGATCGGTTGACAAGTCAACCGATCGGGTGATCCGTTACAGATAATAACAGAAAACGGAGAACTTTCACCCGGTCATATCAACCGGTCGGTTGAGTTCTTGGAGTGACCGGTTGGATCTTGGCGCCATCGGGTGAAGTGATCGGTTGGGTGCCCGTGTCTTCGGCTCTTCAGCATCAGCTACAGATGAACCGATCGGGTGAGAGTCACCCGATCGGTTGGAATTTGGCTCGAGAAGACAGAGAGTTGGCCCCAGTTGAACCGGCCTGTGAACCGGTCGGGTGACTTCCACTTGAGCTCCGGCTGAGACCGGGTGGTGCACGCGTGCATCACCCGATCGGTTGGAGATGACCAACCGACCGGGTGAGGGGCTGAAAGATGTATTCTTTGACGTTTGACCCCCCTGGATCACGCGTGACTCCTCCCGCTGCTCCGTGGACTTGAGATATCGTCGTTAAACGTCCCCTACGCGGTCAATCTCCTGCAAACATGGAGAAACAAAGAAAAGTGAAAGAAAACGAGAAAATACGAGAAAACGAATAAAAGACGGCGAAAAACACGGAGAAACACAAAAGAAAACGTGCGTGAATATATGAAATATAAACGCACGTCAAAATCCCCCAAGCTGAACTCTTCCTCGTCCTCGAGGAAGACGAGTGAGAGTAGGAGCTCGGAGGGGAAAAATAGAGAGAAAGAGAGAAAAAGAAAACTCTATATCCTAGATCGTCCGTCAGAGCCAACAAAATCAAAAACGATGCACCAAGCAAGCAAACGTCAGATCACATCACTAAACCTAGGAAAACGAGTCCCCATAAACGTCGTGGGCCCACGCGGTGAAGCGCAAGTGAGTGTGGTCGTGCGCTAGCAAATGGTGTCGCTTTCTACTATGTGCTATGAGCTCATATACGCAAATCCAGGAAATGACCCAAATACCGATTCGAATTTGAAATTGCGGTGAATATTAGTTCGAGCATGCATGAGAAGAGTATAAGAAGTGAAACGTATCATGCGTCGGGGACTCCACAACTAGGGTTAAGGAAATCACACCACTATAGCCTAGATACTAGCTAAAAAGTTCCTAAGCCAAGTGTTTTCGAAAACGATGGGGGTTGAGATGATGTGGAGTAGAACACTCGGTGCAAATTCTCGCCTTCCCTTTATTCTCGGTAGGTAGGAAAAATATTCACACTAGATATTTTTTTTTGGGTTTTGGGTATTTGTATTTTTTTTTTGGCTTTTTGGCTATACAAAATTTTTCTTTTCTTTTCTTTTTGGGTTTTTCTTTTCTTTTCTCTTTTTTTTTGGATTTTTGGGTTTTTGGCTATACACATGTGTACTCTCCCAAGTGGGAGAACGGTACACGACGAGGGGATTTGCACCAAGTAAAACAAAAAAGAAGTCGAAATCTAAACACTTGGGCAAAGGAAACTATTCTCGCTAGATAGAGCATAGGCTAAATGGGTTATCCTAGTCCTTAATTGTGGAATCCCGACGCATGCGAATTGAAATATACGATATAAATATAGCATGCATATAGTAGAGGCAAATACCGCATATTCAAATCGAAGCATGATAATCTAGGGGTCATTCCTGGACAGGTATATAAAATAAAATCACAAAGTAGAAGCACACCAAATAGCTAGGCACGACGCACGACTCACAAAAAGCTAAGTGGACCCACGATACGTGAAATGCAAGAGAACTCGAAATCCTAGGGTTAGTGAATGTGATTATCGATGCCATGCTAGGTGTGTGTGATTTTGTGGCGATTCATCATAGGGTTCATCTCTAGGAGAAAGAGATAAAAAGAAGAAAAGAAAAAGAAAAAGAAAAAAAAGAAAAAACACGATGAAAACGACACAAAAACGAAAAAGAAGGACTCAAATGACGCACACAGTGCGACTCCCCCAAGCTGAAGTTTGCATTGCCCTCAATGAAATATGAGTGAGTACGGGAGGGCAATGAAGATGGGGGGGGATTCGCACCGACACAAAAAGAAATGAAAGCGAGGAAAACACAGAGATGAAACTGAAAAATAAAGAAAGATCAAAATCAAAATCAAACGACACGAAAATAGAAATAAAACCACACGACACGACACTCAAAAGGGGAAAAACAAGCGCACACACAAAAATAAGAAAAACAACAAAACACGACGACACACCAAAATAGACGTCCCCCAAGCTAGACATGACAGTGCTAGCAAAATGATATGATCAAAGAAATGCAGAGATATGCAAGGGGGAGTCAATCGGATTCGCTGGTACTGGAATGGTAGGGGGAGGGGGAGGAGGGTGGGGAATAGTGAATGAAAGAATCCTCAGAGGAAGAGGAGGGTGTGCCTATGGGGGAAGGAGGGGCGACAGGCTGGAGTACAGGAGGATCGATGTGCACCGGCGGGCTGTGGTGGAGAAAGATCGTACCAGGCGGGCCGACAGTTGGGTGCCAATCGGGAGGATCCAAGGGCGGTAGATGCACTAATGGAGAATACCAAGGATCGGGGTAGAACTCCCAAGGCAGATGAGATGGGGGGTAGGGTAGCCGTAAAGGGGCCAAAGGTGGCAGGATCGCGAAAGGTTCGCAGGCGGGGCTATAGAGGTAGACATCACGGTCTTCCCCGAAGGGAGTGAGCATATTGATATCGATCAAGTAATCGCGATCAATACGGCTACGTCCAGGCAAAATAGGGAGGTCAGGTGGCACTCTCAAAACATAGCTGACAATAAGAGTGATCATCCCACCACAGCAGATGGATCTAGAATTGGCGCGGCTAACATCAAAAATTTCGTGAATGATCCAATGAGCGGCGTTTATGGGCATAGGGATGTGCCCAAGGATCCTGTCATCGGACATGGCATAGAGAAAGAAGAGCTCATCCCTAGATACAGTGGACACATCCACGCGGGCGAAAACAGTGTTGGCAAGGATACAATGGGCGAGGCGGTAACACGGGTGAATAATGTAGGAGGCAGGAGCCTCGGGTGGAAAGGTGGTGTACCGGGTAAATCGTTGCCAAACACCATCAGCCCGAAATCGAGAGTAGATGTCAGTTCGATCGTGGGTGGAATGTTCAGTATTAAGATCGGGGTGACGGAGATTGAGGATATTGTTCAACTCGATGAAACCCAGAGAAAAGTCGCAGTTGAAAGCGCGGAAGGAGAAACCCCCATCAAACAACTCGAGGGAACTGAGGAATTCAAGCGTGAGATTTCTGTGTGTGTGAGCATGGATGTAAGAGAGGGTATGGCACCCGATACAGTTGAAAATTCTGGCGACGCCGTTCGAAATCCCTAGAGCTTCGAGTGTGGGGCGATCGGCGAAGAGTGTAGGTCTCATCGGGCGGTGAAGTAGTGCTCGCAAACGGTCGGACTGTTCTTCCATAGAAGGGTTTATGCCAAGGAAAGAGGGGGAAAAGGGGCCGTAGAGCGGATCACGATGCGAAGATGATGCAATCTCTTTCCCTTTCTTAGACATGGCGACTATGTGGGTGGTGAAAATGAAGGTGGGGGCGTGCCTACGATGAATATAGAGCAAGTGAAGCAGGCACAACACCAATTTAGGATATTACAGATAAAGTAAGAGATGTGTAGAGTGGAAGAGTGTTACCCATCGATGTAGCAAGATCAAGCTCCCGGGGGACTCGCGTAGTAGGAGGAAACAATTTGGGAAGCCGCCGCTCGCTGATCCGACAAGAAACAGATTTTTGAAAATTTTGGGGCTAGGGTTAGGGTTTGGGGGTTTTGATGATTGAATGTCGACGATGGAGAGGTGGCGGGGGTGGGGAAGTATGGGAGTGAGCGGGGATGAGGGTTTAAGGGTAGTATGTAGGGTGGAGGAGGTCGATTCGACAGTTGGAGGGCGTGAAACCGTGTGAAGGGGATTTTCGGGGGTCGGGTGGCGGTCACCGTGCGGTAGGGGTATTTATAGGGGCGAAACTGAACCGATCGGGTGAGTTCTCACCCGATCGGGTAGGCAAATTTCGAAAGTTCCTGTCGGCCAACAGCTACAGGTGAACCGACCGGGTGAATAGTCACCCGATCGGTTGACCGTTTCCCAAATTTTTCCCGAGAATGGGGGTTGCTCACCCGGTCGCCTCAACCGATCGTGCTCTAACTCAACCGATCGGTTGATGTTTCCCAAAAATTTTCCGAGACTTCTCCCCAGATCACCCGGTCTGTCACCCGATCTCTCCATTCTTCACCCGATCGGTTCATTTGGGGGACAGATGCGGCTTGTATCTGATACATCCCAACTGATCGGGTGGGAACTCACCCGATCGGTTGAGGCCTTGTTTTCTGCAAAACCCAAGAATCGCCTGAGTTCCTTCACGGAAGTTGTTTCGGCTGGATTTATTTATAAAAATAGAGAAAAATAAAGTAGAAAAAATCCTAAAAAACGAAGCATAAGTTTAGAACATGGGTTGCCTCCCATGAAGCGCTTTTGTTTAACGTCGTTTAGCTTGACGCCTCTAGCGGTGGTCAATTAGGATCCGGAGGGTTAGAGGAAGGGTTGTTGTTCGTTGGGGATCCGACCGGAGAGAATTCTGGTTCTCCAACTGCATAGTGTTTCAGACGCTGTCTGTTGACTTTAAACGGCTCATCCCTCCCCATTATCTCGATAGCCCCGTGCGGGAAAACCTTGGTGACGCGGAACGGTCCCGACCACCTTGACTTGAGTTTTCCAGGAAAGAGCTTCAGCCGTGAGTTGAATAGGAGAACTAAGTCCCCTTCTTTGAATTCCCTCTTCAAGATTCGCTTATCGTGTCACAGCTTCAGCTTCTCCTTGTAGATCTTGGCGTTCTCATAGGCATTGAGCCGGATTTCGTCGAGCTCGTTGAGTTGTAACTGCCGGTGCACTCCTACCTTCTTGGTGTCGAAGTTCAGATTCTTAACTGCCCAATATGCCTTATGCTCCAATTCCACAGGAAGATGACAAGCTTTCCCATAGACAAGCCGGTAGGGAGTCGTGCCGATAGGAGTTTTAAATGCCATCCTGTAGGCCCAAAGCGTGTCAGGAAGCTTCGATGACCAGTCCTTTCTAGAATTGGCCACCGTCTTTTCTAGTATGCTTTTAATCTCCCGGTTAGAGACTTCCGCCTGACCGCTGGTCTGCGGGTGGTAGGCACGCCCCACTCGGTGTTGTACCCCGTATTTTTTAAGAGGGCCTCGAATTTCTTCTCTATAAAGTGGCTCCCTCCGTCACTGATCAGGACACGAGGTACACCGAACCGCGGGAAGATGTTGCTTTTAAAGAACTTGGCCACCACTCTGGAATCATTGGTTGGACTGGCCATCGCTTCAACCCATTTCGACACGTAGTCTACAGCCACCAAGATATACTGGTTCCCCGAGGAGGAAGGGAACGGTCCCATGAAGTCCACTCCCCATACATCGAAGATTTCTATCTCCAGGATGTAATGTTGAGGCATCTCATTCCTTTTGGAGATGTTCCCAGCTCTTTGGCATTTATCGCAGGCTTGGACATAAACATGTGTGTCCCTGAAGAGTGTAGGCCAGTAGAATCCGCTTTGGAGAATTTTTGCGGTGGTCTTGTAGGTGCTCGCGTGCCCCCCACATTGCTGCCCATGGCAGTGGGAAATGATGGAGGTCGCCTCAGTTTCAGGGATGCATCTTCGTATCACCCCATCATTGCAGGTTTTGTATAGGTGGGGGTCATCCCAATAAAATTTGCGGACCTCATGAAAAAATTTCTTCTTCTGCTGAAAGCTCACATTGTGGGGGACGATGGCACAAGCCAGATAATTTGCGATGTCGGCGTACCAGGGGGTCCAGGAGGAAGAGACAGAGAAGAGATGCTCGTCGGGAAGTGAATCATCGATCGGTGTAGCATTTAAATCGAGAGCGGGCATCCTGGACAGGTGATCGGCAACAACATTCTCCGCCCCCTTCTTGTCTCTGATTTCCAGGTCGAATTCCTGGAGGAGGAGAATCCATCTAATGAGACGTGGCTTAGCTTCTTTCTTGTTCAATAGGTATTTTAGAGCCGCGTGATCTGTGTGCACGATCACCTTGGCGCCAACGAGATATTGTCGGAATTTATCCATGGCGTAGATCACCGCGAGCAATTCTTTTTCCGTGGTAGTATAATTTCTTTGGGCGGCATCAAGGGTTTTGCTCGTATAATATATGACATGAAGATTTTTATCCTTCATCTGCCCCAAGACCGCACCAACCGCATAATCACTAGCGTCATACATCAGCTCAAAGGGTAGATTCCAGTTCGGTGGCTGTATTATGGGCACGGAAATCAAAGCTTGCTTCAAAGTGCGGAAGGCCTCCATACACTCCTCGCTGAAGACGAAAGGCACGTCCTTCACGAGGAGCTGGGTCAGCGGCCTGGAAATCTTCGAGAAGTCTTTTATGAAGCGGCGATAAAATCCCGCGTGTCCTAAGAAACCACGGACTCCTCGAAGATTGAGCGGTGGTGGAAGCTTTTCAATCACTTCAACTTTAGCCTTGTCAACCTCGATTCCCCTCGAAGAGATGACGTGCCCCAGCACAACTCCCTCTTGGACCATGAAGTGGCACTTCTCCCAGTTTAGGACTAGTCCCTTTTCCTGACATCTCTCCAGGACCTTAGTTAGATTGCTGAGGCACGAGTCAAACTTAGTTCCGTAGACGGAGAAGTCGTCCATGAAAACCTCCATGATGTCTTGGGAGTAGTCGGAGAAGATAGCGGACATGAGTCTTTGAAATGTAGCAGGGGCGTTACAAAGTCCGAACGACATTCTTCTATAGGCATACGTCCCGAATGGGCAAGTGAAAGTCGTCTTCTCCTGGTCATCGTTATGAATATGGATCTGAAGAAATCCTGAATACCCGTCCATGAAACAGAAATAATTATGCTTCGCCAGTCTCTCGAGCATCTGGTCAATAAAGGGAAGAGGGTAATGATCCTTCCTCGTAGCCTTGTTCAGCTTTCTATAGTCAATGCACATCCTGTACCCCGTGACGGTCCTCGTTGGTATTAGCTCGTTCTTTTCATTGCGAACCACCGTCATTCCTCCTTTCTTGGGTACGACGTGCACCGGGCTAACCCAGCGACTATCGGAGATAGGGTATATAATACCGGCATGTAGAAGCCTAACAATCTCTTTCTTTACAACTTCCATCATTATGGGATTCAACCTCCGCCGTGGCTCAATCGAGGAGGCTTGCTCATCTTCAAGCAGAATTCTGTGTGAGTAGAGGCCTAAGCTAACCCCTTTTAAATCCTCAATTGCATATCTGAAAACTCCTTTAAATCTTTTTAAAACACCAAGAAGTTTGGTCAATTGGTCTTCGGGCAGTGAAGAGTTGACTATGACCGGAAGGGTCGAGCCAGCTCCCAAATATTCATATTTAAGCCCCGGTGGTAATTCCTTCATCTCAACTTCTTGAGGCCCCGACGCATACTTCTCAAGCTGAGCATCCTCAAGGGAAAGGATTTCTTCGTGTATTTCTCGGAAGCCAGCATCCGAAATCTCACCCTCGGCCTTGGCTCCGCATGGCAAAGTTTCGCAAGGTGTAGTGGGAACGATAGAGGGAGGCACCGGGTCTCTTTCAAGCTCATAATAATTGTCTGGGTAGAAGGCTTGTAGGTGAAAACAGGTTTCAATCATCGATGATTCCCCACAACTGTTTCTAGCTTCCTCATTGTCCAAAGACCGGGGACGCTCAATAGAAGTCTGCAAGGGATAGATTGATTCATGTCCAGTGTAGCCTACAAACCCGGTCGGATGGTTCTCCTGACAAAACTCCGCGGACAACCCTTCTTCACTACATTCGGGACCATGGTTGTCGATATACGCCACTTCACCATGAGGAAAGAGAGTTGCCATGGCAAGGTGCTCCTGCGAATCTCGATATCTCCTCTGACTTTCCACGGCGGCAGACAGGAGGGATAGTATATTCGAAGTATTCAGTGATTCTGCTAAGCTCTGTGCCAAACAGCGGATATGGTGAGAGTGATCCCAGATGTCTCCTGAAACTGCATGCAACATCCTCGCCGTGGGGCCAGGATCTTATACGAAAGGGGAGAGAGAGAGAACTGCACAAGTGGCAAACACGTCAAAAGCACGGGTTGCATAAACGGGAACCGCAAGTTGCGATGGAAGCACGGCGATTCAGTCAATTAGCACTATACAATTACTATCCACAGTATGTCCAAGTGAAATTGAAAAGTGTAGAGTGCGAAAACTATTGCGAGATAGGGTTAAGAGCTAGACACTAGGGTTCAAAAGATCCTAAAATAACAAGCACGTTGCCTCCCCGGCAACGGCGCCATAAACTTGGCGTGATGCCCCGGCTTGCTATCCGCAAATGGCCGGGGGACCCGCGTGGGGGTTTAGATATTTGTAACCGCAAGCGCACGGTGTTGTAGTGTGGCTTGGGGGTCGAACACAGGGAGGCTAGGATGTGCTTGTGTCAAGGAGGACCAGGATCACCCCGTGGGCGAGCTAGCCTGAATCGGTAGATGAGTTGTCACGGTATATGAATGCAAGGTATGAATAATAAGAAAATAAACCCAGGACTTTGGTTTCCACTCCAACGAGCGACTCTCGCTGATACGGCCTACGGGTAGGATAGCGATCGGAATTAGGGTCTAATGGTGAGACGTTGCCTCCGAAAGTGGTACCGGCATCCCATGGGCCCGATATTCCGGTCGGTGCCCAGGATGATACACCGGACTTCCCGGATTCGATCAGTGGGCACTCCCGTGTCCATTAACACTGATCGATTCCTGGAGCACTAAGCTCGCAACGATAACTCCCAACGTCTCATCCTGCCGCTCCCGCGTGCTAGGATTCGGCGTCTACGCTAAGGGCGTGAGCTATGGCTAGGGAGTCAACCGCCAAGTTTATTCCCCCTTGGCCCAACGGTCAAAGGCGGTCTTTTTCCCGCCGATGACAATAAAACACCCCGCGTAATCGTTAGATTCCTAATCCCTATCGATTTCCTAACCCTATGGACGCATCGGGAAGAGCCCCCGAAGGGGTTTCCACCAAAATCCCAGATTTGGGAACTACTCACAAAAATTCATTAAAAAGCGATCTAAATGAAAATGAACCGTTGGAATCATAATCAGACGATTGGAATGCGGAAGTAATAGAGTAATTAAGACAATACTAAAATTTGAGAATGATCCGAAAACTTACAAAAGAACAGTAATTACAGCCGTCATAATGGGGGAAAACAGTAAAAACTAGCAGCTCTCCGTTTCTGGAACCCTAGGGGTTTTATTTATAGACTCTCGTATCACCCGATCGGTTGACAAGTCAACCGATCGGGTGATCCGTTACAGATAATAACAGAAAACGGCGAACTTTCACCCGGTCATATCAACCGGTCGGTTGAGTTCTTGGAGTGACCGGTTGGATCTTGGCGCCATCGGGTGAAGTGATCGGTTGGGTGCCCGTGTCTTCGGCTCTTCAGCATCAGCTACAGATGAACCGATCGGGTGAGAGTCACCCGATCGGTTGGAATTTGGCTCGAGAAGACAGAGAGTTGGCCCCAGTTGAACCGGCCTGTGAACCGGTCGGGTGACTTCCACTTGAGCTCTGGCTGAGACCGGGTGGTGCACGCGTGCATCACCCGATCGGTTGGAGATGACCAACCGACCGGGTGAGGGGCTGAAAGATGTATTCTTTGACGTTTGACCCCCCTGGATCACGCGTGACTCCTCCCGCTGCTCTGGGGACTTGAGATATCGTCGTTAAACGTCCCCTACGTGGTCAATCTCCTGCAAACATGGAGAAACAAAGAAAAGTGAAAGAAAACGAGAAAATACGAGAAAACGAATAAAAGACGGCGAAAAACACGGAGAAACACAAAAGAAAACGTGCGTGAATATATGAAATATAAACGCACGTCATTCTCCCACTTGGGAGAGTACACAAATATATATCCAAAAATCCAAAAAAAAAGAACGAAAAAAATCCAAAAAGAAAAAAAGAAAAGAAAAAATATATATAGCCAAAAATCCAAAAAAATACAAATAACCAAAACCCAAAAAATTCACGTTGTGAATATTATTCTTATCCACCGTGAATAAAGGGAAGGCGAGAATTTGTATCGAGTGTTCTACTCCACACCTTCTCAACCTCCTTCGTTTTCGAACACACTTGGCATAGGAATTTTCCAGCGATTATCTAGGCAATAGTATAGTGATCTTCTAGTCCATAGCAGTGGAGTCCCCGACACATGATATGCTTCAATTCTTATTCTATTCTCATGCATGCTTGCGCTATTATTCACTGCTAATTCGAATTGAATCGATATTTATGTCATTCCTTGGGTATGTGTATATGGAGCTTTATTGCACAATTTAGATTGTGACACCGTCTGCTAGCTCACGACCTTACTCACTTGCGCCTCACTATGTGAACCCACGACACTTGTATGAACTCATATTCCTGGGTTTAGTGATGTGTTTATCGCATGGTTGCTTAGTGTGGCGTGCCTGATTTCGTTGGCTCTGACGGGCGATCTAGGATTTTGCTTTCTTTTTCTGTTTCTTCCTTTCTATTTTTCCCTCCGAGCTCCTACTCTCACTCGTCTTCCTCGAGGACGAGGAAGGGTTCAGTTGGGGGATTTTGACGTGCGTTTATATTTTTATATATTCACGCACGTCTTCTTAGTGATTTTCCGTTGTTTTCCAGTGTTTCGTATCCATTCTCTTGTGATTTTTAGTTTTCTTTCACTTCTTTGTGTTTTTGTGCCAATGCAGGAGATTGCCAGCGTTGGGGAGATATAAAGCAGATATCATGAGTCTTCAGAGCAACGGGAGGTGTCACGCGCGATCCCGAGGGCCAAACGTCGAAGAATGCCATATTTCAGCCCGCAACCGATCGGGTGGATAGAGCCACTCGATCGGTTCGTGCATGCGTATCCGACTCGGACAGAAGCAAAAGTGAAGAAGAGCTCACCCGATCGGTTCAGCGATCAGGTGAAAACGACAGTGCTCTCGGTCTTTTTGGACTGAATTCCAACCGATCGAGTGACATCTCACCCGATCGGTTCATCTGTAGCCAAATTTTCCATCTCATGATCCGATGAGCTCATCTGATCGGTTCAGCGACTGGGTGGAGTATCTGAAGAACTGAAGGCTAAGTCGACCATCGGCTCACCCGATCGGTTGATGCTTCAACCGATCGGGTGGTCGTGTATTCTATAAATAGCCCTAGGTTTTTTCCCAGAACAGATCCTTTTTTTATTTTCTGTCTTTTTGGGATATTTGACGGCTCCGAATTTATTTATCTTGTAAGTTTTCTGATTGTTCTGAAACTTTAATATTGCGTTAATACTATTGTTAGCTCCGTGATTCTATTGCTTGATCTTGATTCCAATGGCTAAATTTTGTTGTATTGCTCTTTTCGCTATGAATTGTGAGTAGTTCCCCAATATAGACACCCCTTCGTGGGTTCTCCCTAGAACGACCATAGGATTAGGGTTTCGATAGGATTTGGGAATTTAGATGGTTACGCGGGGCATTTTATTGTCATTGGCGGGAGAAAGACCGCCTCTGACAGTCGGGTCAAGGAGAAATAAAACTGGCATTTGATCCCCTAGCCACAGCTCACACCCCTAGCATAGACATTGAATCCTAGAGCGTGGGAACGGCAGAATGAAATGTTGGGAGTAATCGTTGCGAGCTTAGTTCTCCCGGAGTCGGTCGGTGTTAATGGACATGGGAATGCCCACCGTCCGAACCCGGGTAGACCTAGCGTATCATCATGGGCATCGACCGGAATATCGGGCCCATGGGACGCTAGGTATCACTCTTAGAGGCAACGTCTCACCACTAAACCCTAGCATCCAATCGTATTCCTAACCGTCGGTCGTAATAGAGAGGGCACATGATAGGGTCGAAACCAAAGTCCTAGGTTTCCTTTTATATCCTACATCTTTCGTATTTCTATTTCGTGACAACCTACCGATTGATCGGGCTAGCTCACCCACCGGATGATCCGGTTCCTTCTTGACAAGAAGCACAACACACGCCTCCCTGAGTTCGACCCCAAGCCACACTACAACACAGTGTGCTTATGGTTACAAATATTTAAATCTGGTATCCCCGATCCCATTGCATATATTTCTAAATCTAGGGGACGTCACGTGTGCCCCAGGATCTACATATCTCGATCTTGATGTCCTGAGGCACACCCACATGATCCGGCCGCGAGGCAGCGGTCGGTTTGCTTTTTACTATGGCCACCCCCTGCACCATATACCATTCTACCAAATCCTGGCCGCATGTCTATCCAACTCGAGGCAGATTGGTCGTTCCCTCCAGATCCAAAGTTTGTAGGGGGGTTACAGCTACAGTTTTCTCTCCTTGACGCACCTAGACCACCTTCCCCTGCCGTCCACTTGGGCGAGTAGGATATCCCTGCATTCAAAGGAGACACCGGAGCTGGACCCAATGGCACCACCCCAGCTGCTTTCGCTGTTTCTTCCGAGGCACTTACTACGGCCCTCTTTGGCCTAGCCTCTGGTGCCGGCACGACCACTGCCGCCAGCACCACTTCTGCTGTCCGCCAGGCCCCTCTGCTTGCCTCGCTCTTGAGGCTGAGCTTGCTGTCTGCACGCTGGTGCATCCTCCACCACCACCTCGGATCCATCCACTTCTTTCCTTTCACATCCATGTTTCCTCGCTCTCAAGCGAAACGTCGCCGCCATTCTCCGCCTTCTTACACACATTCACAGTCCACCACCACCATCTCCACCCCCATCACCCCCTCCATCACCCCCTAGGTGATCATCCCCTCCCACCACCAATTTTCCATTCCTGCCACTTCTTCTCCACCCACCACCACTACTGTTGATCCTCCACTCCCACCACCCTTCACATCTATCACCACCGCCTACTCGCGCCGCAAGAAGCCCGTTGTGCGCGCGAGATCATTACCCACACCCACCTTATTGGTCGCCTTATCCCATTCATCCTGCTTCCACCAACACTCCACCCATCGTCCACATCCCTACCGAGCCCATTCATCCACCATCTCCACCTCCTTCCCCACTTCTCCGCACACCTGTCACCTCCCCTCCCACACCCCTCTAGCCTCTTCCGAGGAGGAAGAGGACCCCACCGCTCCCGCACTTTGATTTCTTTTTTCTGATTTTCCCCTAGCCATTATTTCTGATTCACCATGATCACATCTCTTTTCTAGCATTGTCATGATCAGCTTGGGGGAAATCAATTTTTGTGCTTGTTGTCGTGTCATGTCGTTGTTGTGTGCTTGTTTATATGTGTTCATGTGTATGTGTTTTTGTATAGTTGGTTTCGGTGTCTATTTTCTTTATTTCTCTGTTTCGTTTTGTGTGTTTTTCACGTTTTTCACGTTTTCCCTTTTCGTTGTCGGTGCGTACTTCCCTCCCATCTATCGTTGCCCTCCCACTCTTACTCCTATTGCATTGAGGGCAATGCAATGTACAGCTTGGGGGAGTCTCACTTTGTGCGTCAGTTGCATCTTTTTCCCATTATTTTTGAGTCGTTTTCATCGTGTTTTTCTTTTTCCTTCCTTCTTTTTTATTCTCCCTCTCCTAGAGATGACTCCATATGATGAACTGCCACGGAACCATACACACACTTAGCTTAGCTACGATAATCACTTTCACTAACCCTAGGAAGCCGAGAGCTATTGCATTTTATGCGGCGTGGGTTCACTTTGCTTTTGTGTGAGTTGTGTGTTGTGACTAGCTAGTTGGTGTGCTTCTATGTTGTGATTTTGTTTTATATGCATATCCTTGGATGACCCATAGACTATCATGCTTCAATTTCGAATATGCGGTATATGCCTCCACTGTCTGTTTCTTTATGCATGAATAATATATATATATATATATATATTTGGAAAGTTAGTGGGCCTCTTTATTAATATATCAAAAAAATGTGCATAAGAGTGGGTAGTAAGAGGGGTAAGACACAGAGAGGGGAGGGGGCACAAGCGCCGTCACCCTCTACTGGCAGACGCCCATCTCTACCATAATGTACAAGTGTAGGAAAGTAGAAAAATAGACGAAGCTATCCCGTGTCCAGGCATTCCCAGTTATCCATCGCCTGTTTATCCTCTTGTGTAGTCGCGTGAAGGTCGCTTAGTATAATTCTTATATCTGCGGCAATTTCAGCAAACAGGGCCGTCCTCGGTTTTGCAATATTTTCGAAAATTCTTCTGTTACGTTCTTTCCATATATGCCATACCATAGTGGAGAGAACCATTTTTCCAAGTTTACTAAGAGCATCTTTCCTTACAAAATGAAGCAAAAAATAATCTCCCACCTGGAGGAGATGAGGGTCAATAGGGTCAGAAACTCCCAATTTCAGTAGGCTTCGCTGAAGAATATAGTTTGAGTACTCGCATTTGAAGTATAAGTGGTCTCTATCTTCAGGCAATCCCGCATTGCACAAAACACATTGAGCATCAGCATCAGAATCCCAATGTTGTAACTTCTCTTTAGTTAGTATCTTCCCAAGGAAAGCTCTTAACAGAGACAGGGACATTTTCAGCACATGCCCATTGAACCAAATGAGCTTTGTGTAGGGGAAAGGATCTCCTCTGTTTCTTGTCCCTTCCCAAGCCGCTGAAAAGCTGAAAGAGTCTCCCTGTCCCGCCCAAGTCCAGGTATCTCGGCCTGCGCCCAGTTCAACTTGCAGGAGTAGAGGTCTAATATTGGTAATGGCAGGATCATGTACCCAGTTTCCCGCATTCCAGTACTCTGCAACAGTTTTAGTGCTAGCCTCAGTAGGGACCTCATACGAGTCAATTAGTGGTCCGATTGGTAACCAATTATCATGCCAGAATAGAGTTGTAGTGCCGTCCCGCACTTGTCTTTTGATTAAGTATTTAGAAAACCTCCTGCAATACAACATGAATTTCCAAGTGCCCGATTGGGTAATCTTTCCTTTAGCTGCAAAAAATCTGGATGTGTCAATGTAGTTCTTCCTCATATAATTAGCACATAGCCCATCTCCCGATAGCATGCGCCATGTTAATCTCACTCCAGCTGCCATATTAATATCCGGGAGAAGGCGAAGGCCCACACCCCCCTCCTCTTTTGGTGCACAAATGTCCCTCCAGGCCCAAGTGTGAGATGCTCCCCAGATAAACTTCCTACAAGCAGAGGTGATAGTGCGTAGGACAGTTTTGGGGATGCGATAGACTTGCATCCAAAAGATTAACATTCCATATATAACAGTCCTGACAAGTTCAATTCTCCCTGAAATAGATAACATTGTGGATGTCCAGCCGAGTAATCTCTTCTTACATTTATCCACCAGTCTGCTGTACATATTTGGCTTAGGATACTTGGAAGATAGCGGAAGCCCAAGGTATGTTGTAATGGAGGATCCAATTTTTATTCCCAATTGATTTGCCAAGTCAATTTGATTTTTTGTGCCCTTGCTAAATATTGCCGTACTTTTGTCCCAATTTATTTCCAAACCTGTTAGATTTGAGAAATCCTCCAGTAAAATTTTAATGCATGCGAAAGATTGTTTATTTGCACGACAAAAAATCAGTAGATCATCAGCAAAAAGAAGATGAGAAATTTCTCCCGCACGCCTCATAGGCTGAATACTATGGGTGGATAAAGCCTTTTCCATAAGCAGAGATAGAGCTTCCATAGTGAGCACAAAAAGATATGGGGATAAAGGATCTCCCTGTCGAATTCCTCTATTTCCAGCAAAATACCCAGCTGGGGAGCCATTGACCATTACAGAAAAAGTGGGGGTAGAAATACATTCTCGGATCCAACCGATAAATCTCCTGCCAAACCCCATTCTGTGAAGGATATAATAAATGAATTCCCGGTTGACGCTATCAAACGCTTTGCGTAAATCCAATTTAAGGCAAGCTCTGTAACCCATAGGGTTACTAAAGTCCCGAATTTGTTCATGTGCAAGAAGCGCACAATCAGAAAGTAATCTCCCCTTTAAGAAAGCAGACTGATTGGGGAAATGAGCTCATGGACTAAAAATCTCAACCTATTACAAATCAATTTGCTAATTACCTTGTAGGTAACATTACAGCAAGCAATTGGTCTGTAATCCCCTAGAGAAGATGCATCAGCATTTTTGGGAACTAGGGTGAGATTTGTATGGTTAATAGGATGCATGATGGAACCTGAGCGAAAAAAAGAGTGCACGGCATCAGAGAGGTCTTTACCTACAATGCTCCACCCATGTTGGAAAAAGAAAGCGTTGAATCCATCAGGCCCATGAGATTTATCCACCCCTATTTGGAAGACAGCCTCTTTGATCTCTTCATTAGAAATTGCTCGTTCAAGCCAAGTTGCTGCATCAGGAGTTAGTATGTGTTTGGTTACCAATTTTGGGAAGACGTTCCAGTATGAAGTTTGAGAGTATAATGATCTGTAAAATTCAGGAGCATTGCCTCTGATATCATCATAAGAAGTATTCAGATTCCTGCTCGCATCTATCAAATGGCTTAGATTATTATGACTTTGCCGTGCTTTCACTGCGGCATAGAAAAACTTTGAGTTCTTATCTCCCAGGGTGAGCCAATTCTGTCTGCTTTTTTGCCTCAACATATCTTCCTCAATCCTGATAATCTCAGCCAGCTTCTTAGATAAATTACGCTCTTGCAACTGAAGCCTTACATTCGAGTGTAACATGGGGTTATCTCTAATTTCTTTTAGAGCAGTATTGCCTTCATTTATTTCATTTGCAATATCCCTTCTTTTAAGCCATGTACGCAGCATTGCTTTAAGATGTCGCAGCTTGATAAATAACCTGTGCTGTGAAGTGCCCACCACATCAAGGTCCCAGGCCGTGTGCAGTATATCATTATACCCATTCAATGATGCCCACGCATTAAAGTATCTAAATGGCTTCGGGGTTGATACCACTGTAGAATGAAATTTGATTAACATTGGCCTGTGGTCACTAGTATTTGAATTTAGATACTCCATAAACCTGTCAGGTAGCAGGGCCAGCCATTGGCTATTACAAAGCATCCGATCCAGCTGAGCCGTAATACGTCCTGAGCCTAATCTCTGATTGCACCAGCTGTATGGATTTCCCACACTTTTAATATCAGACAGTGAACATGTAGTTAAATAATCTTTGAAATCATCTAGTAATCTGGAATCACATCGTCTTCCACCCAATTTCTCTTTAGAGTATCAGATACAATTGAAATCTCCCCCGACGACCCAAGCTTCACTTCCAATAATTGCCGCATCAGCCTGGAGAAGCTCCCAGAGGATATTTCTCTCACTCTGTAGGTTTGATCCATAAATTGCTGTGAAATTGATTGATAGCCCCCCTGTATTCTTGCATTTGAAGGTTATATGTTGCGAAGATTTAGTCTGCACAGTAGCATGCCACATACTGTCCAATCCAACCAAGATCCTTCCTCCTGAGTGTGTTGAGAAATTATTAAAAATATTCCAGTCTTTTGGAAAATAAGATTTCCATTTCTCTTCCCCCTCCTTTAACTTAGTCTCAAGTAGTATTACCACAGATGGCTTAAGCATCCTTAATCTATCGCGCAAGTCCCTCCTTCTAATAGAGTTGTTCAGACCGCGCGTGTTCCATACGAACATACACATTAAATAATAGTTTGGTTTGGCTTCCCCGAAGCCCCCTCCCTGATTCTCGCACTTTTCCGAGTGTTCCCTATAATAGTGTCTGGTTGGGCATCTTTCCTGGCCTGCTCTTCCTTAGTCTTCTCAAATTTCTTCCCTTCCATTGTTTCCGCAAGCCATTCTGGATTTATAATTACCAAAGGACTAGGCGCCTCAAAATTGGATGGAGCCTGAGAAGCCAATATTCCTTTATCCTCTATTACTTTGGTAGTAGATGATGCAGTAAGCTGTGATTGGAACTCAACAGATCCAGGTTCAACTGGAGCCGCATGAGGTTGCTGGCTATCTGCTTCATGCTGCCCGTGAGATGCTGCAATCATAGATGAGACCACATCCTCTTTTTCATTCGATTTTGTGAACACACCATCACCTACTATGCTTCCCTCCTGTAAAGGAGAAAAATGAACCTGCTTGTTATCAACAATAGCCTGTTCATCATGCTCAGTAATTGCCACAGTTGCCTCCTTTTGCTCAGTAATCGTCTCATTGTCCATTCCTTGTACGGAAGTCATTGACAAATCCTGAGTATTAACCCCTTCAACCTGTATGCTAGCAGGATTCCTATTCGAAATAGCCATTGATATGGCTACTTCCTCCCCTTTTGAGTCAAGGGTTTCTTTACACTTGCTATCAGGAACTACCTCTTGGATTGAAGGGAGCTTTTTAGAATCAGGACATTGAACAGTGGAGTGGCCAAAGCATACACAATTAGAGCATCTTGGTGGTTCCCCTTCAATCTTCACTCCAATCTGGACCTTGGATCCATCTTCCAACACTGCCTCCACGAATGTTGGGATTGGTCTCTTTGCTTCAATCTCTATGAGGCGGCGAGCATAAGATGTCCGCTCCAGCTTTACCGTTAGTCTATCCAAACACAGAGGAGTGCCAATGACCGATGCTATTATATTGAATATCTCTTTCGTCCACATATCCAACGGAACACCATGCAGTTGAGCCCACACAGGCACTGAAGATAAGATGTCCATCTCATGTCTAATAGTGGTACTCCAACGCTGCAATACTACCAGACGACCATCGAAAAGCCAAGGCCCCCCCACGCAATATCCTCTCACACTCAGATTCATCTTCAAATTTGAAATAAAAAAACCCATTTTCACGACTGTATATTTTTAATCCCTTCTTAATAAACCAGAGCCTATCAGTCCAAGCTCTGATCTGTCCAAAATATGGGACATCCCCAACAACATATCCCACCAACGTACTCCCCCATTATGCAGCACCCTTCGCCAAGAGCTGATTGTTGACCATTGCAATCGCATCCCCCTCTTCATTAAAAGTAGGTTGGACAAATTCCATTGATAGATCGGAATCATATGTGCGTCTGTTTGCACACTTATCAGCCCAAGACTGTTTTGCAATCGTCGTGTCAATAGTCATATGCAATTTTGGTCTCACCGGAATTTTATCAAACGGCTGTCGGGCAACAGCCCCACACCGGAATTATATATATATAACGCTTCAAATCGCATGTGTCGGGACTCTACAATAGGACTAGGATAACCCATTTTGCTTATGTTTTGATCTGTGAAATTTTTTTCTTTTGCCAAGTGTTTAGAATTCGAATTCTTTTTTGTTTTACTTGGTGCAGATCCCCTCGTTGTGCATTGTTCTCCCATTTGAGAAAGTGCACACTTTTTCATCATCCCACTTCGAAAAAAGAGAAGAAAAATTCAAAAACAAAAAAAGGAGAGAAAAGAAAAAATGTATAGCCAATGTCCAAAAAAATACACAAATATCCAAAACCCAAAAAACTTCATGATGTGAATATTATTCCTACCGCCATGAATAAAGGGAAGGCGAGAATTTACACCAAGTGATCTCTTCCACACCTACTCAACCCCCTTCGTCTTCAAACACCCTTGGCATATGAATTTTCTAGCGATCATCTTGGCATTCGTGCGGCAATTTCCTAGTTCCTAGCAGTAGAGTCTCCGACATATGATATATTTATATTCTTACTCTATTCACATGCATGCTTGAACTGTTATTCACCGCTAATTCGAATTGATTCGATATTTGGGTCATTCCATGGGTATGAATATATGGAGCTTTATTGCACAACTTAGATAGTTACACCGTCTGATAGCTCACGACCTCACTCACTCGTGCTTCACCGCGTGTACCCACGACACTTGTATGAACTCATATTTCTGGGGTTTGTGATGTGTTTATCGCATGCTTTCTTAGTGCGTGGTTGATTCCGTTGGCTCTGACGGGTGATCTAGGATTTTCTTTTCTTTTTCTGTATCTTCCTTTCTATTTTTCCCTCCGAGATCCTACCCTCACTCGTCTTTCTCGAGGACGAGGAAGGGTTCAGCTTGGGGGATTTTGACGTGCGTTTATAGTTCATATATTCATGCACGTCTTCTCCGTATTTTTCCCGTTGTTTTCTGTTGTTTCATATCTCTTCCATTGTGTTTTTTAGTTCCTTTTCACTTTCTTTGTGTTTGTGTGTACTTGCAGGAGATTGCCAGTGTAGGGGACATACCAAGCACACATCATGAGTCCCCGGAGCAACGAGAGGTGCCACACGAGATCCTGAGGGCCAAACGTCAAAGTATATCATGTATCAGACCTCAACCGATCGGGTGGACAGACCCACCCGATCGGTTCATGCACACGTATCAGACCCGATCTGGAGCAGTAATGAAGAAGACTCCAACTGATCGGTTCTGCGATCGGTTGGTCATGACAGTACTCTCTATCTTTTGAGTGCCAAATCCACCCGATAGGTTGACTTGTCAACTGATCGGGTCACCTGTAGCTGTTCTTCCCCAGCTCGAGAGATCTACGACTTCACCCGATCGGTTCAATGATCGGGTGAAGTACTTCTGAAGCTGAAGACCAAGTCAATGGTCGTCTCAACCGATCGGTTGAAGTTTCAACTGATCGGTTGTATGTTTATTTTTGTCTTCTTGTGGGAATATTCCCTGGCATCTTGCCAAAGTGTATATATAGCCATAGGTTTCCCAGAAAACGAGAATCCCCTTTTCTTAAGCATTTTTAGGGATTTTGGCTGCTTCCAATTAAACTTGTTTTGTAAGTTTTTTGATCGCTTTGATACTTTAATATTGCGTTAATACTATCGTTTGCTTCTCTAATCTATTGCTTGATCTTGATTTTGATGGCTATATTTTGTTGCATTGAATCTATTGCTATGATTAGTGAGTAGTTTTCTAATCTAGGACATTGGTGGAAGCCCCTTCGTGGGTTCTCCCTAGAATGACCATAGGATTAGGGTTTCGATAGGATATATGGATTTAGTTGGTTACGCGAGGCATTTTATTGTCATTGGCAGGAAAAAGACCGCCTCTGACCGTCAGGCCAAGGGGAAATGAAACGGGAGTTTGATCCCCTAGCCACAGCTCACACACCTAGCGTAGACATTGATTCCTTGCGCGTGGGAACAGATTGGATGAAATGTCGGGAACATTCGTTGCGAGCTAAGTGCTCCCGGAGTCGGTCGGTGTTGGACATGTGAATGCCCACCGTCCGAACCTGGGTAGACCTAGCGTATCATCCTGGGCATCGACCGGAATATCTGGCCCATGGGACGCTAGGTATCACTTTTAGAGGCAACGTCTCTCCATTAAACCCTAGAATTTGATCGTATTCCTATCCATCAGTCGTAATAGAGAGAACACATCATAGGGTGGAAACCAAAGTCCTAGGTTACTTTTTATATCTTACACCTTTCCGTAGTTTTATATCGTGACAACCACCGAGCGATAGGGCTAGCTCATCCATCGGGTGATCCGGTTCCTGTTTGATAATAAGCACATCACATACCTCCCCGTGTTTGACCACCAAGCCACACTACAACACCGTGTGCTTGCGGTTACAAATATTTAATTCTGGTATCCTTGTTTGTTGCAAACTTAGGGGACGTCAGTCTGAGCCCCTGCTCCCCCGCCTGCCAACTCCCCCCCCGCCTGCTCCCTCCTGCATCTGATTAGTCATGCTACTGCGTCAGAAATCTCCATTAATGGCGATCTCAAAACACTCACTCCCATTTCAAGAAACCTAACCGTCGACGAAGCAAAACTCATAACACTAACCATTGACTGAGCCATAATGGGATTCCAGCGCCACATTGGGAGCAACACCGACGACAGGAAAGACCAGATCGATGGCCAGGGGATCAACAGCTCGAGATTCACTGGCAACATTGTGGGGAAAAAATGCGACCAACCAATAGACAACGGAAGCGGCCGCTTCGATGAACAGCTATCCAACAATTGCTATGCCGTGATCTTTCAGAGATACACCATAATAGCACAATATCCAACCAAAACAAGCAATACGAAAAGTAACGAAAGCAGGAAAGCAACAAATCAAGCGACACAGAGTTTACCCTGGTTTGTCCCGCTAACGATGCATACGTCCAGCTTCCCGATGACGATTTCCACTAGATGATCAGAGAAAATTACACCTACTCATTCAATCTTCTTTAACAAAAGAGAGCACCAATTACCCCAAGCTTGGAGTTCAAACTCTTCTCACTAAACCCAATGGAGATCTCAAATCCCACCAAAAGAGAAGAAAACAAAAGCTGTCATGCTCCGCTTCCCTAAAATGGAGGCGAGACGCGACGAGGTCCGCACAGACGTGGAGCTGTGAAGCTTCACGCCCGATAAGCATCAAATCCGAATATATGCAGGTCCCTGTAACGACGAACGGAACAAAAATAATAATAAAAGAGACTGATACAAGTTAACCGATCTCAGAATTTGTCCACAATAATATCCAACATCGCAGAAAAGCCACCAGGCTAAAAGAAAGAGTCTAGGCCCAAAACACGTCCAACAAAAGGCAACACAAAACAAAGTATTGGTGCTACGCACCGACAACTAAGGTAGTCTAAACAACAACACAAACAGTCTCTACGACTGATCTCCAGTGTCCTCAAACTCCCCGATGAACGCGGGTTCTGACTCAGCGTCAGCGAACACCACGTCCTCAGCAGCAACCTCAGACTCAGGATCTAACATGTGTCACCCAAAAGAGTAAAGGGCACATGTCAGCAAGTCTAAAAAGACTTGGGCAAGGAAACTGAAAGGAAAGTAAACTAACAACCTAGCAGTTATAGTATGATGCATAGCATGGCAAGTATAGTATGGAAGTAACAAGTAAGGTAAAGTGCGAGTAACAAGTATGACATGGATGAAAAGTTTTACATGAACAAGTACAAGTACAAAGACAAGTCTAGTAAGCATGTCGTGCACAGAGATTCCGCCTATTGGCTAGAGTGGCTGATCGGGCCAACTCTTAAGCTCAAGTGACCGTTTATCCCTACCCCTCCACGTGTATCGAGCCAGGGCATTACCCCAAACACGTAATGCTCGCTTCTGGATCACGAGCCAGGAAGTGTATTTGGCATAGGGTTGTGCCCGCTAAAAGCAGGTGCCTAGCCGGATCAAGTAGTACAAGTAATATAGCGTGTGCTACGAATGCAACATTCAACATGGATAGCATGGCATGTACAGATAATTCGCGTACCGTTAATTGAATTTAACATGACAGATAAGATGCATGGAGGACAACAAGTGCAAATAATTAAAAGAAGTCGGATCTAGCTTCGTTGTTAAGCTAGACCATGAAATTTGCGCCTAGGCGAGTATCATTTCATCGCCTAGTCTCTTTTACGCCTACAACAAGCAAATGGCCTAAGGTGTGGCCTAAAACCCTAAGTGGCAAGTTTCACTTGCCTGGCACCAAGGATGATGATCAACGAGGCATGCCACAAAATGTTAAACTACGGAGATGGGTTCGCTGCCATGGTAAAACAACATTAGAACAATATCCAATCCGATTTTATAATCGAATCTACGACCCATTATATTAGGGTTATGAGAATATTAAAGGATCGATTTACTAACCGTATCGTAGCGGAGAACGATGCCGAGCAAGCACGGCAACGGAAGAACAATCCGGAGAACTATGGCTCAGATCTGGGAATGGCGAGAAAATCTGGAGAAAATGGGATTGGGGGGGGGGGGGGTTTGGGGTTGGCCGGCGGCCTAAGGGAGGTGGCCGGCGCTAATGAGGGTGTGAGGGGCTCCAGGGATGAAGGAAAGGCTTGGGGAAATGTTGGAGGATGATTTGGGGAAGAAAATGGCTCAGAAGAAATGAATGAAGAATGAAAAGAGTCGGGGGTTTAAATAGAAACAAGTTGCGGCGGCTGGGAAACCCTAGGGTTTCGGGGTCAATTAGTCGGTCTTTGAAGGGCGGCTGACCGACTAGTTTGGAAACTAGTCGGTCGGTCGTTCAACTGTGACCGACTAAAATCAAACAGCGAAAGAAGGAATAAATCTGTGAAATGAATTAGTCGGTTTGTGAAGGCCCGTCGACCGACTAGTTTGCAACCTAGTCGGTCGGTGAGTGTTCATTGACCGACTAACGACAAACAGTAACTTGGGTAAAATTAATCAAAGGAACTAGTCGGTCTGAGAGCAAGTTCTGACCGACTAGTTTCACATCTAGTCGGTCGGTGAGTGTTCTTAGACCGACTAAGATCAAACAGTAACTCCTGAATAATTGATTTAATGAACTAGTCGGTTCCAGAAGAGTTCCTGACCGACTAGATTGGAATCTAGTCGGTTGGTACTCCTTCTTGAACCAACTAACATGCACAAAAAGTCTTGAATCGAAGCGCGAAGCTCCAGGAAGGTTCCTACGGCTTCTAGGATCGACCTATCTCTAAGATGTGAGCGATATGAAGCTCGTCATGTGTGACTTACTCCAAGCTCAACGGTCTAAGGAAGAAGCTAGAAAATCACAACGAAACGAACGAAAACGAAAGTTACGGAGATGGATAATCACACATAAGGAGAAAATCCACCAAAACATATATATATATAGATAATCCAAATACATGAAAAACCAGTCGTTACATCCTCCCCAACTTAAGAAAAATTCCGTCCTCGGAATTTCCCAACACTCACGTATCCGAGAACAAAAGCGAGTAGCGCTATCTCATTTCATCATCTCTCTCCCAAGTAGATTCTCCTGGCGAGCCGTGTCGCCACAACACCCTAACAAGATCGACAGTCTTGTTCCGAAGTGACTTCTGACGCCTGTCCAAAATCAGCACTGGCTGCTGGTCATACGTCAAATCTGGGCGAACAGTGATCTCCGAGAAATCCACAGTATGAGACGGATCGCTGATGTACCGACGAAGCTGCGACACATGGAAAACATCGTGAACCCCTTCCAAAGATGGCGGCAAGGCTAAGCGGTAGGCTACCTCGCCAACTCTCTCAAGAATGTCAAACGGTCCAATGTATCGCGGGCTCAACTTCCACCGTTTCCCAAAGCGAATCACACCACGATTCGGGGAAATCCTCAGGAACACATGGTCGCCTGGCTGAAACTCCAAAGGTCGACGTTTAGCATCAGCCCAATACTTAAAACGGTCCTGAGCAATCCTCAACCTCTCCTGAATGTTCCTGACAACATCCACAGCCTCCACAATCATCTCATGTCCCAACAGTTCCCGGTCACCAATGTCGTCCCAACTCAAAGGCGATCGACATTTCCTCCCATACAGCGCGGTAAAATGCGCCATGCCAATACTCGCCTGGAAGCTGTTGTTGTAAGAGAACTCCACCAGATGTAGATGGTCCTCCCACGAACCCTTGAAATCCAACATGCACGCCCTAAGCATGTCCTCCAAGATCTGCATCGTCCTCTCGGACTGGCCATCCGTCTACGGATGGTACGCCGTGCTGAAACTCAGACTCGTACCCAAACTCTTCTGCAAACTCTGCCAGAACTGAGATGTGAACCTCGTGTCTCTGTCCGACACGATACTCACGGGCACTCCATGAATTCACACGATCTCCTGCACGATTCACGTTACATCACTATCTAAACTAGGAAAAGGAAATAGAAACGGAGAGTAAAGAATTTACATCCATGTATCTCCTTGCTAGCGTCTCAGTAGACTGTCCTACTCGGAATGGAATAAAGTGCGCGGATTTGGTCAATCGATCTACGATCACCCAAATCGCGTCATTCAGATTCGGACTCCGAGGCAGTCCAGTCACAAAGTCCATAGTGATGTGTTGCCACTTCCACTCCGGAATCGGAAGCGATTGTAGCAACCCTGCCGTACGCTGATGCTCCGCCTTCACCTGCTGGCAAACCAGACACTTGGCTACACTCCGAGCCACGCTCCTCTTCATGCCATGCCACCAAAAGTTCAGGCAAAGATCCTTGTACATCTTGGTCCCACCAGGATGCACAGAATACGGCGAACTGTGTGCCTCAACTAATAACTCCTCTCTGATAACCCCAGCTGGCACACACAACCTGGCCCCAAACCTTAGCGAGCCATCCTCATGAACCAAAAAGTCAGTCCGCAGACCGGCTTCTACATGCTCCCGAATATTTACCAGCTTCGGATCTCCAGCCTGGCCAGCCTTGATCCGATCCACGATCGTCGACTGTACCTGCATACACATCAACGAAGAAGCCTCTCAAGGAAGAACAATCTCAATTCCAGACTCGCAAAAATCCTGCTGCAATCTCCACTGCGAAGTCAACATCATCACCGCTAGAAGCCTACTCAGCGCATCCGGTACCACATTCACCTTGCCAGGGTGAAACTGCAAATCGATCTCATAATCCGCTATGAGCTCCAACCATCGACGCTGTCGCATGTTGAGCTCATTCTGAGTAAAAATATACTTCAAGATTTTTTGATCGGTGAAGATCTTCACTTTCTCACTCAGCAGGAAGTGCCTCCAAATCTTGAGTGCAAACACGACAGCAGCCAACTCCAAGTCGTGCGTCGGGTAATTCTTCTCATGAGTCTTGAGCTGACGCGAAGCATATGCCACTACATGCCCGTGCTGATGCAACACACAACCGAGACCCTTACCAGAAGCATCGCTAAAGATCTCAAATCCTCCACTGCGATCAGGCACAACAAGAACAGGGGCAGTCGTCAATCTCTCCCTCAGAACACCAAAGGCATTCTCACAATCACCCGACCAAACAAAAGGTACATCCTTCCGTGTCAATCTGGTCATCGGCTCAGCAATACGGGAAAAGTCCTTAATGAAGCGTCGATAGTAACCTGCAAGCCCAAGGAAACTCCGGATCTCAGATGCTGACTGCGGAACAGGCCACTCTCTGATGGCCTTGATCTTCTCGGGATCCACTGAAATACCATCTCCAGATACCACATGGCCAAGAAAAGCAACTCTGTCCAGCCAAAACTCACACTTCGAAAACTTAGCATACAAACGATGCTTCCTCAAAAACTCTAACACTGTCCTCATGTGCGAGGCATGCTCTTCCTCCGACTTTGAATAGATCAGAATGTCGTCAATAAAGATAACAACAAACTTGTCTAAAAAGTCGTAGAAGATCAGGTTCATCGGATTCATGAAAACTACGGGAGCGTTGGTTACACCGAAGGGCATAACCACAAACTCCTAGTGTCCATACTTCATCCTGAACGCCGTCTTCGGAACATCTTCCTTCTTCACCTTCAGCTGATGATAACCACTCCTCAGATCCAACTTCAAAAACACCCTCGATCCTCCAAGCTGATCAAAAATATCATCGATGCGAGGCAACATGTATTTATTCTTGATGGTCACCGCATTCAGCTCCCTGTAGTCCACGCACATGCGACGCGAACCATCCTTCTTTTTCACCAGCAACACCGGTGCTCCCCACGGAGACACACTAGGATTGATATAACCCTTCTGTAAAAGCTCATCTAGCTGCTTCCGCAATTCCTCCAACTCTGTTGGCGCCATACGATATGGTGCCTTCAAAATGGGCTGCGCTCCCGGAATAAGGTCAATCGAAAACTCGAGAGCTCGATCAGGCGGCAGTCCAGACATCTCCTCAGGGAAGATGTCATCGAATTCTCATACCACAGCCGGCCTCTCCTGCTCCATCTGCATAGCCACAAACTCCACCGGTCTGGCCCGAAATCTGACAGGGCCGAGCGAACTGTTACCCCGGCTGAACTCAAATACTGGATGTCCGGGAATCCCGAACACCACCTTCTTCCTCCGACAGTCGATCGTAGCATAGAAGCTCGCAAGCCAATCCATCCCAAGGACCGCATCATAGTTGATGATGTCGTGGACAATGAAATCAGCATAAAGCTCATGTCCACAAACCACCAACGGGCAAGAATTGCAACCACGATGCACCGAGACCACACCATTCCCTGTAACGATGTTCCAACTCTTGGGAAGAGGGGACGTCGACAAGGAATGCTTCTCCACGAAGCTCCGAGATAGGATGCACATCGATGCACCAGAGTCAAAGAGAACTCGTGTAGGAAATGTGCAAACCAAAATCACACCTGAAAAACAGTCTAACAATCAACCCTATTCTCGCAGACAATCACATGCAAGCAACCAACATAATCTAACAATCAAAACTAACTAGAAAGAACAACTAGATTGAGAGTTACCTGCGATGACCTCATCCACAGTCTCGCTCTCCACAGCTATCATCATAAAAGCCTACCGCCTCGGCTGAAAAGCCTGCTGAAAGGCCTGCCTCTGTGAAATAAGATCTGCTCCACGTCCAGTAGGAACATGCGCTCTCTGCTGCAACGGCTGTGCTGCAACAGGTGCTCCCCACGGCCTCTTTGACTTCGGGCAGTCCTTCATGGTATGGGTAGGATCTCCACAAACAATACACTGGCCCAGGAATCTCCTACACTGCTCCTTGATATGCCCGGTCTTGTCGCAGAAATGGCAAGACTTCTGAATAGGCCCTCTTGGCCTCTTGAACTGCACCGGCTGATTAGGCTTGAAACCAGGCCTAACCACCGCTCTGGCCTGTTCCATAGGCCTCTTCCCAGCTCCAGCAACATGTCCTCTCCTCTGGTTCACATTCAGCTCTTGCCTCCGCGCCGCTATCAGAACCTTCTGATAAGACTCCAGATCAGAGGAAGACACAAAACTCTGAAGCTCCAAAGCAAGTCCCTGCAGGAACCTCTGAGCCCTCTCATCAGCATCCTGCACCATCTTCGGTGAGAACCGACTCAGCCTGGTGAACTCCTGGTGGTACTGATCCACCGACGAGCTCCCCTGCTTCAAATCAATGAAGCGCTGCAACATCTCTCTCCGGGCAGCCTTCGGAAAATATTCCTCATCGAATCTGGACTTGAAGGTAGCCCAAGATATCAGCTCTTCCAACAGCTCCTCCTCAGCATCCCACCAATTCCTGGCATTATCCTTAAGCTGCCTCTTTGCCAAATCAACCCATCCAGCCGGGTCGACCTTCGACATCTTCAAATTATCCTCAATATTCCTGACCCACTCGTCAGCAGCTAGAGGACCTTCAGTACCATCAAAATATGCAGGACCCAGCTCTCGAAACTACTTCGCTCCCGGCTCGAAGCGAGGGGCATCCTGAACTGCCCGAGCAGCTCTAGCAACTGGAGCATTCTGGACTTGCAGGAGCACGCCCTGCTGCACTTGCATCATCTGAAGCATCATCCGCATCATCTCCCCATTGGTGGGCTCCCGTTCAGGCTCCTCGTTATGAGGGGGCGCACCACCAGCACGGGTATTCCGTCTCCCAGCCATCTATCGACACAGGAAAAACGAAATAAATTAGACTCATAGCTTATGACTCGGATGTCGAACTTTATTTGTGTGCATTCAAATATTATCATCGTCATTCCGTTAGTTTGCCGTTACACATGGACCTGCGTGGGCCACCAACAAAACCTGTCACGCCCCGCTTCCCTAAAATGGAGGCGAGACGCGACGAGGTCCGCATAGATGTGGAGCTGTGAAGCTCACGCCCGATCAACGTCAAATCCGAATATATGCAGGTCCTTGTAATGACGAACGGAAAAAAAATAATAATAAAAGAGACTGATACAAGTTAACCGATCTCAGAATTTGTCCACAATAATATCCAACATCGCAGAAAAGCCACCAGGCTAAAAGAAAGAGTCTAGGCCCAAAACACGGCCAATAAAAGGCAACACAAAACAAAGTATTGGTGCGACACACCGACAACTAAGGCAGTCTAAACCACAACATAAACAGTCTCTACGACTGATCTCCAGTGTCCTCAAACTCCCCGATGAACGCGGGCTCTGACTCAGCGTCAGCGAACACCACGTCCTCAGCAGCAACCTCAGACTCAGGATCTAACATGTGTCACCCAAAAGAGTAAAGGGCACATGTCAGCAAGTCTAAAAAGACTTGGGCAAGGAAACTGAAAGGAAAGTAAACTAACAACCTAGCAGTTATAGTATGATGCATAGCATGGTAAGTATAGTATGGAAGTAACAAGTAAGGTAAAGTGCGAGTAACAAGTATGTCATGGATGACAAGTTTTACATGAACAAGTACAAGTACAAAGACAAGTCTAGTAAGCACGTCGTGCACAGAGATTCTGCCTGTTGGCTAGAGTGGCTGATCGGGCCAACTCTTAAGCTCAAGTGACCGTTTATCCCTACCCCTCCACGTGTATCGAGCCAGGGCATTACCTCCGAACACGTAATGCTCGCTTCTGGATCACGAGCCAGGAAGTGTATTTGGCATAGGGTTGTGCCCGCTAAAAGCAGGTGCCTAGCCGGATCAAGTAGTACATGTAATGTAACGTGTGCTACGAATGCAACATTCAACATGGATAGCATGGCATGTACAGATAATTCACGTACAGTTAATTCAATTTAACATGACAGATAAGATGCATGGATGACAACAAGTGCAAATAATTAAAAGAAGTCGGATCTAGCTTCGTTGTCAAGCTAGACCCTAAAATTTGCGCCTAGGCGAGTATCATTTCGTCGCCTAGTCTCTTTTATGCCTACAACAAGAAAATGGCCTAAGGTGTGGCCTAAAACCCTAAGTGGCAAGTTTCACTTGCTTGGCACCAAGGATGACGATCAACGAGGCACGCCACAAAATGTTAAACTACGGAGATGGGTTCGCTGCCATGGCAAAACAACATTAGAACAATATCCAATCCGGTTTTATAATCGAATCTACGACCCATTATATTAGGGTTATGAGAATATTGAAGGATCGATTTACTAACCGTATCGTAGCGGAGAATGATGCCGAGCAAGCACGACAACGGAAGAACGATCCAGAGAACTATAGCTCGGATCTGGGAATGGCGAGAAAATCTGGAGAAAATGGGATTGGGGGGGGGGGGGGGGGGGGGGGGGGGGGGGGGGGTTTGGGGTTGGCCGGCGGGCTAAGGGAGGTGGCCGGCGCTAATGAGGGTGCGAGGGGCTCCGGGGATGAAGGAAAGGCTTGGAGAAATGTTGGAGGATGATTTGGGGAAGAAAATGGCTCAGAAAAAATGAATGAAGAATGAAAAGAGTCGGGGGTTTAAATAGAAACAAGTTGCGGCGGCTGGGAAACCCTAGGGTTTCGGGGTCAATTAGTCGGTCTGTGAAGGGCGACTGACCGACTAGTTTGGAAACTAGTCGGTCGGTCGTTCAACTGTGACCGACTAAAATCAAACAGCGAAAGAAGAAATAAATCTGTGAAATGAATTAGTCGGTCTGTGAAGGCCCGTCGACCGACTAGTTTGCAACCTAGTCGGTCGGTGAGTGTTCATTGACCGACTAACGACAAACAGTAACTTGGGTAAAATTAATCAAAGGAACTAGTCGGTCTGAGAGCAAGTTCTGACCGACTAAGATCAAACAGTAACTCCTGATCAAACATCTAGTCGGTCGGTGAGTGTTCTTAGACCGACTAAGATCAAACAGTAACTTCTGAATAATTGATTTAATGAACTAGTCGGTTCCAGAAGAGTTCCTGACCGACTAGATTGGAATCTAGTCGGTTGGTTCTCCTTCTTGAACCAACTAACGTGCACAAAAATTCTTGAATCGAAGCGCGAAGATCCAGGAAGGTTCCTATGGCTTCTAGGATCGACCTATCTCTAAGATGTGAGCGATATGAAGCTCGTCATGTGTGACTTACTCCAAGTTCAACGGTCTAAGGAAGAAGCTAGAAAATCACAACGAAACGAACGAAAACGAAAGTTACGGAGATGGATAATCACACATAAGGAGAAAATCCACCAAAACATATATATGTATATATATATATATATAGAGATAATCCAAATACATGAAAAACCAGTCGTTACAAAAGCTCTCACCAAAATCCCTCAACCCGAAAAGAGAGATAACAAGAAAAATCTTACAATGAATTTCACAAAGAAATCTGAAGAAGTCACTCACCAATTCATGCCCCAAAGCTCCAAGACATGACAAGAAGAAGAAACTTGATGACAGCACACGCTCTCTACAAAATAAACCATAGGAGGGGTTTAAATAGTCCCATTGGTCATGTTGAATCTCAGCCGTCCGATTATATTAGGTTTTAAATCAAAACCCTAACCTAAATCACGTATTTGGGCCGACTACAGGTGACACGGCCATGCTAGAAAGCGGCATGGCCGTGTTGGGCCTGCTGAAAAATACTGATGACTCTCAGTTCTTGGTGACACGGCCATGTCACAGTCTGTCCAGAACTTCGCAGTCTCTGTAAAACAAGGCATGGCCATGCTGAATGTGGCATGGCCATAACAAGCACAAACTACAAATTTGAAGCAAATATCAAACAAACTCTACCCTACTTCAAATTTCATCCAACGAACCTTGTCATCATAGGCTCTTCATTGCTCTACCCAGATTCCAGACCTCTCCATCTGATCAAGGAAACACCAACTTTTCATCGAGAACCGCGCCCTTCGGCACATCATTACTCCAAGAGACCTATCGAGCCCAAACATTTTTTGAGCTCGAAGAACTGAACCATGCTCATCACCCTACTTGTACCGATCTCTTTATTTGAGGTTGACACTGCGACCTCATGCTCCATCATCGACTGAACTGACACCAAACATGTGTCTCCCAAATTACCTGAAGTCGATCCATAGCTGCACTCCACAGTAGTCACCTGAGTTGATCTGTATATACCCTCTGAGGAAGCACCGGGTACCGCCTTTCCCAAGCATGAAGTGAGAAAAACATCTTCATCTGGCTTCGGTGACCTCAACTCACTGCCTTTGGATTTAACTCTCAATAGGACTTCACAACAGCACCACCACGATCTCTGTGAGATCCACTACTCCTCATCATCTCTGAACTGCTAGGTATACGCACTCCAGATGATCCCTTGGACGAACCACGTCTTGCCCACCTTAAGCCATGCCACCCACACCTTTTGCATGAGTGCGCATCAATGTGCTGCAACTGCTCTACCTGAATGACCAACTCCTCCTTGCGCTCAGTAGTGCATCCTCTTGAGGACTACAATTCTACCCTGAAGCCACATGTTTCCATGTAGACAATCTGAGCCGCATATAGAGCTGAACCATGATAGGATGTGCTCTGGACTCTGTCACCTTAAGATCCCTCACTGCACACCGTAGCTATCCCATAAGAAATCTATGAATAGGGTTTAGCTTCACCCTAGCCACAAAAATTACTCAATCAACATGGAAATAAACATCAAGCAAAGCAGAAAGAAGAACATCACAAATAAGCAAGGAATAAACTAAGAACAATACAAGAGAAAGAAAAATAAAGTCTTAACTACTTAATAACGTCTTACAAAGCCTTGGAAGGAATAGCCCCCGAAGGGGGGAGAAACCCTATGAAAAACGCAGAAGAAAAAGCTGGATCCCTCTTTCAATCACACTCACACTCTATTTATAGTTTTACAAAAATTTGGATGTGCACGGTCGTGCCGTAAAATCGACACGGCCGTGTCGCTGCCAAAAACTAAGGCTAATTAGTCGTCGCTGCTTCGAGCACGGCTGTGCCACTTTTCGGCATGAAAATGTCATTCGGTCTTCAAACTTCCTGGTGGCTTCAGGCACACAGACGTACGACATGGCTGTGTAAGCAGATTTCGTTCTGTCTTTAATTGAACACGACCATGAACCCACATGGCCGTGTCGATGATGCTGTAGCCTCCTTCTTGTCCTTACAAGATGACATGGACATGTGTTTGCACACACAATCGTCCATTTCTCCTTCTTTTGATCTTCAATCTTCGTTATTCCTCACAGTCTTCTCTCACATGCTTCTCCTATCACCAAATTTCATTGATTTACTCATGAATTCCCTGAAATACATATAAGACTTCCACGAAGCATAAAATGGATAAAGATGTGTTAAACAGTTAAAATAACGAGAATGATATAAAATATATAAATGTGGAAAATGTGGGGGTGAAAGGGTGGAAAACGTGTATAAAATACGCATAACAAATTTCCCCAATCTAAACCCTTGCTCGTCCCGATCAAGACAAGACATGAAGTGTGGGGAGATAGTTGCTAAAGAAATCCAAAGATCACCCTCTCTAAACCGTTCATGTGTGCCAACCACATAAATGTCTAAATTAGAGTTCACTCTTAACTTGCGACACTCTAGCTACCTAGCATAGCGTATGACTCAAGATTATAAGTCGCATACACAATCTCAAGTTTGACTCGTATCCCTGTGGAGAAGACTAAATCGCAGAAAATCCACCTAATAGGCTTAAGATCGGAAGAGTTCAACTGTTGTTTCACACAAGCGAATGTATAAACTAAAAGTGCGTCGTAAGAACTTAATTTCTAGGATTGGTTCAAGATAAGCTAATTCCTCATAAACAGTGGCGGTAGACATGCATATTATGTCTTCTTTATATTCACACAGAACTTATGTGATTCATATAGTGGGATTTTAGTCAACGACTCTCGACCCAGATGAGTCTAGGACGTTGTGCCAAAATGGACCCCTCGGACCTACTCTCTCGAAACGCCTAAGTTTGATTATTTCTATCTAGCGCACTCCCACAAATCTTCACGGATTGGCACAAATCTACAATGCTTCCTTAGGAACGGAGACCAGGCTACTTGGTGGGACTGGAAGAACAATGCATTTATTATTATTATTCTTTTTTTGTATTTAATTGCAAATTTTTTTTGAAGCATGTCAAACCACTGCGTCTTTAGAGGGAATCACACTATATCTAAGGCCAATACCCTTCAAGCTTAGGCCTACTCTTCCAAATTGACGAAACCTATACTTGTGTGATCTAAAGGTTGAATAGACAACCAATCTATCTTATTAGGATTAAACAGGGATCTAGCGCTCACTCGCGGAGAGGGAGTTAAAATTGGGATCATGTGTGAGACAAGAAAAAGTCTCACCATGAAAGTAGTAAGAGTGTGTGTAGGGATGAACTCTAATCAAGTGCCTAGGTGGGACTACACGCAAGTGTGGTTTTTAAGGGATCATTTCTTTCGATTCCTACAAAAATGGCGAAAAAAGGAAAGAAAAGTGAAATGAGAAAGAAAGTGCAGTGAAATGAAGGAATGGTTGAGGTAGTGAAAAAAGACGAAACGTGTGGAGTCCTTTCCCAAGCTTGGAGTGAAACGTCTATCCCAAGCTAAAACTAAGCATTGTCCTTAATGCAAGAAGAATAGTAGATATGGGTGAAGATATGTGTGGGGGTGGGTGGGTGTGGTGAAATGGGGATGATATGTGATAGCATTAGGCTCATAGAAAATGATGGAGTGTATGGGAGATCCTCCCCAAAGCTAGCATGAAGTATAGCCATAAATAAAATAGGGATGTGAATAAAATGCCTCAAATGCAATGTGGAAAGTACTATCAAAATCAGGGCTAGGGTCTTGGGGTTAAAATGATAACATGTGATGCGATTGAGCGGTATCATTGTCCACGACTGAAGAGGAATATATTGTCGTGGGTTTTGCATGTACACAAATTCTTTGGATGAGACACATGCTCAAAGACTATGGTGTCAATTGTGATACTTGTCCTATCATGGTTGATAACCAAAGTACAATTTTTCTTTCCAAGAATCCGATACATCACTCCTGTACCAAACACATAGATGTGAGACACCATTTTATTAATGATCATGTAGCTAAGAAGGACATCATTTTAAAGTACAGCGAAACCCAAAAACAAATCACCGACATCTTCATAAACCTCTTAAAGAAGATTCATTTGTGAGGTTGCGTGGAGAATTAGGGATTATAGTTGAATCTGAATTATAGTAGTTCATACTTTTATGATAAATCATGATTTGAACTCATATCATCATTTCACTTCTCTTGTTTTGATATGGTATATGTTTTCATATATTTTTCAATGAGATGTATTTGAGATTTTGATGATTTTATTTGTTTGGATTAATATATGTGATTTGTATGTTAATCTATATTATTTTGATAATAATTTCATGTTTAGAGAATTGTAAGAGTATAGGTCTTAGGGTGAGTTGTCTCAATCCTCTTGATTTCAGCCTCTATAAATTTTTGGACCAGGACAGACGACTGTCAATCCTTCGACAGTCACCTACCCAACTCTAATTTTTTCTATCTGAAATCTGTTTTTTGCACAGGCGACTGACGTATACTTTCCAGGTGCCTGTCTCTCCGACAGGCGACTGAACTTTGTTCATCAGGCGCATGTCCGGATTTTGAAATGTTTCTGTCAAATCATCAATATTTTTGACCTTCTGTCAGGCGACTGTTGTGTATTTTACAGGCGCCTGTCACTTCTCCAGGCAACTGTGAATTACTCAACAGGCGCATGTCTATCTACCCAAATCAGTTCGTTATCTTTTCGGCCAGTCGGCTGACGATTGCACATCAGTCGACTGTCCACGTCTGTGGCAGTTTGATAACTTAATCTGAGTTGTCGATCTGTCATTCCAACGTCATGGATTCATTTTCCCCCAACTTAAATTATCATGGGCGTCAGTTTTTCTCTCTCATCCTATTGATTTCCCTCGTCTTCCTCCTTTGAACGTCAACCGTCTCTTCGTCTTCCTCTTCGATTCGGAGCTCCTAGCCGTCGATTCTTCTCCCTGTTGACTCAATCGAGCTCTTGGATCTCTCCTCCTCCGTCATTCATCGTGGCTTTGGTATTTCTCCTTCATTTCAAACCATAATCAGTTGTTTCTTTCTTTTTTTATCATGGCACCGAAGACTGAAACTTCTTGGTTCAAACCCGTGAGGAAATTCTCGCGTTCCTCCTACTTATGTCGTTCCGAAGTCTCCTCGCCGAAGGGTTCTCCATCCTTACCCTGCTCCCAGAGTCTGTCCTCAGTTCTCACCGTCTTCTGGTGAGTTTCTGGGTATATTTGTCGCTGACCCTCCTCCTTCAGCATCTGAGGGTGAACCCTCTCCTTTGCATTCTTCTTTGCCTTCATCTCCATCTCATCCTGCTTCGTCGCCTGATCCACTCCTCATTCAGCTGAATGAGCAAGTCTCTATGCTTGATATGAAAGTATCTGACATGGATCAGAAGCTTTCACTTCTCCATGAGCTGTCCTACAAGTCGTTGGTATATCAAGGATTTCCTGTTTCAACCTCCCTTCAGGCTTTGTTTCCACCTTCTGAGAACGTTCCACGTTCTGTTGTTCCTCCTACACCCACTGTTGTTCCCCATCCTACTGGTGACACTTAGGCCCCTCCTGCTGAGGTCGCTTTGTCTCCTCCTATCACAACCTTTCAGCCTCATGTGCATGTTTCTGCTGAGTCCAATCTGCCCTCTGCACCTGCTGCTCGTGGCATTGCTTCGTCATCCAAGAGGAAGGCTTATGTATGCCCTCCTCGAAGATCTTCACGTGTGTTGTTTCGTTGCTCAGGTCATCTTTCGGATCCCACAGTGATCCATATCAATTGATGGTGTTTTGGAGACGGACTAACCTTAGGACTAGTTTTTGTTAGGGTTTAATTCCATGGTTGTTTTATATAGCTTCATATGTTGTATTTGGTGCTTGTAGCACCTGGTACAGATGTGTGTGTGTGTGTGTGTGTGTGTGTGTGTGTGTGTGTGTGTGTGTGTGTGTGTGTGTGTGTGTGTGTGTGTGTGTGTGTGTGTGTATGGATGTTGGTATAATATTATGAGTTAGTCTACTTTTGTACTCCTGGTTTATTTTTTGTTGGATGTGGAGTGGTCTGTTATTTTGTGTATCCCATGTATCTTTGTATTGTGTGTGTGTGTGTGTGTGTGTGTAATGTTTCTCTTTGTATTTCTATATTATATATATATATATAGTGATCCTTTGTGTATTCTTTGTACAATTGTGTTTCTCTGTGTGCTCTATTATATACATGATGTGATGTGAGACATTTACTTGACTTTAAAATGTTGATATTGAATTCTCGTTCCTTTAGTCAACGAAAATTTCTTTTGTTGATGAGTATTTGGTATATATCATTATGATGCACCTTAGTGTTTTCTCGATTTTATTGTTGTATCACATTAAATATATATCATATTCTTTAGACTCTCATGATTGTTTTAGCACTTATTTAGCACTATTGTTGTTGTTTTCTACTCCCACTTTTTGGATAATGCCATAGGGGGAGAGAAATTCTAAACTTGAATCTAAGATTGAAGCTGCCTTAGATTCAGGGGGTAAGATATAGTGAACGTGGATTTTAAAATCCCAAATTTATAGCATTGAAATCATTTCATTCATGCATATCTTATATGTTGCTTCAATTGATCTATAGATGCCCTTATGCATATTGACTAACTTGATTGGCATCTATGTAGGGAGAGTAAATATTCATTAAACACAATTATTTATCTTTTTATGTCTGTTTGTCATCATCAAAAAAGGAGAGAATGTTGAGTATTGGACTTCTCCCTACTTGGTGTTGATGATGAGAAAATATAAATACTTGTGACTAATCCCCTACTTGCAGTTAATCCATTGCCTAAGCATATCATGAAGATCAATTAGCAATGGATGTCACTCAAGGATCAATCAAAGCATGAAAAGTGGATTGGATGATCAAAGATGATGAATGAAGCTCCTAGAAGATTTCAAGCTCATTCTATGGAAAGATGATAGGCTAATACAAGATGTAATATTTTTATTCTCTTCTAGTATGTAGCGTAGAAGTTGAACTATATTGCAACAGACACACACATCTCTATTTCTGTACTAGGAAATCATTAGATCACATTTCCTTGGCCTCCAATTCATAATTCTCAAGCATGTGCATTTTTGATTTCAACTGGCGACTGCTGAATGTTTTACAAGCACCTGTCTCTAAACAGTCGCCTGTGATTTGTTCTACAGTCGTCTGTTTTGCACATACTTTATCTTTTGGTTTTTGGGCTTTCAGTTATAACTTTCATCAGGCGACTACTGTACAAAGTACAGGCGCATGTCCAAGTTACAGGCGCATGTGACTTGTTAGTCAGTCACATGTCTCTCTCTTGCCCAAAGATCATTAACTTGGCTTCTTTCGGCCAGACGACTGATGTCGGTTTCACAGGCGCCTCTCCATGGCACAGGCGCATGTGAATTCTTCTTCAATCGCCTGTCGATCCTTGTATTAACATTTGGTGTTTGAAAAGCTTTGCAAGTTTCGGCCAGATGACTGATGTTGGTTTCACAGTCGCCTATCCATGGCACAGGCGCCTGTGGATACCACATCAGTCGCATGTCCCTTCTTCCCAAAACTTGCAGAGTTTTCTCAACTTACTCATGTTTTGCTCAGTCGCCTGTAGAAGGTTTCTTAGTCACATGTTAAGTTTATAGGCATCTGTCAGACCTTCATCAGTCGACTGTTCTACGTGGTAAGTTACAGTTTAAATTCTCACCTACCGTCTGACACAGTGCAGCAGTCAACTGTGGTTTCTTCATCAGTCGACTGTCAAGTGTATAAATTCTATTTGTTGGCTATTCCTCCACGGATTTCAAAGGGGTTTCTGGGGATTCTGTTTGAGTGTTTTAGAGAACCTATAAAGAGGGCCTCTACTGTTCCATTGAGAACCTCTTGATCATCTCTTGAAAACCCTAAGCTTTCATCTTCAAGTGTTCAAAGCTCTCAAATCCAAAAGCCCTAGATTTCCAATCTCATTCTCTCTTTCAGCTTTGACTTCAAATGATGGCCTTAAGAGTTCTAATTGATATTGAAGACTCAGTCTACGGCGTTACTAATTAAAAGGAAGTATTATTAATCAAGGGGGCAAGAGAGGAATTATTATTGAAGATTTAGGAGTCTAATTGAAGATTTGGGATTCTAAATTGAAGATTTCAACTCTCCTATAAATAGAGAGAGGCTGGCCCCTTTGATAGCCATGACCTAGCCGCACAAATTTCATATCATCCTCCTTGTGAGCCGTACCTCATTGATCCTCTGTCAAATATTAAACAACCTTCATCTAGAAGAAGGAGAAAATGAGTTTTACAGACGTCAAGCTAAAAAGTGCATAACTTTCTCTACAGACATCGGATTGAACTATAGTTTTTACCCACACGTTCCCCATGATAGGATCTACACTACAGTGACATTTTTCTAATTTTAGTCTTTGTATTTTGATCAGTGAGAATTTTTAGTGCGAAATTGGATTTTAGAATTGCTTCATTTAGAGGATATCGTTGAGCATTAATTTCTTCAACTATATCTTGTAACAGTTCGATCACCACCAGCAAGAGTAATCAAGTTTTTCTTTTGGTTATAAAAGGGGTTTAAATCCTTAGGAAGAGATCGGAATAGAGGCATGGAGCTTAAGCAGAGAGCCACTCCGTTAAAAATCTGTGATTGTGTACACTCTGATTGCTCTATATTTTTTATTTGTGCCATACACCATATTCACCATATCTACGGTGTTTTTCAAGAAGACTGTAAAAGTTACAAAGCATTGCATAGTTGACTAGTTACAGTAGCTATTCGACTAGCCGACTAATGCTGACGTGACGGGACACAGATTTGGCACATGATTCAACTGGAAATCCACTGCAACTCATATCCAAGAGTTTCAATGCATTGGGAACTCATTTAGGATGCCAATTCTACTTGGGGAGAGGGTGAGTACGATGTGAATACTCAATCAGAATTAAATTCGATTTTCCCTGGTCATATAAATAGGCGGCTATGCTAGCTCCTTGACATAATGATTTGATCCATCTCTTTTTTTATTCATCGGAAAGCATTAAAGAACTGTCGACCTCACACAACAAGAGGGATGGCACATGGGGCACGGAAACACACAAACATTCCAAGAGGTCACCCATCATGGTACTGATCTCGCCCCCGAACACTTAACTTCAGAGTTCCCATTTGATCCATTTCTTTTGAGACAAAAACATAGTTTTTCCTTCTCCTTCTTCTTTGCTCTAGCAAACCAAAGAATATGATTTGATCGTGATGACATTCTTCATCCCGTGATTCATCTAAGGCATTGGTTGGAGAAAGGAGCTCTGAGGCGTTCCTTGGAGGTGGTGAACGTGACGCTTCTCGTCTTCACCGAAAGAAATTAAGGATATGCGAGTATCGCTTGAGTATACTCAAGCAAAAATATGACCTTTATGGTTTATTTATCAGCCATATGATTCCTAGACTAGCAGCAGTTCTTGGGCATGATAGCTAATTAGAAAATTTTGAATTTTCATTCTTCCGATGTGTAATCTAAATCGTTTATATACTAGCTTCATAATCTTACATTACTGATCTCCTTAATAACACAATGAGAAAGAAAGAATGTTACTAAACAGTTTAATGATATTAAAATTTCACTAACCGATAGCAAATTAAATTGGAAATTAGTGAAATAATAGACAAACAATTTCTTTCATCCGCTCATCTATTATTATTGCTTGCGGCTAAATGTAGAAATACTAGAAATAACCCGCGCACAAAGTGCACGTCACCAAAAAACCTCCCACTGAAAGGATGTGGTGCATGCGTGAAACTGAGAAGGAGCGCGAAGTGTGTGGGGGGCATGGTCGGGGGGTTAAATGGGGAAAATCAGGAGCTAAATTGCAAAAAGCCTTGAGGAGTAAGGTGCAACAATCCCAATGGCAAACCAGTAAATATGTGGAAGGGGATTGCATTTTGATTAGATGAAGAATCAACAACAAGTTTGCAAATAAGGAGAATTGGGGGCATTAAACTCAACTCTCCAAAGCCACACCCCAGAGCAAGCCTACTCGCCCACCCACCCTCAACGGGGTCATACTTACCTAGGTGCCATAACCTAGACCAATGGTTTGTGTCACGACCCGCTTCCCATAAACGGAAGGCGAGGCGTGAAAAGTCCGCTCAAACTTGAAGCTGTGAGGCTACAGTCTGTAAATCGGCTGGAATAACCATGTATAGGTCCTTGCAATTACGAAACAGAACAAAAATAATAATAAAAGAAGAGAGATAATATTATTTCAATCTCAGAATTGTCAACAAATAAGGACCAAACATCACAGAAAAGCCACCAGGCTTAAAAGAGTCTAAAAAGGGCCCGAAACATGGCCAACAGAAATAAACAACGTACAAAACGAAAGGTGCTACGCACCGACAACCTAACAAGAACTAAGCAGAAAGCAACACAAATGAAGTCTCTACGATTGGTCGCAGGTGTCCTCAAACTCCACGTCAACAGTGGACCCAGTCTCAATGTCAACAAACTCCTCGTCCTTAGCAACGGACTCTGGCTCAGCAACTAACATGCGACACCCAAAAGAGACGAGGGTGCATGTCAGCAAGTCTACAAGAAACTTGTGCAAGGAAACTAAAAGAAAGGAAACAACCTAGCAGTTCTAAAAGTATGCAATGACATGGCAGTTTAAGATATGAATGCAACAAGTAAATAAAGTGCAACAAGTATGACATGGCAAGGGTAGAAAAGCTACTAAAACATTCACATGGATTTACAAGTCAAGTAAACACGTCGTGCACAGAGTTTACGCCTTACAGCTGAAGTGGCTGTACGGGCACACTTCTACGTTGAGTGGTCGCTTAACCCTACCCCAATCCCAGAGTTTACGCCTTACAGGTGAAGTGGCTAAACGGGCACACTTCTACACTGAGTGGTCGCTTAACCCTACCCCTCCACGTGTAATCGGGCATTGGCCTTTAACCAACACATGTAGCCCGCTTCTGGTCCACGAGCCAGGAAGTGTACTTGGCTTAGGGTTGTGCCTGCAATGCAGGTGCCTAGCCTCAACAAGGAAGTACGGTAGCATGTGCTACGAATGCAACATTCAAACATGGAATAACATGTTATGATGCATGGGATGGAAAGGGTACAAATAATGTGCATACAGGTAAGGAATTTAAACGTGACAGGCATGGCAGAGTACAATTAAAGAGCATACATATATGGAATTTAAACGTGACAGGCAGAATGCATGAATGGCAGGGCAGGGTGTCAGATCTAGCTTCGTTGTCAAGCTAGATCTTAAAATTGCGTCTAGGCGAGTATCATTTCATCGCCTAGTCTCTTTTACGCTAAAAACAAGGAATGGCTTAAAACATGGCCTAAAACACAAGTTTGGCAAGTTTCACTTGCCTGCAATCAACTGTTCTGAATACACCGTCCAATCATTCCATTCTACCTATGTGCTCGGATCCACCAACCTACAGTCCCAGTTTAAATTATCTTCATTAATGATTTATTAAGCAACTAAAATACCGTTTTAATCTTGATTAGCATGCATTGGTTGAGGGTCCTAAGTGTTCAAAAAATTACCCTTACACGCCGCGAGAACTACACTGGCGTCGGGTAGTGACGCCAGGGGTTGGAATAAGAAAACGCTCCTAATTCCAGATTCCAAAATAGATTCCTATGATCGCCAATCCTTTGACAGCGACGATATCACCGAATAGATTCCAAACAGCGAGCAAAGTGATCGGTAGACGTTCTACGGCTCACGGGAAGCGTCGGAGGAGGGTCGGGGATGAGGAAGATGGCCGGTCGGCGATGGGTTAAGGCCGGAGAGATGGGTGAAGTCGGGCTCTTAAGGTTGTTTGCGTGAAAAGAAATAGGGCCGGCGGCTGAAGCTTGTTTTGCTGTGAAAGAAATATTGCCCTAGATCATATTAAATAGAGGAAGGCTGGGAACATGGCTACTAGGTCTGGGGTTTATTTGAGGATTTGTTTTGGTCTAAAAACTGATATTAAAAAAAATCCAAGTTACAATCTCTCTCTCTCTCCCTAGGCTATGCGTGCGGCCAAGGCTAGGCAAAAGGGCTGGGTCAACACTAAAGAGAATATTATTATTAATAAAAATTATTAGGGACTTAAACTATGTGAACTTAGGGGGAAACAATATTTAAGCTGAGGAAAAAGGTGAAAGTGGGTCAAACGGGGCTAAAAAATTATAAGATAAATACTGGGTGTCCGTACCGTCGAGAGAAACAAAACAAGGAAGACGGATCACGATTTCAACATCGAGGGACAAAACTAAAAATAAAAAGGCCTCACGACAAAAGTGAAAATCGCGACGTCTCTTCAAATAAAGTCAAATCATGGGTGAACGATCCGTGAAATGACGTTCCAAAATAATTCTACAATTTAATACTCTTCGAGAGGGTCACAACGGCATATAACACTATAGGGTTCGGATATAAACAAAGTCTAAAATAAATACGTGCACGAACAAGACTACGTGCACGAAAAGCGTACAAAGGATACGGGGTCCAGAGGCGACAGTAATCCCAAGTTGGGCACAAGTCGAGGGGTTGGCTTGCTAAAGATGCAACCAAGGTGCTACGGCCCTATTGACTCAACGACATGACTCACATACAAAGCAACAAAACCAATCAGATACCCGAAATTGCTATACGCACAGCCGTATAACGAATAGTGAGTACAGGCCATTACATCCTACCCACCTTAGGAAAAAGTCCATCCTCGGACTTTCTAACATATCTAGTCGCTCTAGTAACTACCCCAAATCATATCACATTATAATTCAATCTAGATATAGTCACTACAAGTGCTTATATATGCACTAGGTAGTCAAGCAGAAACACTACCAACATGTATCATAGTCAGTCAAATTCATACACGTATTTCAATCATTCATATAGTCACGTACATCCTTATATAACTATTTAAACACTTATTACTTACCATGGTACATATACTCACAAACAAATAAATAGTTCACACCAGCAAATACAATCGTATTACTTCACGCATAGATAACTACCTATGCACAAAACGAATAGGGGTATACTACTCCCTAATATTTCCGAGTATACATCCAATACCAAACACATCAACACATGTAATCACACCATACCATTTTTAAATCAAGTTATTATATCTAAGATACATTCACCACTACTATAATTTCACAATTTATAGTCATTCAAATGCATGCAAATATTTCACCATATATTCACATCACATACAGTCCTATAACTATATCCACGACACGCCACACATACCATAGTCACCAATACCTATAACTAAGCACATACTTACCCGTGCATGGTGCACACCCACACACGCTAACATTTCATTCATATATACCAATCATACCACCTTATACTCAGCACATCCACACACCTAGTTTAGCTAGCATACATACGTTCACACAGGCAAGTCCTTAGTAAATAACTATACCACAAGACCAACACATATAACTATATACTGGTATAGCGACCCACAATCATGTGCGTAACACAACCATGCACAAACAATCCTATCACTATACATACATCATCCATCGCTATATTCATGGTACTACACGCAAACCACAGACATATGTAACAATATACTTAGAGTATACCCACTCAAGCTTGAGTGAGACTCAAAACACATAACAGAATACTCTATATACGTAACTCGATATTTATACCTATACCAATACCACTCCAATGTATACATATATACCAACATAACCATATACATACCATAATTTCAAACACACTTAATATTTTAGTCAGGTAACACCACATAGTTCAATCACTTTATATACCATAATAATATTACAGACATCAGCATACATATAATTATAATACACTCCCTAATACATGCATTCATCGTATAGTCACACACATGTAACATATATATTCACACCATATTCATCTACCTATAATTAGTATACCAACACATCTACTTATCCATACGTAATTAAGATATGCAATAATCGTGTATACCTCTTGGTATACACGCACACTACATCACGTAAAAGCAAGCAATACCAATCAAAATTATAATCCTACTATCATACGTATATCACATATATACTCATGCAGCAAATACATAACTACTTACGTCTAAGCACAATACATATCTACGTACGAGCACATACTCACACGTACTGACATATATGTTATATAATAGGCCTACTCACTTAAACTACAAGTACACCTATTATCATTACACCTAACATTCACCTGACTTACTTATATATATATATATATATCTATATTATAAAACAAGGATGTTATCAAGAGAAATTGGATAAGAGTTGTTGGATAAGAGATTTTGGTTAAGAGAATATGGATAAGAGAATTTGGTTAAGGGATAAGAGAATTTGGGTAATTGGGTATGTTGGTTAATACATTTTGTATGTTGAATATGAGAAATGAGAAATTGGGAAATGAGAAATTGGGGGTATGTAATAGGACAAACTTTTACATTTGAGTGGAAATATTTTAGGTGGGATCTTTTGAATTTTGAAATTTGCATTTGAAATCAATATTGGGGGGACTTTTCAATATTGGGGGACACTAAGCCGCCCAAACATTTCAGTGCTCTGAACCCCACAACAACAACCAACTCCCCAGTCACGTGACTCACGGAGAGCACAAAACACGGCTGAAAACACTGAAGAACAAAACAACCAACTTTCCAGGACGAAGCTTTTTGACGCTGAAGACGCTGAAGCATGGATCTCTAGCAAAAGCCGCCGCCCCGCCATCAATAATTTCAACCGCCCCGTCGCCCCGCAGTCAATAATTTCAGTCGCCCCTCTGCCCCACCGCCAATAATTTCAGTTGCCCCTCCGCCCCGTCGTCTCCTCTCTCTCTCTCTCCCCCCCTCTCTCTCCTGCTACGACGGCTGAATCATGGATCTCTCGAGGGTAAGATCTCATGGAAATTTTTTGATGCTGGAATTTTGTTGTTGCTGTATCTCATGGAAATTTTTTTGATGTTGGATTCATGGATCTCTCGCCTCTTGAGGGTAAACCTGGATCTCATGGTAAGATCTCTCGCGGGTAAGATCTCATAGAAATTTTTAATGCTGAAGCTCATGGATCTCTCGAGGGTAAGATCTCATGGAAATTTTTGCCGATGGAGCTCATGGATCCATCCAGGGTTCGCTGTGAGCTCCCTCTGGATTTCTCCTTGGTTGGGTAAGATCATGTATCCTTTTTTGCATGCTATATCAAATGATTAGGATTTAAGTCTTCATTAAGGTGTTACATTGATGATGAACTTCTTTTTACCTATATCAATTTTTGAATAATTTTAAACTATATATTCCTGGTGTTTCAAGGATTTAAGCCTTCAATAAGGTGTTTCAAGGATATAAGAGTTAATGTGCCAAGAATAATTTTAAATAAGACCTCTCAATTTTTGAAACTATATATTCCTGGATCAATGTCCTTTGCGATGCTATTTCTGTAATGTATATTTTTATGATATCTCTTAATTTGTTCTATAGTTATTTTTATATGTGCAGGGAATAATATTAACAAACATATTAGCAGGATTAAACTAACATCTCTAAGAAGTATTTCTGAAAGTAATCAAACCGTTCGTGGTCCTGAGACACCAGTTGAATCCCATATCAATATGGGTGTACATGGACGAGAAGAATCTAGAAGAGACAATGACTGGGATGTGCTGAAGAGGATTGTATATGGAGGCTTACATATACATAATTAAGAATATGGTTCAACTACATGTGAGTAGCAATTTTATTGGTGTAGTAACATCTGCAGTAGTATATAGTTCAACTACATGTGAGTAGCAATTTTCTTATACATAATTAGAATGTATATGTGTGTAAGGTAATCTGAATTTGGGAATGTTTTTTATTTAACAATTTCCTGTTTTGGTTAGAAATTTGGCCCTTTTTCTGTAACCTGCTTAATTTTTGCTGGTTATTTATTAAAATTAGTTATGGACTTAATGCAATGTGTGAGCCACATGATCATAAATTTTATCCTTTCCTATAATTTGTTTATTCATGTTTGTTGCTAGGTTTAGGGATGAGATCAAAGCCTTCTAGCAGAATTGGAAGTTGATGCCCATTGTCGATGCTCAATACTTTAATAGAATGGGAAGTTGATGCCTAATCTCGATCAGCAGAGCACCAAGCTCCTCATCCTCACCGTCCTCCAGAGGATTGATCCCTTTATCGAAGAGATTCTCATGATAGCGGCTCACATCACCTTCTACGAATACAATATTGAGCTCAACCAATTGGTATGTTGATTCAATCGTGCTACCTATTTTGTTGAATTTCCAGACGAATTATTTGGTTTTATGCCCATACGAATTGATGACTTTTATTAATTATAACATACAATTGGTTAAAAACATTTTTAATATATTTAGGACTTACATTTAGTTTCGTCTATTTCAACTAAGGATGTTATCTTATCCATTATATATTTATCATAGGTAAAAGTGTTACTAAGTGAATCAAAGGGAACTAAGGAGTTGGGTTAAGATTATTAATTGTCTCATCCCACCAGATGATCCCCACCATTCATTCTTATCTCCATTATTAATTGATTCTACTGCAAGTAATTAAAACTCTGTTGTTTTGATTTTTTTCAGTCCTAAACATCACACGTCATGTTTTGTTGTCTCTTTTGTTGTATCTCATTTAGTTTTTTTTTCTTCAGTTTTTTCAGGTTACCTCAACAGCAAGGTTTAGACCTAACCTCTAAGTTTTTGATTTTTCTCTCATTTGGGTATCTTTTGCTCTCTGTTTTTTATTTGGGAATAATCCTCACTGTTTTTTGATTAGGGATCTAGGATCTGAAATCGGTTTAAATCTTGAGAGCTTGCAGAAATCTCCCCCTCTAAGATTGGTGCTGTCAGGTAATTTAAATGAAAACCTCTATGTTGTTATGAATTTTTTCAGCCCTGAAAGCCATGTTTTGTTGTCTCTTTAGCTTTCATAGTTGTCTTTTTATTTTGGTGTTTGTTGTATCTCCTTTGGGTTTTTTTTTCAGTTTATTGAGGTTCCCTCAATAATAAGGTTATGAACCTAACCTCTATGTGTCTTGAGTTTTTCTCATTTGGGTCTCTTTTGCTCTTTGTTTTTTTGATTTGGGTTTAATCCTCACTGATTTTTTATTTAGGTTCCAGGATATTTTTGTGTTGCAGATAGTTTATGTTGGATGATTTTTTAACCTGAACAAACTTGATGGTTTAAGTTGTATCCATGTGATGTTTCTAGGAAAAAAATGAGAACTATTAACTCAAAAGTGGATTTTTTTCCTTATAAGTTCCCTGCATTTTTTGAGTTAACAGTTAATCTTTTGGGTCAACAGTTAATTTCTACAAGCTTGATTTATGTTAACTTAAACAAATGTGTATCTTTTGAGTTTACATGCATTAATTCTAAAAAGAGAACTTAAAAAATCCACAGTTGCTAAAATCAAGTTTTAATGTTGCCTGGAAACATCACTTGGATGTATATCATGTTAACAGTGTTTGATGTAACTTTATGAAAATACATCCAACTTGATACATCAAAAAATAGGTTTTGTGTTACAATATCAAGTTACATCAAAACATCAAGTTTGCTCACTTGATACTTCGCTTGGATACATCAAAGAAACCATCACACTGTTAATCTTTCTTATACATTGATAAGTATATAGTCCCAGACCATTATATTTTCCAAGCCAAACCAAACCCATCATGTATCCAACTTCCACAAAACCCATCATGTATCCAACCCCCTTGCAATTCGCGTCAAACCACTCTCTGTGACCCTTCCCAATGATCTCTCTCTCTCTCTCTCTGTCACCAGAATAATGGAGAAAACCAAAAAGAGTGATTGTGGTTCTCATGCCATCAAGAAGGGAGGTCGAAGGAGATCAGCAAGGAGGAGGGTCGGCAAAAAAATCTGTACTTCCATTTTTTGAGTTGAGTTTTTTGATATTATTTTAAAGTTTCTCACAACAAAAATCACAGCCGTGGCCTTTTTCCAATTCTGAGGGATTTTGAAAGATTCAGTCCTAATCTGGGCATTTTTTCCTCCTATTTTTATTGTGTGAAACCTGTGCATGATTATCATATTATTGATATTTGATTTTTATATAGAAATAGCAAGTATGGATTTTTTAAAAATTTGTTTGGAATTCTGCAGAGATTCCAATAGGTGAGGACCAAAGAAAATGAGCCATTGGAATCCTACTGCTTCCATTGCAATCACGTCGGCGATCAGCATGGCGTAAGGCACAAATCAACCAGGCTGCTTCCATTTATCATTTATGTGAACATGTCGGTATAAAATTCGATGATGTATTCCTCTCCGTGTTCTGTGATCAGGTCTGTTAAAAGATCCTACTGCTTCCATAGGAACGGCCACATCGTGTCGTGTGATGAGCCTCTAAACGTTTACATGCTGATCTTCTTCGTCATAGAGATAGCCCTGTCCCAAATCCCCAATTTCCACAAGATCTGGTGGCTCTCCATCGTCGCTGCCGCGATGTCCTTTTCTTACTCCTTGATCGGCCTCGGCCTCTCTATCGCAAAGGTTGCAGGTAAGCGACACACCAGGAAATGTGTCTATGCTTCAGCAGTTGGCATCAACTCAACATCTCACAATCGAATTAAATTTTGACAGAGGGTAATGTGGCGACGACGAGCATAACATGGCTATCGATCGAAGGGGAGCTGTCGAGGAGCGAGAAGATATGGAGGATGTTACAGTCGCTTGACAATGTGGCCTCTGCTTTCTTCTTTTCTTTGGTCAATTATCACCTGCATAATGTAAATGGGGAATCCCTATTTGCCCTAAAATTCAAGGAACAAATACGGATTGTCAATTTCTGTTCTTTTTTATTTTATCTTGCAAAACTTTGTTAGATCACGAAATGATGTCAATTTTTTTTCAATTTTTTTTGTTTTTTTTGCTTAGGATGGAAAGAAGCAGATGGGAATATATATTGCAAGGGAAATGTTTCAGATATTTGGGTAAAATGAGTTACAGTCAAGAAATTAATGAGGAGACAAGCCCTCAAGGTAATTTACATCAAATTTTTTAGGATCTTTTCCCGACATTTGATTAGGTTTTAATTATTAGGATCGTGTTATTGACTGTGTAATGATGGTGGTCAGATGATCAATTGTACTTGCTATTTCTATTAGAATGGGTAATCCCTACTTCCTTATCCGGTCAGTTGTTTTTTGCAAGATTCATCACATTTGGGGAAAGTAGTGATGGCCAATGAGGAATGATGCAGATGTTTGGGAAGTGGAAGAATGTCACTACATGATCCCATGAACACTTCTACTGTAAAGACGTTTTGGTCACTGTTGCATGGCCTAATGGTGGGAGCAATTACAACTTACACTCTCTTTCAAATCTTGAAGACATGTTTCCCAGCGGCAGAAGAAATGCTGTTGCCCAGAAGAGTTTCTCCGAAAATGCAGAAGAGAATCAAGGGTCGCCCCGATCAGGATCGTCTCTTTTGGACTCAGCTTCATTGAGGTCTGGCCATGCGTCAGCGTCCTCAACGACATCGTGTGGGTGGGGGTAGGGAACAGCAGCAACATGATCACTCTTAGCCAGGAAACTGCAAATGAGTGGGGGTTGGTGATTGTGACCATAGGACTGGGAGGAAACATCATTGTGTATTAGAATTTCTGGTTGCCGCTTAGACTTAGAGGCCAACCCAACCACTTTTTGCAATAATCATATTTTGTTTGTTCGACATTCTTTTCGTTTGTTCAAACACTAAGGGGAGGAGACAAATGTTAAATCCATGTGTCTAAAACGTGTGTGTATCATATATGCACACTTTTAATTGCAGGCTGCATTGAACATTCATATGTTGCCCAAAAGCAGTGGAGGGGGAACTTTGGCGTCTGAGTTGTTTTAAATTATTTTTGTGTTTGTGTTGAATTCTAGCAACTATAAGCGACACACCAGATCTTATTTTTGTGTTGAATTCTTTAACTATCAAATTATTGTCAAATTCTATCATTATTTCACACAAGTTATGTACATGTTTCTATGCAATATGTCCAATACATTTACATTTATAGCTATATCAGTGAATTCGAAATCATTTACATGTTACAACATTATGTCCAATCATTTACATTTACATTTTGATTGTGTATGTGTGTTACAAAATCATTTACTTTTACAACAGTATCGATGATCTGTGTTACGAAATCATTTATGTTTACATTTGATTTTCATTTCCAGATCCTCGACAAGTTGCAGACATTCGGTGAATTTGAGGTATTTCCCAGTTTCTTCAATGGATGTGTATAATAGTAGCATTGCATTACATGTTATGTTAGAAAAGATTGGACTTTTTAATCTAAGAGATTGAAACTTTTCTTTGTCCCTAACTTTTAATCATGCTCTTTTATAGTTGCTTTTAAGACTATTAATGATATACTATTTTTTTTATTTTAAGAGAGTTACAAGCATGACTATAGTGAGTTCATCTAAATAACTAATGATTGCTTGGTAGAATTTTGTAATGAATGTCTTAGATGTGGGTCTAATCCTTTAGCTGTGAATGGATCTTTTTGGAATATGACTAAGAAAGACACATGGTGTTCAATGGTCATTTGCTAATTGAATTCCTTCTGTTATTATTTCTAGATTGAGGTGATTTTTTCTAAATGTGTTTATAAGTTAAAACATAATGAAAGCAAGGTGGGAAATTTTTTTAATTAGAAGGATGCCCTACCCCCTCAGTTTTACAAACTTAGTTCGTCCAATCAATTTTGACTTTAACCAAATTATTTTATCATCTGGCTTAGTTTTGGGAATAAAGCCATTGAATATGGAAGTATCCAGTTTAACTCATCAGAAATGAGACCACGTTACTTTCTCTTGGAAGCCTTAAGCATTGGTAAGGAATCTTCCTTTTCTTTTTGCCATGTTGGCATTATAAGATTATGATAAATGATGTTGAACTGTAATTTTGATGGCACCTCATGAAGGTGGGTACATACCTTATTTGCATAATCAAATCTCTTATGCACATAAATACATACATGTGTATACACACATCTCTTTTCTATTTTTGTATGTGTGCATATCCTCTTTTTCTGTTAGAACACAAAGAATTTTTGTCATAAGTTTCTATTCAAATATTTCCATATTTTTAGCATTTTCTTCGATGGTTACATTGACACTCAATTATCTTTCACAGGTTATATTGTTCGGTGACAATGTTATTCTTGATTAACATGTAGAAAAGTATTTATTTTGTTCACAACTGGATAACATTTTATCAACCACAGTTCTTTAGCTTTCATTTTGTTTATGTTTTTTGAAGCATTATTCTTGCCATCCTAGCAATGCTAGAAAAACTCGAATTTTAGTGTATCTAACTGAACCTTATTTTAAGAGTAAAAATCTCACCTAATATTTCTAGATGCATACCATTGTCCTGCTCTGTGGATTACCAATTTACAACATGTCGAGCAATGAATGACTTGAAGCAATAAAATATTATTTACACACTAAGAAATGGAGGAGTTGTGATGGAGGCCAACTCCGTGTCAGCGACTTTAGGTGAGCTCGACTTTCCTTTGATTCATTTTTTTTCTTTTTTTCTTTTTTTAAAAGGAGTTGTTTAGTTTCTTGGTGGTTGTAGGCTGCATTGTTATTGGTGATATCTTTCTTTATTTCTTTAAGTAGTATAATTTGTGGATGGTTGAAAGCTACATGCTTTGGATTTTTTGTCATTGATTAATTCTATGAGATGAGTACCACTCGGCATTAAGAAAAATTTTCTATTAATCAATTTTCTGCATCAAGATGACATCGTGGTAGTAGCTTTCCGATCATTCATATGCATGTGAATTTTCATTCAAATAAATTTCATTGTTGTTTAGCTGTTGAATAAACTCAAAGAACATTAAATAACTATGACATATGCTGTTGAAGAACGATTTCAATTTAGTTGCTTCAGTAGGATCATGGATATGTGTATGTTTGACCTCAGTACATGCGTTTGAAGAACGATTTCAATTTAGTTGCTTAAGGTTTCTGTCCTTTGTGGTGGGTGTGTTGTGCGAGTCGATATGTTCTTGACCCATGGGATATTGAGATACGATTAAAGGAAACAAGGAAAATGCTAGAAGAGAACAAAAAATTTAAAGATAAAATTAGTAGATGAATTTAGTATTAGTATTACATGTTCTTTTGCATGAGTCTTTGATCCATCAATCCAAATGTAGCCAACACCATCTCTGAATTACTCCTGCCTATAGAGGATATGCTGAATAATATCGGCATTGCATTTACTCTATTACAAGTTCTTAAAGAAAAAAAGTAGCCCTTTTTGGCAAGAATAAAATTAGTCTCATTAAGTGTGAAGTTCATCCCTTCATTTTCATACAGCGATTAACAAATTCCATTACAATCTCAAATTTTCAAGTCAAACATGGAAATGCTAATCAGATAGTTGTAGCTTTGTGTATATTTAAAAGTTTATGGCACTACATGGAGAAATTTGATTTTCCTTTTCAAATAAGAGTTCGTCTTCTTACGAGGGAACCAATTGAGTCGAGAACCGGTCTGACTTTTTAATTTGTGACACAATTTTACTAACAAAATTCAAAACATTATGCCCATTCTATTTTGGTCCTCTGTTCTGTTAAAAAATGAACACAATTTTTTTATTATATAATTGTATGCAGTAAACAAATGAAAGAAATTTGATTCAGCATATAATCATAGGATTAACATTTCTATGGATGTGTATTTTGCATATGGTACTTCATACACAAACTGGATGCAAATTTGTTTTAGCATATGACGTGTGAATGTTTAAAACGTTTGTTGTTGAGTGTGTTTTCTTTTTCAAATTGAAAGGTTAGATAGCTGATGGTTATTTTTTGATTGATTATGAATTCATCAGTCATCATATCTGAAGGATATCACGGTTGGGAATTTGTCGTCTGAGAATGTGCCTTCCAGAATCAATAGGTTAGGATCTTAGAAAAATAAAAATAAAACTCTCCTCTGATTTCAAATAGATACAATATTTCTCTATATCCTTTTGTATGTAATTGGAATGTGATTTTCTGATATATTTTTTCATGCTATAAAACTGATGGCAGATGTTTGGAGGGAGTAGAGGAATTTGTTATGAAGCATGTACAATTATTAAGCATGAACAGATTGAGGCTTCATTCGTTGAAAGGCATGGCCAGAGAAGAAAAAGATCATCAACAACAATGGAAGCAGCAGTAGCAAGAAGGTGATGTCGGCATCAGTGACACAAGCGGGAGCAGCAGCAGTTGTGACAATAGCAACATCATCAAAAGAAAGGCAATAAATGAAGAGAGCCTACCTGAGACGACAAGGCCAAGATTAAAGACATGTAGCCTGTCAATGGAGTAGATACTCAAAAATGAAATCTCTCTGCTGTTTTTACATGTAACTAAAAAAAATTCTGTGAAAGCACTCTAATTTTGTCCAATTTTGTTCAGAATATATAATATAAGTATAGGAAGACATTTTTTTCTTTGGTTCTTTGGAGGTTGAGGGAGATCAAATATTATAGATTGTAAATTACAGGTTTAATATTAATGATGGGAATTATTAAATATTTAGCTCTTATATACTTATTTTTCATATTATGTGTGGCCTCCAAACTTAAAGAGTTCATCAGATATGATGATACTGATAGAAAATGCGTCAACTAAATTTATGGGGAATTAAAATTCTTGGGTGAACTAATTAATAATAATTGCGATTTAATTATTAATGTACATTTAAATTTAATATATCTAAGATTGGTTGGACTATTTTAAATGAACCGTGACCTTAAGGCACATCTTAAATTAAGAGGAAACTAAATTTTGGGAGGAACTAAAATTTATGTGGAAAGTAAATTCTCTGTTGGAAGTAAATTTTGGGGAAAATAAATTTTTTGAGCAAACTAAATAACAATTATTGTGCTTTAATTTTGGAGGAAACTAAGATTTTGAGAGGGGAGAATATCTTAAATGAACCATGTCATACGGTCATGGGTTATGCCTATCTATTATACATTTGTTTGAATGGTAGGGCTGACTATGACAAATTAAAGAGTGGCTGAGATTTGATCTTGGTAAATCGATGATTGTGATTGGATTTTGTGAAAATTTTAGTGAGAAAACTTAAATTTTGGGGGGAAAAGTGTCTTGGAAACCAAAATTTTGAAATTAAAAGTATTTTGGGAAAGATTGTGGAGATTAAATTTTGGGTGGAAAAGTGTTTTGAGAACCAAAAATTTGAAATAAAAGTGTCTTGGGAAAGATTGTGGAGAAACATTATCCATTAAATTAAACAAAGCAAAAAAATTAGTGTAAAAAAATTTAGCGGAACAACAAACTAGCGTAAAAAAATTTAAGTTAATATCGTATGTTGTTTCGCACCGAAGGAGCCCGGTGCCCGGTGCCCGCGCCAAATTTGTTGTTCCGCGATGAATGCGCTCGCGCGTTCTTCTGCGCCAACAAACGGTGCTCGCGCAATTTTTTGCGCCAATTTGTTGTTCCGCGCCAAAGGTGCCCACGCCTTATTTGTTGTTCCGCGTCGAATGCGCTCGCGCATTGTTCCACTTAGTTTTTTTGCTAATTTGGCGCCCGCGCCTAATTTGTTGTTCCGGCCGAAGGCGCTCGTGCATTGTTCTGCGCTGAAGGCGCCTACGCGGAATTTGTTGTTCCACTCCGAACGCGTCAGCATTGTATTTGTTGTTCCGCGCCGAAGTCACCCATGTAGAAGGTGCCAGTGTCGTTAAATATTTTTACACTAATTTATTGTGCCGCACCGAAGGCGTCCGCTGAATTTATTTATGGTAATTTGTTGATCCGTGCCGAATGCACTGGTGCATTGTTCCGTGCCAGCAAATGTCGTCCATGTCGAAGGCGCCCACTTAATTTTTATGTAAATTTGTTGTAACGCACCAAAGGCGCCCACGCCGAATTTGTTGTTCCACGCCGAATGCACGCGCGCATTGTTCCGCGCCAAATTTGTTGTTCCGCACCGAAGGCGCCCGCAACGAATTTGTTATTTCGCGCCAAAGGCGCCCGCGCCGAATTTGTTGTTCCCCGTCGAAGGGGCTCACACCGTATTTGCTGTTCTGCGCCGAAGGTACCCGTGCCGCTAAATGTTTTTACGCTAATTTGTTGTTATTTTAAAATTTGGCTGTGGAAATAATTTTATGTGAAACAAAGATTTTGCGGGGGAAATCTTAAAAGAACCGTGCCCGCGGGCACGGGTTATGACTAGTATACACACACACACACACACACACACATCAAGCATTCACAAGTATCTTCAAACTACATACATTACTAGTCCATACTCGAATACAATTTCCAATATATATATATATATATATATATATATATATATATATATATATATATATATATATATATATATATATATATATATATATATAGCCATTCCTAAAGTGTTATAGCTACCCTCACATATCTAACTAATATCATCCATACAACTTCATATACATCATGAATAACAGTGAGTATGTATATATCACATAATAGGCAAACATTAATATACTACAGTGGAGTACACTCATACGTGAGTTATACGCCGGGGTTCACACACACGGGTTCACACACTCTACTTATACATGCACCACAACGACATCGCATTAACATCAATGGCTCGCTACTATGTTAAGGTTGACACATGCAACGCCGAGCACTACAATAGGAAGGAAAACCGAAATCAAAAGTGTAACGAACAAGATCGAAAAGAGCGACTTCAGATTAAGGTGAGGATAAGGAGATAGCTTGGCTAGGTGAATCAGGGGTATAATTGTGAATATTTAGGTGAGAAAAGAAAGATATAATGATACTCTTACAAGATACATGAAAATAGTGTGTAAAAGATATAAGTTAAAATACGAAGAGTACAAAACCGGTCGTACGTTAAAAGTTGGAGTTCTCTTATGCTTAGAAAAATATTGGTGGTCGATAAAATGAGTTGTTCGAAATAGGTTTGAGTCATATATACATAATAAGAAAAATGGTTTATTAGCTTATTGAAAATCATTATAAGGAAGAATAAACATTCACACGAACATCAAGGACGTAGGTTAGAAATATTATACGGCAGTAATTTAATATAATTTCAGCTAAAATTTCGAAATTCAAAGAATGAAATTAGATTAACTGAAATGTAGAAAATTTAAGCTCATATTAAATGCTTTCAAAATCTTTAAACTGGGGAGAAATTTAAAATAAATAATATTGAAACTACTTTTAGAGGAACTAGGATTTGCCAAAAGAAATGGTTTTATACAAAGATTTTAAAGTACGAGTACGACGAACCTAGAATTGATATATAAAAATAATTGAAGTTCTATTTAGCTTGGAAAAATATTTTAAAGTATGTATGTTAAGCGGTTAAAATGAATCTCATAGTTTAGAAAAGATGGTATATCGAATTATCAAAATAGTAATAAAGTTTTAAAACCAAAATGCGAGAAATATTGGTTAGCAAATAGCTACATTAAAAATTACAACCAATAGACCCCAAAATCTACGAAAGGATTTTAACTCAATCGAATAGTGAGGAATTAAATATATAAGAAGGGGGTTTTAAAACAACAATTAAACTGAGCGAAAACTTTTAATAAGGAAAAAAAATCGAAATTGACTTTGAGGGATTCAAGATTTGCAACGGAGAAAATTTGAAAGATTAACGATAATCGGCATGAAGTGATTACATGAAACGAGGGCAAGAATAAGATCGCGTGGTCTTATACAAAATACGCCTAGGTTATGACTCATGAAACTCTACGGGGAACTCCTACGGTCGACCAACTAAAGATTAGAAAACTTAGCGCTAAGACATCCTAAGGAACTAGACTGTAATGAACTGCGTCCGGCTTTGCCCGTAATCGATGAACCCAAGCGAACGACTAAAGAAGTTCTAGACGTCTAATAAGGTCAGAGCTAGGCAAGAACCACTAAGGTAACTCCTAAGACGATTATATCAATTTCTAGCAAGGAGTCTAGCTAACAATCAGGGACCTTTAACTAGCAAGCATAGACATCTAACTAAGTCTTACTATAGTCCTGATCTAATGGATTCCCTACTAAGCGGAGACAGATGTTCGGGCAACACGTCTACCAGCCACCTAAGACATATGAAACGATAAAATTAGACTCAAGGCTTATGTTTTGGATGTTCTAATTTATTTAATGGACGTTCTATTTTTATTATCGTTGTCCTGATAATTCGCAGTTGCAGTGACCTGCATGGGCCACCAATAAAACCTGTCACGACCCGCTTCCCATAAACTAAACGCGAGGTGTGAAAAGTCCGCTCAGACTTGAAGCTGTGAGGCTACAGTCTGTAAAGCGTCTGAAATAACCATGTATAGGTCCTTGCAATTACGAAACAGAACAAAAATAATAATAAAAGAAGAGAAATAATATTATTTCAATCTCGGAATTGTCCACAAATAAAGTCCAACATCACAGAAAAGCCACCAGGCTTAAAAGAGTCTAAAAACGGCCCCAAATATGGCCAACAGAAATAAACAACATATAAAAGGAAAGGTGCTACGCACTGACAACCTAACAAGAACTAAGCAGAAAGCAACACAAACGAAGTCTCGACGATTGGTCGCCGGTGTCCTCGAACTCCATGTCAACAGTGGACCCAGGCTCAATGTCAACAAACTCCTCGTCCTTAGCAACGGACTCTGGCTCAGCAACTAACATGCAACACCCAAAAGAGACGAGGGCGCATGTCAGCAAGTCTACAAGATACTTGTGCAAGGAAACTAAAAGAAAGGAAAAAAAACTAGCAGTTCTAAAAGTATGCAATGACATGGCAGTTTAAGATATGAATGCAACAAGTAAATAAAGTGCAACAAGTATGACATGGCAAGGGTAGCAAAGCTACTAAAACATTCACATGGATTTACAAGTCAAGTAAACACGTCGTGCACAGAGTTTATGTCTTACAGCTGAAGTGGTTGTACAGGCACACTTCTACGCTGAGTGGTCGCTTAACCCTACCCCAATCCCAGAGTTTATGCCTTACAGCTGAAGTGGCTGAACGGGCACACTTCTACACTGAGTGGTCGATTAACCCTACCCCTCCACGTGTAATCGGGCATTGGCCTTTAACCAACACATGTAGCCCGCTTCTGGTCCACGAGCCAGGAAGTGTACTTGGATTAGGGTTGTGCCTGCAACACAGGTGCCTAGCCTCAACAAGAAAGTACGATAGCGTGTGCTACGAATGCAACATTCAAGCATGGAATAACATGTTATGATGCATGGCATGGCAAGGGTATAAATAATGTGCGTACAGGTAAGGAATTTAAACGTGACAGGCATGTCAGAGTACAATTAAAGAGTATACAGATATGGAATTTAAACGTGACAGGCAGAATGCATGAATGGCAGGGCAGGGTGTCAGATCTAGCTTCGTTGTCAAGCTAGATCTTAAAATTGCGTATAGACGAGTATCATTTCGTCGCCTAGTCTCTTTTATGCTAAAAACAAGGAATGGCTTAAAACAGGGCCTAAAACACAAGTTTGGCAAGTTTCACTTGCCTGCAATCAACTGTTCTGAATACACCGTCCAATCAGCCCAGTTTATATTATCTTCATTAATGATTTATTAAGCAACTAAAATATTTTAATCTTGATTAGCATGCATTGGTTGGGGGTCCTAAGTGTTCAGAAAATTACCCTTACACGCCGCGAGAACTACACTGGCGTCGGGTAGCGACACCAGGGGTTGGAATATGAAAACGCTCCTAATTCCAGATTCCAAAATAGATTCCTATGATCGCCAATCCTTGGACAACGACGATATCATCGAATAGATTCCAAAGAGAGAGCAAAGTGACCGGTAAACGTTCTACGGCTCACGGGAAGCTGTAACAACGAATGGGGACGAACGGGTCGACGTACACGAAGACTACGACGTTGAGCGTCGTAGGGGAAGATAGTGATGTTGAGAAACACCTCTAGGAGAGGTAGGGGCTGTCAGAAGATCCCAACAGCGAGAGTGAGCAACGAGAGACGATACGACGCATTGCGACGTCGTAAAAACACGAAACAGCGAGTTGGTTCGATGTTTCAGAGCAACGATGGCCTGAGTGGCTGCCACGGCCACACAGAAGATCCAAGGGGGTGACAGCGGATGGGAGAGGCCGCGGGCGGCAGCAGCGGCAGTGGCTATGACAGCCGCTGCTGCGGCTTCTGTGGCTGCTGCAGCCAGATAACTGCGGCAGTGGCTTTGCAGCGGAGCTCCGACGATCAGCGGGGCCCCACGGAGGTGCAGACGACGGGGAAACATTGGAGGAGGGTCGGGGATGAGGAAGATGGCCAGTCGGCGATGGGTTAAGGCCGGAGAGATGGGTGAAGTCGGGCTCTTGGGGTTGTTTGCGTGAAAAGAAATAGGGCCGGCAGCTGAAGCTTGTTTTGCTGTGAAAAAAAATATTGCCGTAGGTCATATTAAATAGAGGAAGGCTGGGAACGTGGCTACTAGGTCTAGGGTTTATTTGAGGATTTGTTTTGGGCTAAAAACTGATATAATAAATATTAAAAAAACCCAAGTTACAATCTCTCACTCTCTCCCCCTAGGCTATGCGTGTGGCCAAGGCTAGGCAAAAGGGCTGGGTCAACACTAAGGAGAATATTATTATTAATAAAAATTATTAGGGACTTAAACTATGTGAACTTAGGGGTAAATAATATTTAAGCTGAGGAAAAAGGTGAAAGTGGGTCAAACGGGGCTCAAAAATTATAAGATAAATACTGGGATGTCCGTACCGTCGAGAGAAACAAAACAAGGAAGACGGATCAAGATTTTGACATCGAGGGACGAAACTAAAAATAAAAAGGCCTCACGACAAAAGTGAAAATCGCGACGTCTCTTCAAATAAAGTCAAATCGTGGGAGAACGACCCGTGAAATGACGTTCCAAAATAATTCCACAATTTAATACTCTTCGAGAGGGTCACAACGGCATATCACACTATAGGGTTCGGATACAAACAAAGTCTAAAATAAATACGTGCACGATACCATCAGATACTCAAGTTAAACTTGAGGTTTCCTTTAAACCCACTTGTAGCAACCCTACAAGTGAAATCGAAGTACACTCGATGTCCTTGACTCCCACAACTTAGGAGCAAGCAAAACACTCTCATAAACCGAGAGTTAAGCTAACAATGAAATGTATGAAATATTGAAATTGCAACACTTACAATCACATATTCCTTGAAGTAGAACTTGAAAGAGCAAAGTGTGTTGAAGTGTTGATATCTCTCTTGGAAGAGAGGAAAGCCCTTTCTCTTGACTGGAACAAATGTCTAAAATATTTCTCTTTGGTTCTAGGTTGGAGAGCAAGAGATTGAAAGATATGAATTCTAGGGCTTTAGGAATTGAGAGCATTGAACTTGAAAGATTGAAAGCTTGAATGAATGAGTAAGTGAGTCACCTCTCAATGGAGCAGTAGAGGTTGCCTTTATAGTTTCCCCAAAGCCCTCAAACAAAATCCCCAAAAGCACCTTTGAAATCCGTGAAGAAAAAGCCAACGGATAGAATTTACACACGTGACAGTCGACTGTTGAACAAAACACAGTCGACTATTTCACTGTGTCAGAGGGTAGGTGAGAATTCAAACGGTAACTTACCACGTAGACAGTCGAATGATGAAGAGAAGACAATCGACTGTAAATCCAACAGGTGACTGTAAATCCTTTTACAGGCGACTGACAGCACTAAGGGTAAGCTGAGAAATTCTCAGAAACTACTGGGAAGATAGGACATGCGACTGATGTGGAATACACGTGCGCTTGTGCCATAGGCATGCAACTTTGAAACCAACATCAGTTGACTGTCACAAACCCTGACATTTTCCTGAGAGATGAGTCTGTAGAGAAGCTTACGAACAGACGACTGTTGAAGTATTAACAGTCGACTATTCTATGGACAGTCGACTGTAAATACAACATCAGTCGTCTGACACTAAAACATGAAATATTCTGGAGAGCAAGTTCTGTAGAGGAATCATGGACATGCGACTGTTGAAGTATTTACAATCGACTGTGCCTTGGACAGGCGACTGTAAATACAACATTAGTCGACTGGCCAGATTTAATGGAATGATCTTTGGGTTGACGATTGACATGCGACTGATTAACAAATCATAGTCGACTGTCTCTTGGACAGGCGCTTGTAAAATGTACATTAGACGCCTGAAAGAGTTAAAGCTTAGAAAGCCCAAAAATCAATTGGTCAAGTATGTGCATAATATGTGACTGTAGAACAAAACACAGTCGACTGTTTTTAGACAGTTGACTGTAAATCGTTCAGCAGTCGACTGTTGAGATCACAACGTGCACATTCTTAAGAATTGTGAATTGGAGTCTAATGAAAAGTGATTTAATGATTTCATATGACTGAAATAATGATGTGTGTGTGCTCCAATATAGTTCTACTTCTAAGCTACATACTAGAAGAGAAAAAACAGATTACATTATGTTGAACTCTCTCTTCTATCCAAAGTATGAGATTAAAGTCTTCTAGGAGCTTCAATCATCATCTTTGATCATCCAATCCACTTTTCTTGCTTTGATTGATCTTTGAGTGTCATCCATTGCTAATTGATCTTCATGATATGCTTAGGCAATGGGTTAACTGCAAATAGGGGATTAGTCGCAAGTATTTATGTTTTCTCATCATTAACACCAAGTAGGGAGACGTCCAATACTCAACATTCTCCCCCTTTTTGATGATGACAAACAAACATAAACAAAAAGATAAATAATTGTGCTTAAAGAAAATTTACTTCCCCTGCATAGATGCCAATTAAGTTAGTCAATGAATATAAGGACATCTATAGATCAAATGAAGCAAGTATGTAAGATATAAATCAATGTAATGATTTTCATGAAATCTTGAAATCTAGGATTTTAAAAACCAAATTCAATATATTTTACTCCCCCCTGTATCTAAGGCAACTTCAATCTTAGATTCAAGTTTAGAATTAGGATTTACTTAGCACATATATTATGATTTGTTTATTTCTCCCCTATGGCATTATCCAAAAGGTGGGAGTAAAATAACAACAACAATCGTGCTAATAAGTACTAAAACTATCATGAGAGTATAAATATAGGATGTATATTCAATTTGATGCCAACATATAATCAGAGAAAAAACTAATCACAAAGGGCATCTTATTGACATACATACCACAAACTCATATCACAAAGGAACGAGAATCCAATATCAACATTTCAATCCAAATGCAAAAAACGTCTCACAACACATCATGGATATGATAAAGCATACAAAGAGACAATTTCAAAATATTCACACATGATATAAACATAAACAATAAGACAATGTGTGAAGCAGCATAAAAGAAACGTCATATATATATAATCCAAAATTTACATGGAGAACAAAATGTAAAGATACAACTCTAAGTACATCAAAAGTATATAAACGTCATACATACATCATCCATACATCAAAACACAAATCAAAATTATAAACTGACACTCAAAATCTCAACCCTAACAAAAATCTAGGTCTGAGGGTGAGTCTCTAAGCGGAGTGTCAATCCATAGCAGCATCTGAGGAGCAAGCCAAACCAATCTCAAACTCCTGTGCCTCTGGATCAACAAAAGAATCCTTGAGAGGAGGAGGAGCAGCAGCAGCAGCAGGTGATACATCCTGAGGAGCCGAAGAAGCACCCAGCTTAAGAGTAGTACCACCGGGATGCTCCAAAATCTCAAAGATGACAGGTGGAAGAGGCTGAGAAGGCTGAGGAGGAACAAATGGTCTGAGGTGCTCAGGGAATGGAATTCCCTGATGCCGGAACATCAGAAAGAATAACTCATATAAACCAGAAACCTTCTCGTCCAAAAGGTCACGGGAGGGTGCAGCTGAGGTAGATGGTAGATCAGCGGGAGGAATAGTGGATGACGAAGGAGCAGAAGTAGATTGCCTCTTCCTAGATGCCGATTACAGAGCCAAAGAGGACTTTGACTTCGCAGCAGCATCGAGAAGAGGGCCAAGAGGCATAGGCTCGTAGGGAGTCAAATCAATGCCAAAGTGACAGAAGACAAGAGTAAGGAGACCACCAAAAGGAATGTAGGAAGAGTCAGTAGTAAACTCGACCTTGTTCATCCTATCAAGGAGGACGCCGGACCAGTTTACTGACATACCAGAAAAGATCGCATACATGCACCGAAGGATCTCCTTCGAGGGCTGTTTGGAAGAGCCATACTTCGGTAGGATGTTGGACTTCACCACAAGGTGAACATCCCAACCCCCAGCCGTGAACATGGAGGCCCTGACTCCAGACAAAAGGAAGGTAGGAATCGCTGTGAACATGTCCTAAAGGACATTCTGATCAAGATCTCCAACATCAAAAATGAGATGTCAGCAGGAAGAGTGCCAGAAGAGGGGATCCTAAGAATGGCCCCTAAGAGAGTAGGGTCAAGATGGATACGGGTCCCATGAACCACAATGTCTATCTCCCATATGTCGACATACTCACTGCGAATGCGTTTTGCATAGAATAATTTGACCAGGAAGGGATAAGCATGTGGCGAGTCGATATGGGAGAATCAAAAGAGATCACCCAAGTGGTTAGATGAGAGAATCTCTGAGAGTCTCTCAGCAGTGAAAGCCTGATAAACAATAAAATGCTCTCGAAAGAGTTTGATCCCTAGCATGGCATGGAACTTTGCCAGACAAGCATCTTCTCGGTAAATGGGTACTAGAGGATCAGCAGGAGGAGTCACGAGAGGATTTTGGGCCTGGGTAGAAGCTGGAATGGACTCGGGTTGGGTGACAGCAGCCACCCGAGTGGGTTCTGCCTCATCGACATGCTCATTGACACTAATACCAATGGTCTTCTGTAGACGCTTCACAAGAGGTTCAATATAGGCTTCTTCTTCGGAGGAGGAAGAAGGGGAATAGGAACTTGAAGTGTCGGAGGGAGGATCAGCGTTCTTGGTGCGGGCTTTGTGGGGTCTCTTGGTGAGCCATTGAATGAAACGAACGGTAGGAAAGAAACGCACGACTTGAATCGCCGAAAGAAAAATGATACCTAATTCGAGGAGAACGACGGAGAAGGAGACACTCGAACAGTCAATAGAACGAACAGAAGGAGAGATCAGAGACTGGGGCTTTGAATCGGAGAGAGATCGACAGCTACAGTGGAATTCGAAAGGAAGAAGATGAGGGAGAGGGGTCAGATGAGAGAGAAACTAACAGATCAAATCGACGGCTCTCAAACATATAAGGAGGCGTCCAACGAATCTGGGCCGTTGGATCGAAAAATCGACGGCTCAGATCAAGTTAACAAACCACCACAGTAGTAGATAGTCGACTGATGAACAATCTTCAGTCGATTAGTTGATAAGATAGAAATAATCTTGGGTTGACAGACAATCAACTGGTGTAAAATTCAAAGTCTCCTGTCGGAGAGACAGTCGACTGTAAAATCTTAATCAGTCGACTGACAGAGAATAAAAATATGATGATAGAAAACAGAGACCACTGAAAATTTGGACAGGCGCCTGATGACCAAATTGCAGTCGCCTATCACAGGGACAGTTGACTGTAAAATCTTCATCAGTCGCCTGTGCGAAAAATACAGTCTACTGTTTGATAAAATTTGGGTTGGGCAGTCGTCTTTCCTGGTCCAGAAATGCACAGTGAGGTAGAAATCCAGAGGATAGAGACAACTCACCTTATGACCTATACTCTAACACAAATCTAATCATGAAATCAATATCAAAATATTATAGATTCGCGTATAAATCTTGTAAATCAATCCAAATAATTGAAATTATCAAAATCTCAAATACATCTCTTAAAAAATATATGTGAAACATATAATTTATCAAAAGAAGAGAAGTAAAATGATGATATGAGTTCAAATATGATATATCATGAAAGTATGAACTCCTATATTTCAGATTCACCCATAATCCCTAATTCTCCACGCAACCTCACAAATGAATCTTCTTTAAGAGGTTTAGTGAAGATGTCGGCGATTTGTTTTTGGGTTTCAATGTACTCTAAGATGATGTCATTATTAGCTACATGATTATTAATAAAATGGTGTCTCACATCTATGTGTTTGGTACGGGAGTGGTGTACCGGATTCTTGGAGAGACAAATAGCACTTTAGTTATCAACCATGTTAGTGCAAGTATCACAATTAACACCAAGTCCTTAAGAGTGTGTCTCATCCAAAGAACTTGTGCACATGCAAGACACACGTCAATATATTCTGCTTCAGTCGTGGACAATGATACCGATTTTTGTGTCTTAGAAAACCAAGAAACTAGGGAATTTCCTAGAAAATGGCAAGTGCCACTAGTACTCTTCCTATCGGATTTACATCCAGCAAAGTTGGCATCACTATATGAGATTAGCTCATATGTGCTAGATTTAGGGTAAAGTAACCCATAATCTAGTGGATGAATGAGGTAACAAAAAATTCGTTTAACCGCAATCAAGTGTGACTCCTTAGGTCTAGCGTGATATCTAGCACAAAGGCATACGGAAAACATGATATCGGGCCTACTAGCAGTTAAATAAAGTAAGCTACCGATCATACCTCGATATAGACGAACGTCTATATTTTTTCCGTTCTCATCCTTGTGTAGATGGGTTGTCATACTCATGGGAGTCCTTTTGCTTGAAGATGATTCCATCCCGAATTGCTTGATAAGCTCCCCTGTGTACTTGGTTTGATGTATGAAAGTCCCATCCTTCATTTGCCGAATTTGCAGTCCAAGGAAATAGTTGAGCTCACCCATATGGCTCATCTCGAATTCATCCTTCATAGACTTAGAAAATTCTTGGCAAATATTAAAGTTTGGAGAACAAATATAATATCGTATACATAAACTTGAATTAATAGTGTTGCGGGGTGGAACTCGCGTACAATGAATTTGTATTGATGGGAACCAAGGGCACGGTGGTTAGTGGGGTGAAGAGGATGAGTTTGCCGCCAGGGAAGATCACGGGGCCAAGTCTTGCCAGACGCGACGGAGGATCAGGTGGCGGGAGCCGAGGGCTGATGTCGACCAAGGGGCGAGCTTTCCTGCACCACGAGCAACTCGTCAGAAGGGCGGGGTTGGGGTCCAACCCGTATCCCCTCCGATGCCTAAGTTAGTAACTGGGCTTCAAGCGGGGGCTAGGCACGTAGGCCAGACTTAGGGTGTGTCCACCGTACCGGCCGAGCTATAGGTGGGAGAACAAAGATATGAATGACCTTTGCCCTCGTGTGTGAATTATGGAACTTGAGAGAATTTGCCAACCTCCTCACCGTAAGAAGTGAGGGGGTATTTATACCTGACGTGAGATGATTGGGTGGGGCTGACCTGGCATGCTGACTCGACGCGTTGCGCTGGTTCAGCTGTCGGCGGAAGCTTCGGACGAAGATGTCAGGAACAGGAGTGCCTGCCCTTCTTTTGTCAGACGGCGCAACGGCCAGTGGCACTTTTGTCAGGATGTCAGAGCCGAAAGCATTAAGTGTCGGGGGGGGGGGGGGGGGGTTCAGTGGCCAAGGGGCGCTTTGTCAGATGGTCGGGCGGCGTTAATGTCAGTCGTGTCCTTACACTAGGTTGTTTGTCATACGTGATGAACTAAAGATCTGGCTATGCTAGCCTGGCGCCGTGGTTCATGGGGACCTGCCGGGTCGACCTGCTCGGGGGTTGTCCGGCCCGGCCGCGTCCCTTTTAGGGCGCGGGTCGTGGGACGCTGGCAAGGAGGGATATGCACATGCATGCGTCAGCATCTCCGGCGGCACTGACTGGGTGCTCCCCAAGCGCACTGCCCCTGGCGGGCCGAGCAACTGCGGTTGTATGCCTCGGCCAGGAGGGGGGAGTGCGGCGAGGCGCGCCCATTTCCGTGTAGCCTCGGACCTCCGGGACGGCGGCCACTACGCAAAGGGGTGAGTTAATGGGGTATGTCAGCGGATCTGGGCGGGAGTCATACTCCTACGATCTTTAGGTCGTAACAATTGCCCCCGGCCATCGAGCCTGAGGCGGGAGCCCGGCTCGGCTCGGAGGGCGAACCATCTCCGACGTTCTGGACTATCGGTAAGGGCCCTGGCCAACGCCCGGGGGTGGCGGCGTCAGCTTCGGAACTCCCGCCTTACTGGTCATTATTACGATTCGAAAGGGAGGTATAGAAAACGAAGCGTCTCCACGATTGGGTTCACGACGCGTGGATGAAGTGACACTCACGCCAGTCGTGTAATGCCCTGAAAGCTACTGCACAAGTACTAGAGGGGGGGGGGGTGAATAGTACTTTAAAAATAACAAGGAGTATAATTCCTAATTATCGTGCAAACTACTACCAACAAATGCGGAAGCTAAAATATGACAACAACAAATAATCAATGCTAACAATTGATATGATGGGTTCGGATCCACCCAAGTCTCCCCGACTTGTACCCGGTGATCCTACGTCCCAGAACACCCGGATCCCCTCCGGATACTAAGGTTAGAAACCCTAACCCTAGATTTCCACTATGAATACCTTGGGAAAAACCTTCACAAGATCAAATCATACAATCAATAGCAATAGTGAATCCCATAACCCGGGATCACAACCTTCTCTCATAACCGAGAGAAACAATAGCAATAAAAGAGTTTATATGAAATAAACAACAACTTACCACAAACCCTATACCTTGAGTATTCTTACCAAATAAGGGCAAGGAGGGATTTGAGGAAGGAGAAGTCACCAAGACCTAGCACCACCAATATGAGCAGCAATGGGTGCCTAGGAATGAATAGGAGACTTGAATCAAGCAATAGCTTGGATGGCTCAACAAGAACAAGGTTCTCTCAAGATGGATTCTAGATCTCAAATGAGGGAGAGAAAGATTTCTTGTGAGGAAGAGAGCTTTGGAAATGAGTTTTAATCTCTAACTCTTTCAATCTAAATAAGTCTCTCAATAGCAGCTCTCACCTTGAGAGAAATGACCAAGCCTCGTATTTATAGGGTCCCACAAAAACGAGCTAGGTCATCTCCCAACGGTTGGAAATCTGGGGCAATTAGTCGGTCAAAGAACAACCACTGACCGACTAGTTCATCAACTAGTCGGTCGGTGAAACAACATGAACCGACTAAAGGAAGAACAGTGAACAGATGAGATTTCAGACCTAGATAACTAGTCGGTCCAAGAAGACTTTCCGACCGACTAGTTTCTCAACTAGTCGGTCGGTCAGTTAACTTAGACCGACTAAGAGTCAAAAACTATTAGTCTGAATACAACTTGATTTAGTCGGTCCAAGAACAAATGTAGACCGACTAGATCATCAACTAGTCGGTCACCAAACGTTCGTAGACCGACTAACGATAAACAGTAACTAGGTGAAAAATTGGCATGTACAGTAAAGCTCAACTAGTCGGTCTAAGAAGCATCACTGACCGACTAGTTCACCAACTAGTCGGTCGGTGAGTCAACTAAGACCGACTAACTGTAAACAGTAAAGAGCTTAGAATTTGGGAGACAAACTAGTCGGTCTAAGAAGCTTTGCCGACCGACTAGATCACCATCTAGTCAGTCAGTTCTTCTTCTTGAACCAACTAACATGCACAAGAAGTCGCGAATCGAAGCGCGAAGCTTCGGGAAAGTTTGTATGGACTTCTACTAAGATCCTAGAGCTAAGATAGGAGCGTTATGAAGATATAAATCGTAAGACCTACTCAAGGCTTAACATTCTACGATAGAAGCTTAAAGACTATAAATAAAACTAGACGATGCCGTCTTCAATAGCTTCAATCGAATCTTCATGACTTCTAAAAAGGTACAAAAGCTTCAACGAAGCTTTAGGCATAAGAATACGTGCTTTGAGAAGTCTTGAGATGTCGCTTTGGATGTTCACGTGAATTTGGCGACAATCTCCATAACTGCGCTCACAAAGTGTTAGTTCACTATTTATTTATGTTTGCTCATCATCCAAAACCAAATCCGGGGAGTCCAATACTCAACATTCTCCCCCTTTTTGGTGATGACAAACCAACATAAATAATAATCAAAAATAATGATTCAAATGTAAAATACTTACTCCCCCTGCATTGATGACACGTTAATTCCAAATTGAATAAATATAATACGCATCAAGCAGAAGAGAGAAATATAAAACATGATCCAAGTATTGAAATTTAGGATCGTAATCCATTTTTATATATCTTCATTCCCCCTGAATCTAACATGATAAATTAGATTCATGAACAATAGAGTTAAATTTTCATTTTGCCCTTGTCATTATTACTATCTCTCCCACTTTGGCATTATCCAAAAAGTGTTGGGGGGGGGGCATACAACGACAACAACAAGGATAAAGAAAAATCCAACATCGGGAGTCGAAGAATACGACGATGGTCCAAAAGACACCAAGTAACAAAAATACACGAAGAAAATCAAGGTGTGCCAAATTGACCATTATCCAAAAACGAAAAACGAAATCATCACAATACCAAATAAAATTCACTTATTGAGAAAAGGAACGTGCTCTCCAATCTCAACATTTTGGTTAAATTAGTGCATGGAAAACAATTCTATGTTTTCATAGAAATAAATTCTTTTTAACCAAGTCATTTTCGTCGATCGATGAAATCGAATATCATAGACAGTAAAACGAATATAAAATGTGCACAACGAAGTAAAAGAGAACAACGATGTATATATATATATATATATATATATATATATATATATATATATATATATATATATATATATATATATATGAAGCAACATGAGTACAACCAAAAGATACATCGACTCCATATCATCAAAGACACAAAGTACATCGCATACACCAAAATGTCACATAGTATATCAATATCAAAAAGTCACAATCCATCATCGACATCAACATCATCAACATACATCCAAAAATGATACAACATCGACAACAAACATCAACACATCCAAAAACATCAGAAAACACCACTAACCCTGTCCTAACCCAAAACTCTCTCTAAAAGATGAATCATCCAAGGAGCATCGGAGAGTCCTCCAAACAGACTCTCAAGAAGTAGTGGTAGGATCAGCAGTCTCCGGAGGTCCAGTCGAAGGAGTGGACTCAGGCTCTGCTGGGAGGAGTGGTGTGTCAACTGAAGGAATCGTCGGGGCAGGAGTGGAAACAGCAACAGCAGGCTCAACGGCAGAGGTATCAACAGTAACGTCACCAGGAGCAGACGTCTCTGGAGCAGCAGTAGACTCGTCCACTGGAGCAGAAGACTCTGGAGGACCTGAAGAAGTGGCAGCTCCAGCAACAGATGTGGTAGCAGCAGCAGGAGTGGCCTCAACGCCATGAGCAAGAGAATCAACGAGCTCATCGATATCCTCATCATCCATCTCCTCATCCTCAGAAACAGGAGGAGGGACCTCAACACCAATAACATGAGCAATACGACACAAAATCTCCTTGGAACAAGCATACCGAGACTCGCGACGACGAACGTCACGAGTGAGACTCTCAAGTGTGGTGGGAGGTTGAGGAGAGACAGCTGCAGAAGATGTGCCTTGAGAAGCTGAAGGAGTCGTCCTCTGCACGTGACGGAGTGCCGCAAGAGATTTCTTTACGGCCGTCGCGTTCAGGGGAGGACCAAGTGGACGCTCATCGTCAGGAGGCAAAGGCACGTGGAAATGACGAAACACCAAAGTCAACAGACAAGGATAAGGGATATGCGCAGATTTCGTGGTCTTGCGAATACACTCGAAAGAGTCCATCTTATCGAGTATAACGCGAGCCCAGTTAATCTCGCAACCCAAGAAAAGAGCGTAAATCAACTTTAGGAAGGGCTGGGATGGCAGAGAAGATGAGCCGTACTTGGGAAGCAAGCACGACTTCAGAATGAGATTGAGCACCCATGCATTTGGCTTGAATGACTTCGATGGGACACCAATGAAAGCAAGAGGGATCACATGGAAGATATCGACGAGAACGGACTGATCCAACGAAGAGATATCATCAACAGAAATGTCTGACGGGAGGAGACCAGACGACGAACAACCAAGCAACTCCCCCAAGATTTCTGCCATGAGGACTATAGGAGTCCCCAAGACAGTAGTCTCGATGGAGTGGCTCTCATCGTAGTGGCCCCGGATACGATTTGCATAGAAAAGTTTGACCAGGCGAGGATAGGGTCGAGGTTTCGCCTTAGGGTCGAAGCGAAGGTAGTCTAGGAGCCCACTATAGGAAAGTAGATCTGCTAAGCCAAGGAAATCAGAAAACTGAACAAAGTGCTCCAATAGCAGCGGGCAGTGCTCAATACGGTTGTAAGCCGCTAGACACATAGGGTCGTCGCGACACAACGATATGTCTACACCACCTGCTGGCATTTGGGCCTTTCCCTTGGGCTGTCGAGTCCTAGGAGGAGGTGGAGGAGTGGGTTCCTTATGGCCAGGCTCATCCTCGGGTCTAAACTCAGTGTCAGAATCTGAAGGTGTAGTGGGGGTATGGAGTATAGGCTTCCTAGACTGAGAACGTCTACCGGGTTTGGCGGTCGCCGTCCTCTGCTTCTTCAGAGGAGGTGAAGACATGAAGGTTTGGTTGATTTAGAGCGACGTTTGGGTCTCGAAGGCTCAACAGTCATATGGGATGGGCCAGAGGGAGTGATCGGGATTCTTGTTTTTGCCATAAGTCGTGACAAAACAAGATCAAGCAACACAAGACTAAGATCAAACAACCCTAAGTAGAGAAACCCTAATGCTAAAATCGGAACAAGCTTGAAACCAAACACTAGGAGATGAAATCGACCTAGAAAAGAACCCCAGAAGCTGGAAACAAGTCCTAGGAGGAGGAGATATTACCCTAGGATGCAGATCGACGACGGAGATCGACGGAAAGCGACGATCGGACGGCGGAATCGACGGAGGAAGACGAAGGGTCTATCGGAGGTCGGGGGTTTTAGCTGGAGAGGAACGAAAGAAACCGACTAATGCGGAGAATAGTCGGTTGAAAATGAGTATAAGTCGATCGGAATGCGAAAAGACACAGCTGTCCCTGAGCACTTAGTCGGTCACAGTTCAAGCACTGACCGACTAGATGACGATCTAGTCGGTCGGTCAATGAGCTTGAACCGACTAAGTCGAAACAGGGGCCAGACAAAGTTTTTAGGGCTAGAGTTAGTCGGTCTAAGTTCAAGTACTGACCGACTAGTTTTCATTCTAGTCGGTCGGTAAGTGAACGTGGACCGACTAAATGAAGTCAGTAGCAAAGAAAACTTATAAGCTTGAGCTAGTCGATTTGAGTTCATTAGCAGACCGACTAGATATGCATCTAGTCGGTTTGTTGATGAACTGAGACCGACTAGATGAGTCCAAAAATAGATAAATGAGTTTTCTCCTAAATGCACTTGGACGAAACATCGTTCAACTCTAAAAAATCATCAAACTACCACATTAATCATCGAAAAACTTAAACACGACGTTCAAGAGTAAATTCGAGCATAAATTCCAAAAATTCACAAAAATCCCGAAAGAATCCAATAAGTCTAGCATGAACAAATATAGCGAAATAGAATAGCATGCAAGATTATTGAATAAAAATGAATCCTATATCTCGGATTCACCCATAATCCCCAATTCTCGACGCAACCGCACAAAGTAGTCCTCCTTTAGGGGTTTCGTGAAAATATCGGTGATTTGCTTCTGGGTTTCAACGTACACTAATATGATGTCCTTTTTAGCAACATGATCATCTAAGAAATGGTGTCGGACATCTATGTGTTTAGAACGGGAATGGAGCACCGGATTCTTTGAAAGACAAATGGCACTTTGGTTGTCCACCATGATAGGGCTAGTATCACAATGTATACCAAAATCCTTAAGTGTGTGTCTCATCCAAAGAACCTGGGCACATGCAGCACCGGCGGCAATGTATTCCGCCTCGGTGGTTGAAAGTGATACAGAATTTTGCTTCTTGGAAAACCAAGAGACAAGAGAATTTCCTATAAAATGGCAAGTGCCACTAGTACTCTTCCTGTCGGATTTGCATCCCGCATAATCAGCGTCACTATATGAGACTAACTCATACGTGCTAGATTTTGGATAAAGTAATCCAAAGTCTAATGTGTAACTTAAATAGCGAAAAATACGTTTTACCGCTACTAAGTGAGAATCCTTAGGTTGAGACTGATAACGAGCACAAATACATACGGCAAACATAATATCGGGCTTACTTGCGGTAAGATAAAGTAAACTACCTATCATACCTCGATATAGACGAATGTCCATATCTTTTCCGCCCGTATCTTTATCAAGATGCGTAGTAGTGCTCATTGGAGTCTTTTTCCCGGAGGCACTCTCCATTCTAAATCGCTTTAGCAACTCCACAGTGTACTTCGTTTGGTGGATGAAGATTCCATCGTTCATTTGGCGAATTTGGAGACCTAAGAAATATTTGAGCTCACCCATGTGGCTCATCTCAAATTGTTCCTTCATAACATTAGAAAACTCTTCGCAAAGAGCGAAGTTAGTAGCACCGAAAATGATATCATCAACATAAATTTGAACTAAAAGTATATCATTATTCGAATGCTTAACAAAAAGTGTAGAATCGGCTTCTCCCATTTTAAAGTTCAAATCCAAAAGAAAATTCTTTAGGCGATCATACCAAGCTCGAGGAGCTTGTCTCAAACCGTAAAGTGCTTTCTTTAGTTATAAAACATGATTTGGAAATTTTTCATTAATAAAGCCCGGAGGTTGAGAAACATAAACTTCCTCAACGACATCTCCGTTTAAAAATGCACTTTTTACATCCATTTGAAATAGTTTGAAATTTTTATGGCATGCAAAAGATAACAATAATCTAATAGATTCTAATCTAGCTACCGGAGCGAAGGATTTTTCAAAATCGATACCTTCCTCTTGTCGATAGCCTTGAGCTACTAACCGAGCCTTGTTCCGGACGACGATTTGGTTCTCGTCGGTTTTGTTCTTGAAGATCCACTTCGTTTCTATAACGGTGTGGTTCTTCGAAGGCAATGGAACAAGCTCCCATACCTCATTCCTCTCGAATTGAATGAGTTCCTCCTCCATGGGAAGGATCCAAGCACTATCTTCGCACGCTTCATTTATATTCTTTGGCTCAATCGAGGAGACAAAGGCACAATTGGCGAAGTGGTGGACTTGCGATCTCGTCTTGACTCTATCATGAATATTGCCAATGACTTGCTCATGGGGATGGTCACGAACGGTATGAAGCCGTTTGGGAATTCATTGATCACTAGGAACATTCTCAACAACTTCATTAGTCGGGTTAGTATCAATAGAATCAATAGAATCACATAAAACATCCATTGAATCATCATCATTTGAAATTCTAGAAGGAATAAAATTTTCATTAAAAGAGACATGTAGTGATTCCTCGATCGTCGAGGATCTTTTGTTGTATATCCGGTAGGCTTTGCTACGTGAGGAATACCCAACAAATATCCCCTCATCCGATCTCGGATCAAACTTGTCCAAATTTTCATAAGTGTTTTTAATAAAACATTTCGCACCAAAAACACGAAAATGTTTAACTTGAGGCAATCTACCAAACAACAATTCATAACAAGTTTGTTTGGTGCCGGAGCTCAAAAGTATTCTATTAAACACATAGCAAATGGTGTGTACTGCTTCCGCCCAAAATTGATGGCCAAGTTGGCTATCATCGAGCATTGTGCGAGCACACTCCATAAGCGTTCTATTCTTTCTCTCAACAACACCATTTTGAGGGGGTGCACGAGGGAAAGAAAACGTGTGTGTAATTCCAAGATCATCACAAAAATTTGAGAAAGACTCATTCTCAAATTCACCTACATGATCACTACGAATAGTGACAATGGTGGTTCCGATGAGATTTTGTACTTTCTTCACAAATGTTGTGAAGTTTTCAAAAGCTTCATTTTTATTACATAAGAAAAATACGCATGTAAATCTCGAAAAATCATTTACGATGACAAGCCCATATCTAGTTTTTCCTAAAGAAGCAACTCTAGTTGGCCCAAATAAATCTAGATGTAATAGCTCTAGAGGCCGTTTAGTAGAAATGCTTTTCTTAGGTTTAAATGAAGATTTAGGAAGCTTGCCTCGTTGACATGAGTCACAAAAACTTTTCTTTTCAAAAACAAGCTTAGGAAAACCTTTAATGGAATTTAATTTTGAAAGCTTAAAAAGTGTTCCAAAGTTCACATGACCAAAGCGTCGATGCCATAAGTGTTGTTCACTTGTGTTGGCAACGAGACATTGCTCATATGACTTAGGAAAATCCAAAATATAAATATCTTTATGGCATGTGCCGGAAAATAATAAATCATTATTAACATTATTAAAAATGTGACACAATCCTTTCGCAAATCTAACTTTGTAACCTTTGTCACATAGTTGGCTTATTGAAATAAGATTGTGGTTTAAACCATTAACAAGATAGACATCACTAATTAAGGGTTTAGATGGGTTACACACTTTACCAACACCGACGATGGTTCCGCTCTCGTTGCCTCCAAAGATTACCCGGTTCCCATTAGCAATGGGCACCACTCCGGAAAGCAATTGAGCATCGCCCGTCATGTGTTTTGAACACCCGCTATCGAGTATCCACCCATCCTTGGAGCCAAATTTGACTTTGTAGCTCCGTTTGTTTTTCTTGAGTACCTAAATATGATTATATCATTTCATGGTACCCAAGATCATTGGGTCCTCAAAGGTTAGACATTTGGAAGCCAAGTCCAATTGGACTTAGACTTCCCAATATATTTAATATTATCCACTACATTCAAAAAATAATCATTCATGTAGATTTGTTTTTCATCCATACTTGTGTCTTTTGGACTCCAAATTGAGAATATTTTGGGAGCCTTAATCCTATTGGGAGCATGCATGCTTTGTTGATTTCTACGTGATGCATGTCGTGGATAGGTAAAAGGAACATGATGAAATGGTGCATGTGGATAATTATTCATATGACGATGTGGGTGAACATATGCATGTGAGGGAACACGTGCGTGAGGGTGTCTCACATGTTGTGCACGTGCCCGTGAATGTGTAGCATAGAAATCATCATATGAGTGAGCCGGTGGAGTAGGACGTGTGTTCCTACATGGCATAGTATTGGTGTACATGTAGGCATGGCCCTTCTTTGGAGGTCCACCCAAAGTGGGTTTCTTTCCGAAAGAGGGTGTGGACGAGGTGGAAGCACCATTGGTAGATGAAATACCAATAGAGTGTTTGCTACCACTCGTCGAAGCACCGGAAGTTGGCCTAACAAAAGTAGTGGCCGATTTGGATGGAGTTCCCATCGTATACCCCAAACCAATGTGGTGATTGGCCGGAAGTAAGTCACTTATGATTTTATCCAAATGGTCCTTACCTTTATTGAATTTATTAATTCGGACTAATATGTTCTCATATTTCTCGGTGAGAGAACGCATAGAAGCATCCAAAGTGGATACTTGCGATATGAGCACATAAACACGAGATTTAAGATTCTCATTCTCAATACTCAAAGTCGAGTTTTGAGAAGTCAAATCCGCTATCTTGTGTTCCTCCGGATCCTCAATGCTAACATGTTCAAGTTGAGTCTTGAGATTAACAATCTCATCCTTCAACCCTTCAACAACGGTGTCGTTGTCGGTGATGATAGTTTTAGGTGAGGTTTGGATGCTAACTAGCTCATCTTTAGTCTTATTATATCGTTCAACTAATTTAGCATATCTATTCCATATTTGCTCATTAGCTAGTCTAAGGTCATCCATAGTTACCTCATCGCTTTCATCCTCGCTATCATCGGAGGCGGGTTCTTGAACATTTTCCTCGTTAGCCATGAAACATACGTGCGCTTGCTCCACTTTCACATCATCCGACTCCCCGCTTGAAGAGTCATCTTCGGAATCGGTGAAACCGACAAATCCTTTCTTGTAGCCTTTCTTATACTTCTTCGATTTGTCGTACTTCGGTGCCTTCCACTTTTCCTTTTGCTTGTTTCGTGGACAATCCGCTTTGATGTGTCCTGGCTTATTGCATTTAAAGCACAAAGGAGGAGAGGCGTTAGTAGAAGTAAATTTAGATTTGCCTTTGAAGTTACCTTTTCGGAAGAAGCGATTGAACTTCTTTGCCATGAGGGCAATGGATTCCATGTCCATTTCGTCTTCCGAGTCCTCGTCATCGGTAGAGGTGGATGGAGCCGCCTTGAACGCAATCGCCTTTTTCTTAGGCGCGTCTTGGTTCAAGTAAGACTTCATCTTCTCTTGTAACTTCACCTTGCTATCCTTGCGTACCTCGTATGACATTAAAGTACCCATTAATTGAACCACGGTATACTTGTTCATATCATTACCTTCCTCGATGGCGAAGGTACGCTTTTCCCAACTAGAAGGAAGTCCTTCTATAAGCTTCGAACATTTCTCCTTTTGGGTGTAGGTTTTGCCGAGAGCCTCTAACTCGTTTATGATGTCGACGAAGCGAGCATAATACTCCTTCATCTTCTCACCCTGTAGCATATGAAACATCTCGTAATCTTTATTAACTACTACGAGTTTAGAGTCCCTTACCCTACTCGTCCCTTCATGTAAGATGAGGAGAGAGTTCTAAATTTGATATGCACTCTTACATGTGCATATCTTATTGAAGTCCTCAGGCTCCAATGCGCATTGCAAGGCGTTCATTGCCTTGGCATTGCTTACCTCCGCGGCGACCTCCGCGGGAGTCCACTTCTCGAAATCTTCTTCGGTGGGCTCGACATACTCCTTCATTGTGGTCCTCCATAGTGAAGCACTCCGGAGGAAAGTTTCCATCCGGCATTTCCAGTACCCGTATTTGGTACCGTTGAAGAATGGAGGCCTCGTTGAGGAATGTCCTTCCATTACCGAAGAAGCTCCTTCACGGTTCTTGAAGGTGCTATAATTTGGAGGTAGACGCACGGTCTTGTTGTCGTTGGCAGACATAGCTTAGTATCTGGCTCTGATACCAAATGTAATGCCCTGAAAGCTACTGCACAAGTACTAGCGGGGGGGGGGATGAATAGTACTTTAAAAATAACAAGGAGTATAATTCCTAATTATCGTGCAAACTACTACCAACAAATGTGGAAGCTAAAATATGACAAAAACAAATAATCAATGCTAACAATTGATATGATGGGTTCGGATCCACCCAAGTCTCCCCGACTTGTACCCGGTGATCCTACGTCCCAGAACACCCGGATCCCCTCCGGATACTAAGGTTAGAAACCCTAACCCTAGATTTCCACTATGAATACCTTGTGAAAAACCTTCACAAGATCAAATCATACAATCAATAGCAATAGTGAATTCCACAACCCGGGATCACAACCTTCTCTCACAACCGAGAGAAACAATAGCAATAAAAGAGTTTATATGAAATAAACAACAACTTACCACAAACCCTATACCTTGAGTATTCTTACCAAATAAGGGCAAGGAGGGATTTGAGGAAGGAGAAGTCACCAAGACCTAGCACCACCAATATGAGCAGCAATGGGTGCCTAGGAATGAATAGGAGACTTGAATCAAGCAATAGCTTGGATGGCTCAACAAGAACAAGGTTCTCTCAAGATGGATTCTAGATCTCAAATGAGGGAGAGAAAGATTTCTTGTGAGGAAGAGAGCTTTGGAAATGAGTTTTAATCTCTAACTCTTTCAATCTAAATAAGTCTCTCAATAGCAGCTCTCACCTTGAGAGAAATGACCAAGCTTCGTATTTATAGGGTCCCACAAAAACGAGCTAGGTCATCTCCCAACGGTTGGAAATTTGGGGCAATTAGTCGGTCAAAGAACAACCACTGACCGACTAGTTCATCAACTAGTCGGTCGGTGAAACAACATGAACCGACTAAAGGAAGAACAGTGAACAGATGAGATTTCAGACCTAGATAACTAGTCGGTCCAAGAAGACTTTCCGACCGACTAGTTTCTCAACTAGTCGGTCGGTCAGTTAACTTAGACCGACTAAGAGTCAAAAACTATTAGTCTGAATACAACTTGATTTAGTCGGTCCAAGAACAAATGTAGACCGACTAGATCATCAACTAGTCGGTCACCAAACGTTCGTAGACCGACTAACGATAAACAGTAACTAGGTGAAAAATTGGCATGTACAGTAAAGCTCAACTAGTCGGTCTAAGAAGCATCACTGACCGACTAGTTCACCAACTAGTCGGTCGGTGAGTCAACTAAGACCGATTAACTGTAAACAGTAAAGAGCTTAGAATTTGGGAGACAAACTAGTCGGTCCAAGAAGCTTTACCGACCGACTAGATCACCATCTAGTCGGTCAGTTCTTCTTCTTGAACCAACTAACATGCACAAGAAGTCGCGAATCGAAGCGCGAAGCTTCGGGAAAGTTTGTATGGACTTCTACTAAGATCCTAGAGCTAAGATAGGAGCGTTATGAAGATATAAATCGTAAGACCTACTCAAGGCTTAACATTCTACGATAGAAGCTTAAAGACTATAAATAAAACTAGACGATACCGTCTTCAATAGCTTCAATCGAATCTTCATGACTTCTAAAAAGGTCCAAAAGCTTCAACGAAGCTTTAGGCATAAGAATACATGCTTTGAGAAGTCTTGAAACGTCGCTTTGGATGTTCACGTGAATTTGGCGACAATCTCCATAACTGCGCTCACAAAGTGTTAGTTCACTATTTATTTATGTTTGCTCATCATCCAAAACCAAATTCGGGGAGTCCAATACTCAATAAGTCAAGGCGTCAAGGACATCCTGATGGGCGCCGCGTGGCAGAGGACCGACGGCCGTGATGAACCGATGGCCCACTTTACAAATAAAAAGGTTTGGCTGGCGGTCGGCGGGAGTTTTTTATCCCTCTTCGATTCTTTTCCGGTGTTCGATACTTCTGTCTATCGCTGGCTGGCTAGTTTGCGACTTCCGCTGCCGGTCATCTTCTTTCGAGAGTCTTCCTGATTTGACGGATCAGCAAGGTAATAATAATTAATTTCCTTCCTTTCCGACCGATGGCTTCTCGCTTCGAGGTCGGAGGCGGTAGCCGAGTGGGGGAGGAGGAGTTAGTGGGAGAGGGGGCGTCGCCGCGGGGGGCGCGGTGGCCTAGGGAGAGGGGGTCATGGCGCTCCGTTGTCCCGAGGGCGATTGGATCCCTCCGATGTAGGTTGGATAGGATTAACATCAGGGAGGTTCGCGTGCAGTTCGTGTGACAACCCTATGAGGTTCGGGTCCCCGGGTCAGAGGAGACGGTGTGTTCGCCTGGAGATAATGAGGTCGGGGTCTACGTTCGGTCATTCGAGTTGGGGCTCCGTTTCCCGATCCACCCGTATTTGCTTTATCTGTTGAATTTCCTGGAGTTGCCGATATTTGCCCTAGCGCCCCGTTCCTGGGTCTTGTTAGTGGGGTTTGTCGTTTTGTGCCTTGCCTGCTCCTTGAGTCCCTCACTGGCACTATTCCAATATTTCTTCGTAGTCCGGAAGAGGGGAATGTATCACTGTGTTTGCGCTAGGAGAGGACGAGAACTTATCCGCGAGGTGCCCGACGATGTCGGCGAGTGGACGAGGGAGTTTGCATTCGTGATGATGCCAAGCGACGTGGCGTTGATGTCGAACTGGGGCGCGCGGAATCCCCTAGTGAATGAAATGGTGGAGCTGACTGGGGAAGAGCTTGCGAAAGCTCAGATTCTGATGGAACTGCCTGAGGCGTATCGTCAGTTGGTGAGTCTGACGCGGAGCAGTCGGCTCGCCCAGGACTTTTGGCCCCTAGGTATCTTTGATATTTGGTCAACATTGGGCTAGGCTTACCCTGATCTTTTTCTTTTTTTGTAGGTGGAGACGTGATGCGGGGGCTGGATGAGGTGTCGGGATCGGCCAGAGCCCCGTCTCGAAGGACACTGATCCTCGGGGGAAAGGCAAGGGGGTGGCGTGCGAGGCAGGATCCCGGGAACGGGGAAGCGGGGTCTCCCATGGGGAGAGGGCGCATCCGGGATGGAGGGCAGCTGAATCAGCTATCTCTCCCGATGGGCCCTGTGAAGATCTTCATGCGGGCTCGTCCGTGCGGGGGGCCGGCCCCTCTGTCCCGCCGAGGGTATCGGAGGTGGTCGAGCCCCGCAGAGTGCCTTTGGTTCAGAAATGGCCATACTGGATCCCGTCGTGTGATATGGGGGGGTCGTCGAGCCCGGGTTGTGAGGGCGCCCTTATTCGCTTCAAGAGGACCCGAGAAGAGGTCGAGGCGTATCCAGATGACCGTCTCCATAAGTTCCCTTTTCGAGTAGGCTGCGATGAGTCGTTTTTCGAGGACGCAGGGGTGGCAGCGCGCCTCGCCGAGTACTGCGTGTTACCGCGCGAACGCGAATCTTTGACTCGAGTGGGGGCGGAACGGTTGTGTGGCTCTGCTATATGGCACGTCGTGCAGGTAAGCCGGTTCTCTCGTCTCGCCCTTAGGCTTTCGTTAATCGTGCCCCGCTAATTCGGGTCTTCTGTAGATGGTTACGGGTCTGGTAGGCCTGCGGGGTCGCACTCCTGTGGCCGTCACCCGAGCGTCTCTTGAGGTAGCGAGGGCGAACCTCGGCGAGGTCAAGGCGAAGCTAAGGGACACGGAAGCGGAGCTGAAGAGGGTTAGGAAGGCCTATGAGGTGGAGAAGGGACGGGCAGCGTACTTTGATTCGTCTAAAGCGACGGTCGAGAGCCAACTCCTAGAAGTAACGCGTGAGAGGGATGACATCCGGTCGAAGCACGCCGCGGAGTTGGTTAGCTAGGAGTCGGTGATCGGGGTACAGAGGCGGCAAATAGCAGGCCTAAAGGAGGCCCTTGAAGCAGAGAGAAGGGAGAGGGGTCGTGTGGCGCGGCGGCTGGAGGAAAGACGGGAAGCTGAAGGCGAAATGATCGCGGCCGCTATCCGCCGCTATCATGACAAGCATGTTGTGCCGATGTTGCAAGAGGCTAGGGATGCGGGAATTCGGCAGGTGGCGAGCGATGTGAGGGCTCGGTCGGCTGAGAGGCGCTAAGAAAGTGGGTTTGGGGAATCATGTACCTTCTTGTGTAAGGGTTATAACCAATGTTTTGTTGTAGTGGGTGGAAGGTTCAATGTATAGCATTGCTATTTGGGCAAATGCATTGTATTGGTCTTGTATCGAACTGTATTCTTCCTTGTTGTGTCCGTAGACCGTCAGTTTTGTGAGGGATGTAACTGCCCCCAACTTCGCTCTGCCGAGGATAATCGGGTCGTCGGGAGAGGGAAGTTGAGATATACCGCGTTTAGCTGGGGTTTGCTTGGGAACCCAGTGTGATTCCCGGTGGATCAGAGGCTGGGCGAGGCTGTTTGGTCTGTACGAATGTTTGTTATGCGTTGAAACCGAGGGCCGGAATTGATGGAGCGGGGGATTCCTATTTCGTCCGCCCCGACGGAGGTCGGACTCATCGTTGGTTCGAGCTACGCTCTCTTGTTTTGGCCGCCCCGACGGAGGTCGGACTATGTCTTGGAATGAGCGGTGCCTAAAAAGAAGAGGCGAGGGGTGGAGTAATTTCGAATGGGGGTAATCATTTCGCCGGGATTTGGGCGGGAATTGGCGATCGCGTGACTAGACGTCAGCATGGTGAATCGACGGTGGGCGGGAATCGAAGCGACCCAACCACTTCAAAGTGGACGCGTGGCAGAAGTGACGGCTGCCATTACGCGAGGCATCAGACCACGTGGATCGATACTGGATAGAGAACGGATTGATGACACGTGTCATGAGGTCGACGGTCAGGATGCTTTGCGTAGTCGCGTAAAAAAGATCTCAGGGAGGGGGCGAAGCAAAGGTGATTGTTGGGCAAAGGTTTTGCAAGCGGCTGGAGCTTGTTGGAGATTTCATTATCCCTGCCAGAGTCGTCCTCGTGGGAGCGGTCGACGACGTTTCTAAGCCGTCCGAGTCGTCGGAGCCCATTAGGTAAGAGGTCCGTTTTATAGATGTCTTCCTCGGCGTCTTCATTTCGTGGACAGGGGTCGAGGGTGGTTGGGGAAGGGAGCTCCGCTGCGGAGACTGGAGAGGTGCCCCTCAAGATTGCGGGCGTGAAGTCGGTGTTGAAGAAGTCCATCGCGGAGATCTTCGAGATGTATGTCAGGCCACCGTATTATGTTCGTGAACCGGAGCCGAAAGAGAGGGTATGTTTCGCGGGCGACCGTGAGGTGGGAGTATATGTGTCCTCGTTTGAGCAAGGGTTGCGCTTTCCCCCCATCCGTTCTTGCTAGATGTGTTGAACTTCCTGGGGCTGCCCTTGTATCGCCTTATGCCCAATGCCATTAGTGTCGTTGTGGGATTCCTAGTGCTGTGCGTGAGCAACCAGGTTCACCCATCGCTGTCCTTATTTCGCTATTTCTTCTCGGTGAAGAGGTTGGGGTCCTGCTATTATCTCTCCGCGAAGAAGAGCCATCCGCTCATTAGGGGGTTGCCCAGGAAGATTAAGTTGTGGCGCCAGCAGTATGTGTTTGTGAGCGTGCCAGAGGATGTATTGATGAGATCTGATTGGGCGGAGCTGAATCCCGAGGCGAAGGAGGGGGTTGAATTGGGGGATGAGGAGAAAATGGTGGCCCAGCTTCTAATGGCGATACCGGTGGAGGGCCGAGATTACCAGATGCTCGCTCGGGCTGAGATGATAGTGTCGAACATCTGGCCCGAAGGTACAACAGATTTGGGTATTAGTGCATCTGAAGTGCTTACCCTGAATTTTCTTTCTTTGGCAGGTTGCACAATGAGTTTGTCCCTTGAGGAAATGATGCAACGCGCGGCGGAGCAGGTGGGGCGGACGTCGAAGAGGGTTGTTCTGAAGAGGTTGCGAGAGGAAGGTGGGGTGGGGAGTTCGACGAGGGTGCTGGCGTCCATGAAGATGAGGAAGCTGCATACGAGGTCGTCTGTTCCTGATGTTCCGGGGCGAGGGGAAGCCGGTCAGCAGGGGGGTGGCTCCGAGGAGGGGATAGCAACCCCAGTCATCAACCTGGAGGGCGGGGATGAAGGGTCAACTGGGGGAGGGGTGGATGCCCCTGGGACGTGGTCATCTAGCCCTCGGGCACCTGCTGGAGTGGAGGGGGCGGCCGCTACAGGTCAGTCGGGGAGGGCCGAGACATCGGGCGGCCCGGCCGAGTCAGCCGGTTGGGACAGTTGGCCCTATGGTTGTCTGCTGTTCGGTCTTGAGAGGGCCGTCGAACCCGGCTGTGAGGCATCATTGGTCCATTTCAAGGCCAAGAGGGCCGACGTCGAGGCTTATTCCGATGAGGCTCTTCATCAGGCGCCGTTCAAGGTGAGGGGTGATGAGTCTGTGTTCGAGGATGGCAACGAGGCGGCGAGGCTGGCTGAGAACATTTTCTTGCCCCGTAATAGGGTGGCGCTGGAAGCGGTGGAGCCCGAGGGTCTGTGCGAGACCGCCGTGTTGCACGGCGTCCAGGTAGGTTTTGTTGGCCGGATGACGTTTGCCAGTGGATTTTGTGGAACCCCCTAAATGGGTTCTCTTCTCTCTCTTTTTTGTTCAGGCCATCAATTTGATGCTTGGAGTGATGAGGCACGTGCCTGCCATAAACAAGGCCGAGGGTGCCATAGCTAGATTGGTGGCCGAGTTCGCCGCCTTTCGTAAGAGTGCTGGTGAGGACATGGTGAAGGAGAGGGAGAGGTCCGGCCAATATGAGGCGGAGGTAGAGCGCTTGAAGGCGGTCCTAGCCGATCATGAGCTGAAGGCGACCGCGGCTAGAGAGAGGGTGGAGGAGCTGGAGGAGGCCCTTGGGAAGGAGGAAGTTCGTGCGGAGGGTCTGGCGGGTCGTGCCAAGGCCGTCGAGGAGGAGTTGACTCACAAGGTCGAGGAATTTCGCTCGTACCAGGACACGACCGTCATCCCTGCCCTCGCAGATGCGATGTCTCGGGGCATTGAGGCAGGACAAGCGGAGGGGTGGGAAGCCTGATTGGTTCGGATAAAGGAGAGGGTGGCGAGTTTGTCCCCGCCAGTTGAGCTCGACCTCGACGGGACTCGCAGCTTGCAGCGACGAGGAGGGGGACGTCGAGGCGGAGGGGGACGTCGAGGCGGAGTCCGGTGAGGGAGGGGAGGGCGCCGAGGCAGAGACCGACGGGGTGGGGGGCGATTCCCTCGAAGGGGACGGGATGGACGTCATAACTGGCGGATGTGCCATCGGTGCGGGGAATGTAACCAAGTAGTTATGTATAGGCGTTAAGAAGGAAAGAAAGAAAGTAAAGTTATGTGGGGTTGATGCCCGTATTTTTCTCGAATCTTCAACCTTTGTGTGTGTGGAAATTCCCTTTTATGGTTATGATTTGGTACGGCTGTCTCTAGCCTGGCGCTGGTGGAGCTGTGTTAGTTCTTCTTTAGGTAGGGTAGTGCGCTCGAGAAAATTTTACCAATGGTTATTGTCTTTTTCATCCACCCGTGCAGTGGTGGCGGGGGGCGGTTGGGTGCGTGGAGTAGAGCTCGTCCCTCTCTTTTCGGGGGTTTTTCCTGCGCCTGAGTGCGCCTAAGTTATAACTAGTGGTCTACTGGAAGTAGTCTTTTCATTAGCTTTTATCAAAATTTAATAAACAGGACAGGCCCGTAGGCGAAATGCTTAGTCGTTCTAGTTAGGTTGACGTCCTCGCTGCATTTGATGCATCCCTCCTCGGCGTCGTGCCCCTGAAGGGGTGCGGAGTTACTTCCGAGGGTTCACGATCGGGGGAGGTGGGGAGGGGTGTGTCGATGCCGGGGGCGGTGGCGGTCGCTTTGACACTCGTTTCCAGAATTGGGGGGAGAGGGAGTCCTTGGTGGTTGCTCTATCCCGCGGGGCCTTGTCGCTCCTGTGGGCTGGAGTCACCGTGTGACGGGCACGGGAGGACGTGGTCCGCCGCCGATCCGTCGGCATGTCGGCCAGCTGCGCCTGTGCCCGCGGGGCGTTCGTGGGGGGGGGCGATATGCCATTGGAGCTCCTGTTCCAGTGCCTTAAGTTGTCCAAGGGAGGGCGGGGAGCAGCAGGTAGGGTGCCCCTCGTGCAAGAGGAGTAACCTGTTGGCGTGCTCCGGCACTCGGCGGCGAGTCCCCTGGGGTTGGGGCGACTATGGCGGGTGCTGGGGGGCCCGATGGGGTGATTTGGCAGGTCCGCCCCGTCCATCGGGTTGTCGACTGATCGGTCCATATTTTACACCTTTTTTCTGCATGTTTTCACGCCATTTCGATTGCTCATATTGCGATTTTCACGAGTATTCGACGATATTGCGTTACTTTTCACTATTTCTTGTTTTTGTCGGATTTCAGGAAATATGGAGCGATTGGGAGCAAAAATGAGCTTAAGGGACTTGCACCCACTCCGGAGCGTCACCCAAGGCTCTTTTGAGGGCTATTCGGTGATGGGAGACGGGTGGAAGAAGAAGAAACTCCATAGGAGCGACGAGGAGGAGAAACGGAGAAGATTGGGCATTTACAGCATGCCACTCGGCCGAGTGGAGCACTCACTCGGCCGAGCAAGAAGACCACTCGGCCGACCAGACCGGACACGCTCCAACTGACGAAATTGGGCGTGCACTCGGCCGAGGGATGATATCCCACTCGGTCGTGTAATAAGATCGCATCGCCCGAGTGGCATGAGAAATCCACCATCAAAAGAGGCCGACTTACTGGAAATGTACAGGATTTTGACGGTTCCGACTCGGCCGAGTACCAAATACCCCTCGGTCGAGTGAGTAAATCCACTCGACCGAGCCACCTCCAAAGACAGACCCCCAAGACCCCCGACTTACTGGAATTTTACAGGGTCTGTCACTCGGTCGAGTAGAGAAGCCAACTCGACCGAGTAGAGAAGTCCACTCGGCCGAGTGATGCCGAGGACACGTAGCGCCCAGATTTTCACACAGCCTCCCACTCTTTTGAAATCTGTTATCATTCCAGCAAACAAAGTATTTTTCTCATATTTTTTATGGATAGTAGACTTCATGACGATTCCAACGCCGCTAAGAACAGGCAAATCGAAGGTCGGATGAAATCTGGAGAATTTCTGCAAGTTGACACTGCAGTGCTGGAATTTCCACTCGGCCGAGTCACATGTTCCACTCGGCCGAGTCGGCGACGGGTCCAGATTTTAAGTTGCGGTTTGGGCTGTTTTTGGGCACGAATTTGAGGGGTTTTTAGGGTTATTTGCTAGGGTTTTGGGAGACTATATAAGGGTTTTTTAGCCACCATTAGGGGAGTCCCCATCATGTTTTCTTAGCCCCCATTATGTTTTTCTTAGGATTATTTTAGAGGTTAGGCCATGCCCTAGGCCCCCTCTTGGATCTAAAAGCTTGTATTTTGGATTGAAAATCTTCATCAAGCTAAGTATTTTCTTCTTGTTATTTGAATCTTTGTTTTTCTATCTTTTTGTATGCAAGCAATGATTTCTATTGATTCTCATATCCTTATTGCTATGCTAGAGTAGATTTGTTGTTCTAGGGTTTGGGGATGAACCATATGGATCTAATTTCATATTTGTGATGAATGAATTTCTAAATTGCTAGAATTGCTAGGAGGTTAGGTTGTGATTGATTTACTACGGATAGCTAAGGATTTCCATCGATTTGGGATTTGCAAGAGATTGGATTCTAATCGATGGGAAGGCCTAGATATTCGATTTAGATTTACAATTGGATTTCTCTAGATTTGGTTTGCAAGAGATTGGACCAAAGCTAGGATTTTTAATTGTAAATCTATACCAATATTCGTTTGCAAGAGATTGGACGAATACGAACAATCACAACCTAGATCATGACTCGAGTTTGCACGAGAGTGGGCTCGAGAAGCGATTGAACGATGATGTCGATCCTAATGCTAGCAGCTTAGGTTAGGGTTTGCAAGAGATTGGGCTCTATCCTAGGTTGCTATAGACCGACAATAGCGCGAGAGCGTGAGCTTGGTTCTCTATTCAGTTACGACTAGTTCACCTCAACACAAGCCTAGTAATATTGAGATTCAATATTTACAATGATGTATGACGATCCGTAGTGGGGATTCCCTAGCCCTAGACACTTTTATTATTTTGTATTTGAATCGATATTTGACCCTCATCTTTATCACCGACACAGACATCCATCACCATTGTCATTACATCCATACCCATCTCCACCAATAAAACCATCGTAGTCAAACCAACCTAGGATAGATTGGAACCAACACCACCTCCTCGTGTTCGATACCCGCTCGCCATTTGACCGTGCGCTTGCGGTAAAACTACAATCGTTCTCCGGATGTATATCTGGGGCCGATCAAGTTCTTGGCGCCGTTGCCGGGGAGGTGTTTTCCGTTGGGTGCCAATTTGTCACAATTAGGTTGATTAGACTACGAAAAAAGAAAAAAAAAACTAACAAAAGGAAATTTTCACCCCCGCCACCATTATTATCATTTCTATATTCTTTTGTGCCACTGATATCTTTTCTCCAGGTATTTATCTTTGTTGATCAGGTGCTATGGATTATACTACGTGGACCACAGATTTTGATCAGAGTGCTCAGATGGGAGATTACTCTTTTGATCAGATTGCTCAGACGGGAGAATACTATTTTGATCAGAGTGCTCAGATGGGAGAATACTTTTTTGAGGAGATGCACTGGCCCGAGCTTGATGAGAGACAAAGGATCTTTTTTGATGAGATGCATGCACACCAGGTTGAAATGCAAGCCGGGCTTGAAAAGAGTAACCTTCTATTGGAACGGGTGAAGAGGCAAGTTGAAATGAATGTGCTCATGTTTAAGATTGCGATGATTCCCAAAGATATCAGTTCTGTTCCTTCATCTTATGGAAAAAAAGCATCTCCAATCATATGACCAGAGCCAGAATGTGTCGTCGTCGATCCCACATCCTACAATACAGCTGTTGCATATGAAGAGTGGATGGACGAAGGTACAGTGGAGGAAGCAGAAATTGAGCCACCAGCGCAGCCAGAGGAGGATGGATTTCAGAGATTATTGGAGGGTCTCTTGGAGTCAGTGAGGTTCACCGGTTCAGAGAGCATTACAGCAGGTGATGCATTTGAGCTACGATTTGCAGATTTTGTTATGAACCGTGTTTCAGCTGCAGGGACAATTGAGGAGGACATCCATGTCAGTATTGAGGGGGATAGACTATATTTTCGGATTGCTTACGGGCATTCCCCTCCACATGATACATCCCCACAAGCTGACACACTTGAGCAGCCAACATCACCATTCCAGAGAGAGCCCACATTGATAGTTGATGAGAAGGCAAAGGAGCACACTGTCGAGCCAGAGCATATTGACGAGGAGGCCTCACATGCGGAGCCCGATCATGCTTTTGAGATGGCCTTACATACAGAGCCAGAGCTTATCATCGAGGAGGTCGTACATCGGGACGAGGACATAGCCATTTATGAGGATCACGAGTACTATTCTCCTCCATTAGAGCTCCCGCAGCCACCTCATCCTCCCACTGACGTCGAGGACTATCCCACAGAGCTTACTGCTCCCACTCAGGGAGATATTTTTACCCATTCCATTTCTGAATCATGTATTCCATTTGATGTTTACTTTGATTCAGATATTTTTGACATGTCATACCTTTTGCAGTGCACGTACGATTATGGATCGGAGGTATGCTTGGACGTGTCACAGTGTGACGAGCCTATCGAAGAGGTCCAAACCTATGATCCAGATTTACCTGAGCAGCTGAGAGAGGACACCACGGAGATAGCTATCAAAGAACAAGAGGATATTGAATTATTTTCAGGGAAGTATCGTCCACCACTATTTATTTCATATATTTCTATAGACGATCCTCTTTGGAATACTTTTATCACGAGGGTGAATTTTTTGCAGCGAACTGATGCATCCTATTCTCTGCAGGGTACAGGTGGAGTCCTTGTGGGAATGCTGGAGGATGCATTACTGGAGTTCGTTGGAGTCTGTGGACACACGCATCTGGCGGAGCCACGGAAGGAGCAGTTGGAGCATTGCATGCACCGGCAAAGATACTGGATCCGCCTTTTGCTATAGGTGATATCAATCCAGTAGTGTAGAAATTTTTATGCTTTCAATAAACACGAATTCTCTCGACAGCGAGAGGACCGTATAGATTTGTTTGAATAAATATCACCTCATATGACGGCCACAATAATCATTTACACCCCAAACCCATTATATATATTAATTCCCCTCTCCATATTTTGATGTGTCATATCCTTTTTGCTCACCACCCATCGAGCATTTCTTTCAAGTGAATGCTCACATTCTTATTCGTTTGACTCAATCTTGCTTAGCAAAGCCATGACATTTTTGATCGAGTCATTTGAATAGGATTGTTTAGCATAAGCTTGGGGGAAAGCGCTCTCATGCATCATTGTATGTGCATGTAGTTGCAATAGGATTTCATGTCATTCATCTCATCATTTTTCATTCACCCCCCTATTATTATCGTTGTTCCTCATATTCTTCCACTATGATCACATTGAGGACAATGTGAAGTTTAAGCTTGGGGGAGTGCATTTCCATGCCATTTAGATGCATTAGTTGCATTTTTACTTTATTTTAGGGTTTTTAAAAATTTTTCAAAATTTTGCATCATCTTTTTGAATTCTCCATCTTATTTTCCTCTTATGAGTGTTCATGCATAATATTGTGTGCTTGTTTTTCTTTTCTTTCCTCTCTTTTATTTTTTTTATTTATTTATTTTCCTTTCTCTTCTTCCGCTAGATGAGTTTCGTATGATGATATCTCTTATTGCTTTAGCGACCATCACGATGCTTATTATTCCTTGCCATGCTACTTAGAGTATTTCATAGTCCTAATATCCATGTGCTTGCTTATCTATTTCTTTTGATGATTCCTCTACATGAATGCATGATATTAATTGAAACTGAATGTATGGATTAGTGTTTGGTATGCTTTTGTTGGAAATGCACCAAGATTCACGCATCATTAGTATATCTGAAGCATCAGTTTTATTGTCTTATTCACCTTCTGTTGCATGCTTGATATGAAAGTACTCTTTACCGCTTGACTTCACTATTTATTGAAATGATTGAGAATATCCATGCTTACATATAAGTTTTAGTTGAAGTATTATTTTATTGAACCGTTCGTGCACATCTTAAAGTGAACCGAGTGTTACATTATTTCTTTCTCCACATATATCTTTTTATTCTCTACATGTCACTTGAGTTCACCTCCTAAAGCTACTTATATCTCATCTATTTCCCAAAAATCCCCACAAAAGAAAAAGTTAGCTCCAAAAAGTCCAAAAAGCCAAAAAGGAGCCAAAATCCAAAAAATACAAATCATATAGCTCCTACAAAAATCCAAAAAGAAAAATGAGAAACAAAGTCCAAAAAGAAAAAGAAAAATATTTCTCTATTTCATTATTGGAGCCACAAAAATACTTGGGAAAGCCAATGCAAAAAATCCCATTTTCCACTATCATATTCCTTTAGATGCGATGCCTCAAGCTAAGCTTGGGGGGGGGGTGAACTCGTTTGACCATATGAGTGAGTACGCCAATAAGTGGAGAGGTGCACGAATGAGGAAAGTTTGATAATGCTGAAACTTAGCAAAATATATTAGATATGGAGATTTTTCATGATTTGAAATAAATATGTGAATGCCATGACTCTTATTCTATTCTCTATTGCATGCTTGGTGTGTATCTTATATGCTTCATTTATAACTTTTGATTGAAAAGTGCATCGCCAATGAATTGTATATTATATTCTATGAAATGTGTGATGTGGATATGAATTGATTGTATGAATTTAGAGAATCCCTTTTGTTGTTCTTAAAATCTTGCAAGTACCATGTTTATGTAAGATATGAAATCCTTATAGCATGTGATTTGTATTTTCCAAGTTATCGTGATGTGTAGATTATGGCTTGAGATCTGAGAGAAGAATCTAGCGGCCCCTTCCACCTCGTGTTCTTTCTTTTTCTTTCATTTCATTTCCTTTGCTTTCATGTCCCGAGTTCGTCTCTTTACTTATCTTCCTCGAGGACGAGTAAGAGGCAAGCTTGGGGGATTTTGATCGGTCCATATTTTACACCTTTTTTCTGCATGTTTTCACGCCATTTCGATTGCTCATATTGCGATTTTCACGAGTATTCGATGATATTACGTTACTTTTCACTATTTCTTGTTTTTGTCGGATTTCAGGAAATATGGAGCGATTGGGAGCAAAAATGAGCTTAAGGGACTTGCACCCACTCCGGAGCGTCACCCAAGGCTCTTTTGAGGGCTATTCGGCGATGGGAGACAGGTGGAAGAAGAAGAAACTCCGTAGGAGCGACAAGGAGGAGAAATGGAGAAGATTGGGCATTTACAGCATGCCACTCGGCCGAGTAGAGCACTCACTCGGCCGAGCAAGAAGACCACTCGGCCGACCAGACCGGACACACTCCAACTGAAGGAATTGGGCGTGCACTCGGCCGAGGGATGATATCCCACTCGGCCGAGTAAGAAGATCGCATCGCCCGAGTGGTATGAGAAATCCACCATCAAAAGAGGCCGACTTACTGGAAATGTACAGGCTTTTGACGGTTCCGACTCGGCCGAGTACCAAATGCCCCTCGGCCAAGTGAGTAAATCCACTCGGTCGAGCCACCTCCGAAGACAGACCCCCAAGACCCCCGACTTACTGGAATTTTACAAGGTCTGTCACTCGGTCGAGTAGAGAAGCCAACTCGACCGAGTAGAGAAGTCCACTCGGCCGAGTGATGCCGAGGACACGCAGCGCCCAGATTTTCAGATAGCCTCCCACTCTTTTAAAATCTGCTATCATTTCAGCAAACAAAGTATTTTTCTCATATTTTTTATGGATAGTAGACTTCATGACGATTCCAACGCCGCCAAGAACGCGCAAATCGGAGGTCGGATGAAATCTGGAGAATTTCTGTAAGTTGACGCTGTAGTGCTGGAATTTCCACTCGGCCGAGTCACATGTTCCACTCGGCCGAGTCGACGATGGGCCCAGATTTTAAGTTGTGGTTTGGGCTGTTTTTGGGCACGAATTTGAGGGGTTTTTAGGGTTATTTGCTAGGGTTTTGGGAGACTATATAAGGGTTTTGTAGCCACCATTAGGGGAGTCCCCATCATGTTTTCTTAGCCCCCATTATGTTTTTCTTAGGATTATTTTAGAGGTTAGGCCATGCCCAGGCCCCCTCTTGGATCTAAAAGCTTGTATTTTGGATTGAAGATCTTCATCAAGCTAAGTATTTTCTTCTTTTTATTTGAATCTTTGTTTTTCTATCTTTTTGTATGCAAGCAATGATTTCTGTTGATTCTCATATCCTTATTGCTATGCTAGAGTAGATTTGTTGTTCTAGGGTTTGGGGATGAACAATATGGATCTAATTTCATATTTGTGATGAATGAATTTCTAAATTGCTAGAATTGCTAGGAGGTTAGGTTGTGATTGATTTACTACGGATAGCTAGGGATTTCCATCGATTTGGGATTTGCAAGAGATTGGATTCTAATAGATGGGAAGGCCTAGATATTCGATTTAGATTTACAATTGGATTTCTCTAGATTTGGTTTGCAAGAGATTGGACCAAAGCTAGGATTTTTAATTGTAAATCTATACCAATATTCGTTTGCAAGAGATTGGACGAATACGAACAATCACAACCTAGATCATGACTCGAGTTTGCACGAGAGTGGGCTCGAGAAGCGATTGAACGATGATGTCGATCCTAATGCTAGCGGCTTAGGTTAGGGTTTACAAGAGATTGGGCCCTATCCTAGGTTGCTATAGACTGACAATAGCGCGAGAGCGTGAGCTTGGTTCTCTATTCAGTTACGACTAGTTCACCTCAACACAAGCCTAGTAATATTGAGATTCACTATTTACAATGATGTATGACGATCCGTAGTGGGGATTCCCTAGCCCTAGACACTTTTATTATTTTGTATTTGAATCGATATTTGACCCTCATCTTTATCACCGACACAGACATCCATCACCATTGTCATTACATCATAACATACCCATCTCCACCAATAAAACCATCGTAGTCAAACCAACCTAGGATAGATTGGAACCAACACCACCTCCACGTGTTCGATACCCGCTCGCCACTTGACCGTGCGCTTGCGGTAAAACTACAATCGTTCTCCGGATGTATATCCGGGGCCGATCATCGACCAGCCGCGCCTGCGCCCGCGGGGCGTCTGTGGAGGGGCGCGGTATGCCATTGGAGCTCCCGTTCCCATGCCTTAAGTTGTCCAAGGGAGGGCGGGTAGCGGCAGGCAGGGCGCCCCTCATACAAGAGGAATAACCTATTGGGGGCCATTGGGTCGGGGGAGACCGTTTACTGGAGCAGTCGGCGTTCCTCGCATTTTCCGCATCTTCTTGGGGGAGAGTGTGGCGAAAGGATTGGATTCCCTTAATTATCTCTTTCGTCCCCCTCGCTATGAAGGGGGCTGAGGGGGGTATTTATAATGGTGTATCTGTAGCCTCCCCCTTCCCTTAACGCGATGAGCTGGGGCCAGCCTGGAGTTGTATCCCTTGGAGACTGCGCCTGATGGGTGATGCCTGATGTGACTCATCAGCTCCTGTTTTTCGGCCGGTGTGCCGTTATCAGTGGCGCTTGTCCCGAGCGTCCTTTTGGTTTGACGAGTCATTTCGGTTGTCGGCTTTATAGGTGTCTGGCGTGGCTCCTCAGTGATGGCCCTGCGCGAGGGTTGCCTCGATCCACAAGTCCTGATTCGTTTCCCAATGTTTGAGAAGAGGGATCGCAGGCCCACTTTGGGAGGGTGGGTAGCTCGGCACAATGTAGCTTGCCCTGGTGGTCTTCTTTGGTGGGGGGTGGTGAAGGTGAGCGTGTAGCTCGGCCCGTGCCCCTCTCCGGTTTAGGTGGCGAGGATTGGTCCTGCCCCGGAGTCTTTGAGAGGGCGGGTATTGGGCCGTCGCCTACCCCAAAAATGGCGCTCCGGTTTGGGTGGCTAAGCTCCGTAAGCTTGTCCCGGAGGTCTTCTTTAGTGGGGGGGAGCGAGCACGTAGCTCGACCCGTGCCCCTCTCCGATTTGGGTGGCGAGGATTGGTCCTGCCCCGGAGTCTTTGAGAGGGCGGGTATTGGGCCGTCGCATCCCCGCAGCCTCTATAGTCGGACGGGTATTGGGCCGTCACCTACCCCGCAAATGGCGCTCCGGTTTGGGTGGCCAAGCTCCGTAAGCTTGCCCCGGAGGTCTTCTTTAGTGGGGGGAGCGAGCGCGTAGCTCGGCCCATGCCCTTCTCCGGTTTGGGTTGCGAGGATTGGTCCTGCCCCAGAGTCTTTGAGAGGGCGGGTATTAGGTCGTCGCCTCCCCGCAGCCTCTATAGTCGGACGGGTATTAGGCCGTCACCTACCCCACAAATGGCGCTCCAGTTTAGGTGGCCAAGCTCCGTAAGCTTGCCCTGGAGGTCTTCTTTAGTGGGGGGGAGCGAGCACGTAGCTCGGCCCGTGCCCCTCTCCGGTTTGGCTGGCGAGGATTGGTCCTGCCCCGGAGTCTTTAAGAGGGCGGGTATTGGGCCGTCGCCTCCCCGCAGCCTCTATAGTCGGACGGGTATTGGGCCATCACCTACCCCGCAAATGGCGCTCCGGTTTGGGTGGCCAAGCTCCGTAAGCTTGCCCCGGAGGTCTTCTTTAGTGGGGGGAGCGAGTGCGTAGCTCGGCCCGTGCCCCTCTCCAGTTTGGGTGGCGAGGATTGGTCCTGCCCCGGAGTCTTTGAGAGGGCGGGTATTGGGCCGTCGCCTCCCCGCAGCCTCTATAGTCGGACGAGTATTGGGCCATCACCTACCCCGCAAATGGCGCTCCGGTTTGGGTGGCCAAGCTCCGTAAGCTTGCCCCGGAGGTCTTCTTTAGTGGGGGGAACGAGCACGTAGCTCGGCCCGTGCCCCTCTCCGGTTTGGGTGGCGAGGATTGGTCCTGCCCCAGAATCTTTGAGAGGGAGGGTATTGGGCCATCGCCTCCCCGCAGCCTCTATAGTCGGACGGGTATTGGGCCATCGCCTACCCCGCAAATGGCGCTCTGGTTTGGGTGGCCAAGCTCCGTAAGCTTGCCCCGGAGGTCTTCTTTAGTGGGGGGGGAGCGAGCACGTAGCTCGGCCCGTGCCCCTCTCCGGTTTGGGTGGCGAGGATTGGTCCTGCCCCGGAGTCTTTGAGAGGGCGGGTATTGGGCCGTCGCCTCCCCGCAGCCTCTATAGTCAGACGGGTATTGGGCCGTCACCTACCCCGCAAATGGCGCTCCGGTTTGGGTGGCCAAGCTTCGTAAGCTTGCCCCGGAGGTCTTCTTTAGTGGGGGGAGCGAGCGCGTAGCTCGGCCCGTGCCCCGCTCCGGTTTGGGTGGCGAGGATTGGTCCTGCCCCAGAGTCTTTGAGAGGGCGTGTATTGGGCCATCGCCTCCCCGCAGCCTCTATAGTCGGACGGGTATTGGGCTGTCGCCTACCCCGCAAATGGCACTCCGGTTTGGGTGGCCAAGCTCCGTAAGTTTGCCCTGGAGGTCTTCTTTAGTGGGGGGAGCGAGCGCGTAGCTCAGCCCGTGCCCCTCTCCGGTTTAGGTGGCGAGGATTGGTCCTGCCCCGGAGTCTTTGAGAGGTCGGGTATTGGGCCGTCGCCTCCCCGCAGCCTCTATAGTCGGACGGGTATTGGGCCGTCGCCTACCCCGTAAATGGCGCTCCGGTTTGGGTGGCCAAGCTCCGTAAGCTTGCCCCGGAGGTCTTCTTTAGTGGGGGGAGCGAGCGCGTAGCTCGGCCCATGCCCCTCTCCGGTTTGGGTGGCGAGGATTGGTCCTGCCCCGGAGTCTTTGAGAGGGCGGGTATTGGGCCGTCGCCTCCCCGCAGCCTATATAATCAGACGGGTATTGGGCCGTCGCCTACCCCGCAAATGGCGCTCCGGTTTGGGTGGCCAAGCTCCGTAAGCTTGCCCCAGAGGTCTTATTTAGTGGGGGGAGCGAGCGCGTAGCTCGGCCTGTGCCCCTCTCCGGTTTGGGTGGCAAGGATTGGTCCTGCCCCGGAGTCTTGCGCTTTTTGAGCTGAAATTTTCATGTAGAAAAGGCGAGATTCGAAGATGCAAAATGGGATAGGATATTTCATTCATGACTTACAGTTTCCGGCTACATTACGACTGGCGTTCCGCGTTCTTCCGAGTGATTAGCCCGCCCTCGTCAGGGGGGGCTGGGACGAGCGCGGCCGGTCTGGTCCTCTTCCATGGTGCCGTCAGTAGGAGCCGGCTTCTGACGGTAGGAGTCCTCACTACCCCCGGGTAGGTCGACCATCAGGGTTCCCTCTGGGCCCTTATGCTTGGTCGATCCCACGTAGCAGCTCCTAGACAGCTTCTGGTTTCCCCGTACTGACCCAACCCCTCGAGGGGTTTGGAACTTGACCATCTGGTGGAGCAGGCTAGGGAGCGCTCCGATGGCTGCCATGTAGGGTCGTCCTATGATCTCGATGTACGCCGACGCAATGTTGACCACCACGAACAGAGTCATTCGGGTAACGACCTGCGGTTCTTCTCCGAGAGTTATTGGCAGGGTGATCACTCCTACAATAGGGGTCGAGTGACCGGTGAAGCCGACGAGGGGTCCGGTGCAGGGTCTCAGGTCCATCGGCCTTAACCCCATCTTTTCGAGGGTGGACATAAACAGAATGTCGCAAGAGCTCCCAGTGTCGATCAGGAGGCGGCTGACGATGGCCGTCCCTATTTGGGCCTCGATGACGATGGCGTCGTCGTGGGGCAGCTCCACTCCCTCTAGATCCTCGTCGCTGAAAGTAATGGGAGGGTAGGTTATCCTTCTCCCCCTCAGATCCCCTCCGAAACCTGCCGTCATTACTTGTCTCGCGTACGCCTTTTTGCTTGACGACGACGCTCCTCCGGAGGACGGCCCGCCACATATTGTGTCTATGCGCATGACCGGTTTTGGGGGGAGAGGTTCTTCCCGCTCACCGTGCGCTGGAGGGCCTGCTCTTCGTGTCCTCCAGAGGTTCCCCTCCTCCCTGTCTGGCCTCCTGCCTCCGACGAAGCCTCTGAGGTGGCCCGCCTGGATCAACCGCTCGATTTCCCTCTTGAGGGTGAAGCAGTCATCGGTGTCATGGCCGTGGTCCCAGTGGTATCGGCAATACTTCTGAAAATTTCTCCGGGCCGGATCCGACTTCATTTCCCGGGGTGGGTCCGGCAGCAGTCCGGCCCTTGCTGCCGCGGCCATCACCTCTATCAGGGGGGCATTGAGCTGTGTGTAATGCGCCCGTAGGGGGCCCTCTTGTCTCGGGATGACTCGGGTGGGCCCTTGGGCCGGGGCAAACTCTCGGGCCGGGCCAGGGTGATCCTGCGGGCGCCGCCCCGCCGGTTCGCGCCTTGGTAGGGCTAGCTGGTCACGCCCTCGATGCCCCTCTTCCTGTCTTGGCCGAGGGTGTGATTGGGGTTCGCCTTGGAGTGGCTTCACCGGGGAAATAGAGCCTTCGTGCCGAGAGTCTCTTCGGCCAATGCATGTCTCTCCGCCATAGCAACCAGTGCCTCATAGTCGGCTGGTGGATCTCGGAGCAGGGATTTGTGGAGGCTCCGAGTCCGTAATCCTGTCTTGAAGGCCAGCATGAGGACCTCGTCACCGCAGGTCACCACCGCCCGTCTCTCCTCCTGAAATTGGCGTAGGTATCTACCCGTCGTCTCCCCTTCTCCTTGGACTATCGTGCTGAGATAGTCCAAGGGCTTCTTCTTCGTCCGCCCGGCCCGGAACTCTTGGCAGAACTTATGAGACAGCTCGCCAAAGCTCCCAATGGATCTCGCGGGAAGGCCGAAGTACCAGTCCAATGCCGTGTCCCTCAGACCTTGCGAGAAATGCCGGCAGAGGAAGGCCTCATCTACATCTCGCGCCTCCATTACCCCACGGTATTGTTGCATGTGTGTGAGGGGGTCCCCTCTTCTGTTGTAGGTGGCGAGGTGGGGAGGCTTGAACCTTACTGGCCTCAGGGCGGACGTGATCCACCGTGCCAGTGGTGTGGCCTCCTCCGGGTAGGTAGGTCGATCGGGCGCGCCACCCCTTCGCCATTCGGGGGTTTGGCTCCGGTCGCGCCTCTGCTGCCGGTGGTGCTCCCGCCCCGGGGAGTAGCGTGACGGTCGCCCCGTGGGAGTCCTTCCCCGCGTCGAGGATTCGACGGGTTGCGGGCTACGGCTCTCCCAGTACCATCGTCTTCCGGCCGCCTCCTCCCGAATCCCCATCCGCTCCTGATTCTCCCGCAGAAGCCTTTCGCGCTCGGCGGTGAGGAAGCGTAACTGTCGACAAACGGCTTCCTCGTGCAGGCGATCGGGGGAGTGGCACTGGCGGGGCGGACTTCCTCCACCCAGTGGGGATCTGGCCCACAACGGGCCGTGCCTGTCCTCGGGCCGCTGGGTCGCCGCCGTCATCTCCAGGATTTCCCGGTTGCATTCGTTATCCCTCCGTAGCCTTCCACGCTCGGCGATAATGAACCAGAGCTGGTGGCGGGCGGTTTCTTTGTCCTGGTAGGCGCGCCGGACGATTTCAGCCGCTTCGTCCAGATGCCTTTGCGCGGCGGACATCTCCTCCCAGCGTCTCCGCAGCCGCGCGACCTCCATTTCCTCCTCCAAGAGCTTCTACTGGGCGGCAATCTCCTTGGCGAGCCCCCCGTCCCCCCTCCTCCTCGAATTGAGGGTGAAGATTCCGTCTCACGTTCGGAGGCTCAGAGGGGCCGGGCGGGGGCTCCGCTCCCGCCGCTGCGTAGCCTCCCACCTCCTGGGTGACGGCCTCGAGGCTCTTCTGGATGGCGCGGGCCGAAGTTTGGGCTGTCTTGGCGCCTATCCCCGGAGGGGGGTCAGTCACCGGGGTGATCGGTAGAGAGAGTGGTTCCTGGCCCACGGGATCCTTGCCATGGTTAGGGTTCCGTGTCATCGGCATGGAGTCTAACATGGGTGTGGCCCTTCGTTCCCACAGACGACGCCAATTGTTGCGGGGTGGAACTCGCGTACAATGAATTTGTATTGATGGGAACCAAGGGCACGGTGGTTAGTGTGGTGAAGAGGATGAGTTTGCTGCCGGGGAAGATCACGGGGTCAAGTCTTGCCAGATGCGGCGGAGGATCAGGTGGCGGGAGCCGAGGGCTGATGTCGACCAAGGGGCGAGCTTTCCTGCACCACGAGCAACTCGTCAGAAGGGCGGGGTTGGGGTCCAACCCGTAGCCCCTCCGATGCCTAAGTTAGTAACTGGGCTTCAAGCGGGGGCTAGGCACGTAGGTCGGACTTAGGGTGTGTCCACCGTACCGGCCGAGCTATAGGTGGGAGAACAAAGATATGGACGACCTTTGCACTCGTGTGTGAATAATGGAACTTGAGAGAATTTGCCAACCTCCTCACCATAAGAAGTGAGGGGGTATTTATACCTGACGTGAGATGATCGGGTGGGGCTGACCTGGCATGCTGACTCGACGCGCTGTGCTGGTTCGGCTGTCGGCGGAAGCTTTAGACGAAGATGTCAGGAACAGGAGTGCCTGCCCTGCTTTTGTCAGACGGCGTAACGACCAGGGGCACTTTTGTCAGGATGTCAGGGCCGAAAGCATTAAGTGTCGGGGGGGTTCAGCGGCCAGGGGGCGCTTTGTCAGATGGTCGGGCGGCGTTAGTGTCAGTCGTGTCCTTACACTAGGTTTTTTGTCGTACGTGATGAACTAAAGATCTGGCTATGCTAGCCTGGCGCCGTGGTTCATGGGGACCTGCCGGGTCGACCTGCTCGGGGGTTGTCCGGCCCGGCAGCGTCCCTTTTAGGGCGCGGGTCGTGGGACGCTGGCAAGGAGGGATATGCACAATCATGCGTCAGCATCTCCGACGGCACTGACTGGGTGCTCCCCAAGCGCACTGCCCCTGGCGGGCCGAGCAACTACGGTTGTACACCTCGGCCAGGAGGCGGGAGTGCGGTGAGGCGCGCCCATTCCCGTGTAGCCTCGGACCTCCGGGACGGTGGCCTCTACGCGAAGGGGTGAGTTAATGGGGTATGTCAGTGGATCTGGGCGGGAGTCGTACTCCTATGATCTTTAGGTCGTAACAAATAGTATGTCATTTTCATAATCCTTAATAAAAAGAGTTGAATCAACTTCCCCCGTTTTAAAACCTAAATCCAAAATAAAGGGTTTGAGTCGATCATACCAAGCTCCAGGAGCTTGTTTCAACCCATATAACACTTTCTTAAGTTTAAAAACATGGTTTGGAAATTTTTCATGAATAAAACCGGGTGGTTGAGAAACATAAACTTCTTCATTAACAATTCCATTTAAAATGCACTTTTAACATCCATTGAAAAAAATTTAAAATTCTTATGGGATGCAAAAGATAAAAGCAATCTAATAGCTTCTAATCTAGCTACAGGGGGCAAAAGATTCTTCGAAATCAATACCTTCTTCTTGCCGGTAGCCTTGTGCTACCAACCTTGCTTTATTCCTCGTGATGACCTCGTTCTCATCGGTCTTGTTCTTGAAGATCCATTTGGTCCCAATCACTTGGTGACCACTTGGAAGAGAAACGAGCTTACACACTTCATTTCTCTAAAATTGCATGAGTTCTTCTTCTATTGCCACTATCCAAGAGCTATCTTCACACGCTTCTTGGATGTTCTTTGGCTCAATAGTAGAGACGAATGCACAGTGAAAGAATTCTTCAATTCTTGACCTCGTTCGAACACCCACACCAATGTCTCCAATAATTTGGTCATGGGGGTTGTTGCGGGGTGGAACTCGCGTACAATGAATTTGTATTGATGGGAACCAAGGGCACGGTGGTTATATTGACAAGAGGATTGGGGATGGGCTATTTAACAAGTGGTTAGTGTGGTGAAGGGGATAAGTTTGCCGCCGGGGAAGACCGCGGGGCCAAGTCTTGCCGGACGCGGCGGAGGATCAGGCGGCGGGAGCCGAGGGCTGATGTCGACCAAGGGGCGAGCTTTCCTGCACCACGAGCAACTCGTCAGAAGGGCGGGGTTGGGGTCCAACCCGTAGCCCCTCCGATGCCTAAGTTAGTAACTGGGCTTCAAGCGGGGGCTAGGCACGTAGGTCGGACTGAGGGTGTGTCCACCGTACGGGCCGAGCTATAGGTGGGAGAACAAAGATATGGATGACCTTTGCCCTCGTGTGTGAATAATGGAGCTGGAGAGAATTTGCCAACCTCTTTACCGTAAGAAGTGAGGGGGTATTTATACCTGACGGGAGATGATCGGGTGGGGCTGACCTGACATGCTGACTCGACGCGCTGATCTGGCTCGGCTGTCAGCGGAAGCTTCGGTCAAGGATGTCAGGAACAGGAGTGTCTGACCCGCTTTTGTCAGACGGCGCAACGGCCTGGGGCGCTTTTGTCAGGGTGTCAGGGCCGAAAGCATTAAGCGTCAGGGGGTGCTTTATCAGATGGTCGGGCGGCGTTAGTGTTAGTTGTGTCCTTACACTAGGTTGTTTGTCGTGCGTGATGAGCTAATAGGTCTGGCAAGGCTACCCCCGGCTGCGGGGTTCGCGGGGGATCGCCGGGCCGACCTGTTCGTGGCTTGTCCGGCTTGGTCGCGCCCCTTTCCAGTCGCGAGTCAAGGACCGCTGGCTGGGAGGGATATGTACATGCCTCTGTCGGCATCCCGGGCGGCCCTGTTGGGGCGTTCCCCGGGTGCACTGCCCCTGGCGGGCCGATCGACTGTGGTCGTTCGCCTCGGTCGGGAGGGGGGAGTGCTACGAGGCGCGCCCATTCTTGTGTAGCCTCGAGCTTCCGAGGTGACCTTCCTTTCACAAAGGGGTGATTCAATGAGGTATGTCAGCGGATCTAAGCGGGAGTTGGACTCACACGATCTTTAGGTCGTAACAATTGCCCCCGGCATTCGTGTGCGAGGCGGAAGCCCGTCTCGGCTCGGATGACGTAACGCTACCTCCCTTCCAGCATGGTTCGGACTTGGGTCCACGCTCCGAAGCGGCGACGTGGATCCCGCGGAGTATTGCCCGCTGTTGCGAGATCGCTAGATCTCGTCCCGAGTGGGAGCCAAGCGAGGAGGTGGGTCACTATGATTTGGGGAGGGGCTTTGCCCTGTAACGCCGTGCCGTTGTAGGTGGTGGTTGGGTAGGACTTCAAGGGAGCTCGGCTTTTTGGGGAAGGCCACGGTTTCGTTGCGGGGTGTTTACCAGACGTGGTTGTTGTTTTTGTGGGGTTTTGGCCGCACTGAGTCTGGTGAACTTCCTGGTCATTGTGCGCTTGGGCTTGGGGGGAGGAATCCGTAAGGAGGAATATTATTCATCAGCCTTTATAGGAGATTTAGATGGTATTTACAACAAGAGGGCAGGTGTGACCAAACCCGTGGACGGGGCGTGGGGCTGCTTTAACTTGTCACCCGCCGCCTCGGGGCGAGCGGGTCCCTGTTGCTGGGAGGCCTTCCTTTCTACTGGCTGCTGAACTCCTTCTGCCTCATTGTCCGGGGGTGGGCTGACGGGCCGTGAATCACCGTTTGGTTTCATCGGGGAGGTAATCCCGTGGCGACCCCTCCTTCGGGAGGGCTGACCCTCGTATGTCGGGTGGATCTTCTTCCTGTCACTTTCCTCGCTTCCTCACGTTCTGTCTCGCCGTCGCCGTGCCGGACGGTTGCCCGGCCTCGCCGGGGGTCCCGTGCACCGAGGGGGAACCCCAGAGGAGGCGGAGGACGAGGTGGCGGTGGTGGCGTCGCACTCCCAGGGGGAGTCCGGTGGGCCAGCCTTGCGAGGAAGGTTGGGGGCAGGCAGGTGGGTCGATGGGAGACCCGTTGGGGGTTTCCATCCTAAACCCGGTAGGGATCGCCATGGGGTGGATGTTAATTGGGGTGTGGCGACCCACGGCTAGTCTTCCAGGCCTGCCGTTTCGTCTGGTTAAGGGCAGGAGGAAGGTTGGCAGGCGAGACCTTCTCTGTGTAAAGGGAACATCCTATCCGAGGTCGCGGAGTGGAAGCGGTCACCGGTGGGGGGAGTGAGGCCCGTCGGTGGACATCGGCCTTCTTCGTAGCTCGGTGGGGCGTTCGGGGCTTTTTCATACCCGGTGTGAGGGGATGCGAATTCCTTTCGTGTATCTTTCCCTCCTCCCTAAACTCTGAAGGGGGGGTACTTATGGAGGGACTCTGTAGAAGGGTTCGCCTTGGATACCGTGAGGGGCCAGTGCCATTAATGGGCGATGCCGAATCATGCGCTTTGGGAACCGCTTTTTCCTGACGACCCCTGCCACGGTTTATCTATTCTGGCCTCTCGGGGGGGGGGGGGGGGGCATGTTGATGCTGATGGCGTGTTTTTCAAGTGTCCTTTCGTTTCATCGAGTCGCGTCGTGGTGTTGCCTTATCGGGGCCAGGCGTAAAACCAGCAGGCATTGTTTCGAGGTTTCTAGTTAACGACCGGTCTGCCCCGATTTACGTGTCCTTGTCTTTATTCCCAGCCTTGAGATTTCGAGGGTCGGGGTCCTGATCCAGGCGGGGGATTCCTGATGTGGTTTGGGAGGCCGGCGCCGGGTAGTTGGTCACTGTGCGGGTCGAACCAGTTAGCCCCTACCGAGGCAGGCGAGTCGCCATTGGGGGGCCGGTCCTTGCCGTGTTTTATCGCTGGTGTTACCCATTTTGTTTTCTTGCTTGAGCACCCAATCATTGCCCCCAACATTCGCTTGTCCGAGAGCACGAGGTCTGGGGAAAGGGGATGTTGATGGTCCATGTTTGGGCGGGACGGAGGATCATCGGATGCGATCGGGGTGAGACATGCTGCCCTATCACGAACAGGGGCCACTCGTGGCATGGATGACCCCTGGGTGTCTGTTGCGAGTGTATTTTGACTCGGGCTGAAGCGTCCCCACAGAGCGGGCCTCAGTTCAACCCCCTCCCCCTCGTCTGAAAGGTGTCGCGGACTTTAGTTGGCGAGGGGTCTCGTTTTCAAGCGTCGGTCCTTCCGGTTATCGGGGGGTTCGGACTGCGGGGGTATCCTTACTGGGCGGCCTAAGCTAGTACGGGGGCAGTGCGATCCTCTGTTCATGCTTTACCCCACGGTAGGGGTGGTTCCGTTTTGTAAGCTCGCCCGGCCATTGGCGGGGGTATCGTTTCATGCTATGGAGTTTTTCGAAAGTTGAAATGAATTTGAAGGAGGTAAATGTTTTCATTTATATTTACAGGAACCCTTCTATTGTTCGCACACGAGTACTTAGATTATCGGTCGGTGGTGGGGGTAAGATCCGGCTCTGGGGTGGGCTGTGGAGCTGTCCTCGCTTGCGGTGAGCGACCCCCTGGTTTGGGGGTTACCATCTGTGGGTCGGGCCTTTTTGTCTTCAGTTGTTCTTGGCGCCTAGGCGAGCGACCTTCCTCCGTGCTGAAGGGTTGCAAGGTCTCTTCGGATAGGCGGATTCAGTAGGGGAGCCGTATTGTTGTGGCATTTGTCCGGGGGGTGCTCATGTCGACCGGAACACCGCCCTCCATTGCTTTGTCATCTCCCTCCACGCCTCGTTGTTTGGGTTTGAGGGCGGGGTTCGTTAGGGCTCGGTTGTGCCGGGGCGGGCTGACACGCCATGACTCGCCTTTTGGGTTCGTCGGGGATGCAGCCTTACCGAGGCTCCCGTCCGGAGGTCGAAGGCGAGGAGGTACTGGCCTGCCCGCGCCGGCGGGGAGCGGATGCCCACCTCCCTCTGTCTCGTCCTGTTTAGCGCAGATGGGGGGGTGAAAGGCGGATTCCCCTTGTGTAAGGGGAATATCCTATTGGCGATCCGCTTGTAAGGGGAATATCCTATCGGAGGTAGTGGAGATGCGGTGACCACCGCCCATGGAGGAGGGAACCATAGGTGGCCGGTGACCTCTCTTTTGTTTGGGCGGGGCATCTCGGCCCGTTTCCCTACGGGTGGGGGGTGTCGGGGCCGATTTTTCATATCTTCCGACTCTTCTCTTTCGGGAGGGTGGCTGGTGCCTTTATAGGGGGATTTTGTTGACAGTTTCCTCCATATTTATTGCGATGAGCTGGCATTATTAATGGGCTCCTCGGAATCACGCTCGTGGGAAACCGCTTTTGCCAGGTGGCGCCTATGGAATCTTTTTTTTGGAGTGTATCATTATGGGTGGCGCATTTCTCGAGCGTCCTTTCGTTTTGTCGAGTCCCGTCGGGGCTGCCTCCTTGGGAACTGACGTCTCGTTTGCCCCGGTTTACGTGCCTTTGTCCTCCTCCCCAGACTCAACTTTTCAGGGATCATGGGTCTGAAAAGTCCGGGTTGTGGTTACACGGCCCGGCCCGTGCCCTTCTCTGGTTTGGGGTGGCTAGGGTTGGCCCTGCCCCAGAGGTCTTGAGGGGGGGAGCGGGCGCGTAGCCTGGCCCGTGCCCTTCTCTGAAATGGGGTGGCTAGGGTTGGCCCTGCCCCAGAGGTCTTGAGGGGGGGAGCGGGCGCGTAGCCCGGCCCGTGCCCTTCTCTGGTTTGGGTGGCCAGGGTTGGCCCTGCCCCAGAGGTCTTGAGGTGGGGAGCGGGCGCGTAGCCCGGCCCGTGCCCTTCTCTGGTTTGGGTGGCTAGGGTTGGCCCTGCCCCAGAGGTCTTGAGGGGGGGAGCGGGCGCGTAGCCCGGCCCGTGCCCTTCTCTGGTTTGGGTGGCTAGGGTTGGCCCTGCCCCAGAGGTCTTGAGGGGGGGAGCGGGCGCGTAGCCCGGCCCCTGCCCTTCTCTGGTTTGGCTGGCCAGGGTTGGCCCTGCCCCAGAGGTCTTGAGGGGGGGAGCGGGTGCGTAGCCCGGCCCGTGCCCTTCTCTGGTCTGGGTGGCTAGGGTTGGCCCTGCCCCAGAGGTCTTAAGGGGGGGGAGCGGGCGCGTAGCCCGGCCCGTGCCCTTCTCTAGTTTGGGTGGCTAGGGTTGGCCCTGCCCCAGAGGTCTTGAGGGGGGAGTGGGCGCGTAGCCCGACCCGTACCCTTCTCTGGTTTGGGTGGCTAGGGTTGGCCCTGCCCCAGAGGTCTTGAGGGGGGGAGCGGGCGCGTAGCCCGGCCCGTGCCCTCCTCTGGTTTGGGTGGCTAGGGTTGGCCCTGCCCCAGAGGTCTTGAGGGGGGGAGCGGGCGCGTAGCCCGGCCCGTGCCCTTCTCTGGTTTGGGTGGCTAGGTTTGGCCCTGCCCCAGAGGTCTTGAGGGGGGGGGGGGGGGAGCGGGCGCGTAGCCCGGCCCGTGCCCTCCTCTGGTTTGGGTGGCTAGGGTTGGCCCTGCCCTAGAGGTCTTGAGGGGGGGAGCGGGCGGGTAGCCTGGCCCGTGACCTCCTCTGGTTTGGGTGGCTAGGGTTGGCCCTGCCCCAGAGGTCTTGAGGGGGGGATTGGGCACGTAGCCCGGCCCGTGCCCTCCTCTGGTTTGGGTGGCTAGGGTTGGCCCTGCCCCAGAGGTCTTGAGGGGGGGAGCGGGCGCGTAGTCCGGCCCGTGCCCTTCTTTGGTTTGGGTGGCTAGGGTTGGCCCTGCCCCAGAGGTCTTGAGGGGGGGGGAGCGGGCACGTAGCCCGGCCCGTTCCCTTCTCTTGTTTGGGTGGCTAGGGTTGGCCCTGCCCCAGAGGTCTTGAGGGGGGAGCGGGCACGTAGCCCGGCCCGTGCCCTTCTCTGGTTTGGGTGGCTAGGGTTGGCCCTGCCCTAGAGGTCTTAAGGGGGGGAGCGGGCGTGTAGCCCGGCCCGTGCCCTTCTCTGGTTTGGGTGGCTAGGGTTGGCCCTGCCCCAGAGGTCTTGAGGGGGGGAGCGGGCACGTAACCCGGCCCATGCCCTCCTATGGTTTGGGTGGCTAGGATTGGCCCTGCCCCAGAGGTCTTGAGGGGGGGAGCGGGTGCGTAGCCCGGCCCGTGCCCTACTCTGGTTTGGGTGGCTAGGGTTGGCCCTGCCCCAGAGGTCTTGAGGGGGGGAGCGGGCGCGTAGCCCGGCCCGTGCCCTCCTCTAGTTTGGGTGGCTAGTGTTGGCCCTGCCCCAGAGGTCTTGAGGGGGGGATCGGGCGCGTAGCCTGGCCAGTGCCCTCCTCTGGTTTGGGTGGCTAGGGTTGGCCATGCCCCAGAGGTCTTGAGGGGGGGAGCAGGCACGTAGCCCGGCCTGTGCCCTCCTCTGGTTTGGGTGGCTAGGGTTGGTGCTGCCCCAGAGGTCTTGAGGGGGGGAGCGGGCGCGTAGCCCGGCCCGTGCCCTCCTCTGGTTTGGGTGGCTAGGGTTGGCCCAGCCCCAGAGGTCTTGAGGGGGGGAGTGGGCGCGTAGCCCGGCCCGTGCCCTTCTCTGTTTTGGGTGGCTAGAGTTGGCCCTGCCCCAGAGGTCTTGAGGGGGGGAGTGGGCGCGTAGCCCGGCCGTGCCCTTCTCTGGTTTGGGTGGCTAGGGTTGGCCCTACCCCAGAGGTCTTGAGGGGGGGAGTGGGTGCGTAGCCCAGCCCGTGCCCTTCTCTGGTTTGGGTGGCTAGGGTTGGCCCTGCCCAGAGGTCTTTAGGGGGGGAGCGGGCGCGTAGCCCGGCCCGTGCCCTTCTCTGGTTTGGGTGGCTAGGGTTGGCCCTGCCCCAGAGGTCTTGAGGGGGGAGCGGGCGCGTAGCCCGTCCCGTGCCCTTCTCTGGTTTGGGTGGCTTGGGTTGGCCCTGCCCCAGAGGTCTTGAGGGGGGGATCGGGCGCGTAGCCCGGCCCGTGCCCTTCTCTGGTTTGGGTGGCTAGGGTTGGCCCTGCCCCAGATGTCTTGAGGGGGGGAGCGGGTGCGTAGCCCGGCCCGTGCCCTTCTCTGGTTTGGGTGGCTAGGGTTGGCCCTGCCCCAGAGGTTCGGAGGTTCGGGAACTATTGGTAGAACTTTAGCAGGTGCTTTGCATTCCAAGGATGGGCCAGCTCACTCCCGTCTGGGGTAGCCAAGATGTACGTGGTCGGTCCGACGATATCCATGACCTTGTAGGGCCCCTCCCATTTGGCGGCATGCTTTCCCCGAAGGGCGGTCTCGGGTCTGAAGGTAGCATCTTTGAGAACCAAGTCACCGATCCTGAAAGTCCGCCGCCTCACCCGGGAGTCGTAGTGTCGCGCCATCCTCTGGCTGTGCTTGACGAGGTTCGTCAGGGCCCGGTCTCTTACCTCGTCCACCAATTCGAGACTGAGGCCGAGTCCCTCTCCATTGATCTCTTCATCGAAGAGTTTTAGACGGAGCGTCTCTTCTCCAATCTCCACCGGAAGACCGCCTCCGATCCGTATGCCAGCATGAACGGGCTTTCTCCCGTCGAGGCCTTGTGTGTGGTGCGATAGGACCATAGGATTCCCGACAGTTCGTCGACCCACGCCCCTAGGGCAGCGTCCACCTTTTTCTTCATAGGGTTCAGGATGCACTTATTTGCGGCCTCCGCCATCCTGTTGCATTGCGGGTGGGCAACTGACATGAAATGGAGTTTGATCCCCCAGCCTGAACAGAAATCGCGGAAACCTTCGCAGTCGAACTGCCTTCCGTTATCCATGACTATCGAGCGAGGTATCCCGAAGCGACATATAACGGACTGCCAGATAAAGCCATTCATGTCCGTCCAGGTGATACGCGCCAGCGGCTCGGCCTCTACCCATTTCGTGAAGTAGTCCACGGCGACGACTAGATATTTTCTTCCCCTGGAGGCCTTCGAGAATGGCCCAAGGATGTCGAGTCCCCATTTGGTGAATGGGATCGGGCTCACGATGGGCATCAAGTTAGCCGGAGGTGCAGTTATTCGTCGGCAGAATTTCTGGCACGCCTCACACCTCTTGACGTACTGGACCGTGTCCTGGATCATTGTCGGCTAATAGTACCCCTGGCGCATTATTTTGTGGGCGATGGTGCGACCGACATGGTGGTTTCCGCAGAAGCCTTCGTGCACTTCACGGATGACCTGCTCAGCCTGTTTCGGGCCCAAGCACTTTAGATAGGGCAGGACGTCGAAGTTGGCGCAGCGGCGGCGGTACAACACTCCGTCGAGGAGCACGAATGATAGGGCCCGTCTCTCCACTTTTTTAGCCATCATCCGCTCCTCAGGCAGGTCCCCCGTCTCCAAGTACTTCATAATGGGTGTCATCCACGTTGTCACTGTGCCTGCACACATTAGCTCTTCTTCGTCAATGGTTGGCGTCAATAGGCTTTCGACGTAGATGGCCTTCTCGATCTCGGTCGCGGAGGAGGAAGCCAGCTTGGACAGGGCGTCCGGCCGAAGGTTGAGGGAACGGGGCAAGTGCTGGACGTCCGCTCTCTTGAACTTGAGGAGTTCGATCTGGATGCGCCTAAGGTAGCGCTTCATCGTTTCTTCCTGGGCCTCGAAGCTTCCCTGGATCTGCTAGACGACGAGCCGCGAGTCGCTAAGGAGCAACACGTTCGTCGCCCCCACCGCCCTACCGAGCTTTAGCCCATTAACCGCGGCTTCGTATTCCGTGACATTGTTGGTCGCCGGGAAGTTGAAGCGCAGGGCGTACTCCAGCGAGCACCCGTCGGGGGTTTGGATGACGATACCCGCCCCCGTCCCAGATCCCGTCACGTAGCCATCGACGTGTATGGTCCATAAATTGTCCCGGTCCATCTGGGGGGGGAACAGAGGGTTTTGCCCCCCCGCCTCCCGTGGGGGCGCGGCCGCCGACGACGGCCCCGGTTGGCCCCCCGGGGCGCCCCCCGCGGTGCATTCCACCACGAAGTCAGCCAACACCTGGCCCTTGATTGCCGTCCGGGTCTTGTATGTTATGTTAAACTCGCTGAGCTCGACACTCCAGTTGAGCATCCTCCCCGAACGCTCCAACCTCTTCAGGTTTTTCTCGAGGGGCATGTCGGTGTGGACGGCGATGGGGTGGGCCTGGAAGTACGTTCGGAGCTTCCGTGCTGTGGTGATCAGACAGTAGGCGGCTCTCTCGATTGGACTGTAGCAGGTCTCCGCCTCCCGGAGGATCCGGCTGGCGTAATATATAGGGTGCTGTACGACCCTTTCCTCCTTGATCAATACGGAACTAACGGCCTCTTCGTTAGTTGCCAGGTACAACCCCAGGGGTTCGCCTTCTTCCGGTCGTGCGAGGAGCGGCGGACTTTGTAAGTAAGCCCTCAGCTCCACGAACGCCCGCGCGTAGTCGCTGTCCCATGGGATCACCTTCCTTTTGTCCTTTGCTTCGCCAAAGGTAGTGCACAACACTCTGAAGAAGGGGAGCGATTTCTCCACAGATTTCGACAGGAATCGCCCCAGTGCGGTGATCCGGCCGTTCAGTCGTTGCAAATCCCAGATCGTCCGTGGTTCCGCCATATTAATGAGGGCCGTCACCTTATCGGGGTTTGCCTCAATCCCTCTTTTCGTTATCATGAAGCCTAAGAATTTCCCCGACTGTACGCCGAAGATGCACTTTGCGGGGTTCAGCCTTAAGTTGTATCGGCGAACCCTCTGGAATGTTTCCTGTACGTCGGCAAGGTGGTCCGGGGCCCTCCTACTCTTTACCAGCATGTCATTGATGTAGACCTCCAAGTTTCGTCCGACCTGTGGACTGAATATTCGGTCTACCATTCGCTGATAGGTCGCCCCAGCGTTCTTCAGTCCAAAGGGCATCTTGGTGTAGCAGAAAGTGCCCTTATCGGTGACGAAGGACGTCTTCTCCTCGTCCTCCTCCGCCATCGGTATCTGGTTGTAACCCGAGAAGGCGTCCATAAAGCTTAGCATCTCGTAACCGGACGCCTGGTCTACCAGGTGGTCGATCCGTGGGAGGGGGAAACTGTCCTTCGGGCACACCTTGTTGAGATCGGTGAAGTCGACGCATATGCACCACTTTACGCTGGGCTTCTTCACCAGAACAACGTTGGCGAGCCAGTCAGGGTAGTCCACTGGCCGGACAAACTTGGCTTCGAGGAGCCGCTCTACCTCTTCCTCGACCGCTCTTTTCTTTTTGCCCCCCGCGCTCCTCTTCTTCTGTCGGACCGGTCGGGCTTTCGGGTCCGCGTTCAACCTATGGGAGATCACCGTCGGGTCGACCCCTGGCATGTCCGCAGGTGACCAGGCGAATATATCCACATTTTCTCGGAGCAGGCTGACGAGGGCCGCCCTTAGGGCGGTCGGGAGTTTCGTCCCGATGGAGACGGTCTCTCTTCCTCCGTAGCAACGGGTACCTCTTCGACCTCCTCGGCTGGGGTTGGCCGTTGGTCGCAGAAGTCCTCCCTCTCGTCAGGGATGAGGATCGTAAGGGCCTGCTTCGGGCCCCGGCACATGACTGGCCCCTGGTCGCGGCCCCCAGGGACCTCCTTGTTACCCCGCACCAGTCCTACCCCCCGCGGGGTCCGGAATTTCATCACCTGGTGTAGCAGGCTGGGGAGCGCCTCTATGGCCGTTAGGTATGGGCACCCTATGATTCTGTTGTACGCCGACGCGACATCGACGACGACGAATCGTGTCCCCCTGGTGACGACCATTGGCTCCTCCCCCAGAGTCATTGGCAAGGTGATCGTCCCCTCCATGGGGATCGTATGGCCGGTGAAGCCGATGACGGGGCCCGCGCAGGGTGTTAGGTCCACGCGCCTCCACCCCATCCTTTCGACCGTCGTCAAGAACATGATGTCGCAGTAGCTTCCGGTGTCGATCAAGAGCCGGCTGACGATGACCGTCCCGACCTGGGCCTTGACGAAGAGGGCGTCATCTTGTTGGCTCTCAACCCCCTGATGATCTCCCTTGGTGAAGGTGATAGGGGGTCGGTTTGTTTTTCTCCGCTTCGGCCTGCTATCAGCTCCCGCTGCCATCACCGTCCGGGCGCCCATCTTCGTGACCGGGGGCGGTGCCTCACCCGGGGGCGGCCCCCCACTTATCATCTCTATGCACATGATCGCCCTGCGGGGTGCGGCTCCGGCCGACCGTGGTCCGCCGGCGGCTCCGTTCCCCGTGGCTCCCGGGGGGGGTGCTCTCTCTCCTTGTGTTGCCCACCGGTCCCCCACGAAGCCTCCCAAGTGGCATGCCTGGATCAGCCACTCTATTTCTCTCTTAAGGGTGTAGCAATGGTCGGTATCGTGACCGTGGTCGCGGTGATATCGGTAGTACTTCCGGAGATCCCGCTTGGCCGGGTCCGACCTCATTTCTCGGGGAGGCTCCGACAGCAATCCAGCCCTCGTCGCTGTGGCTAGGATCTCTAGCATAGGGGCGTTGAGCTACGTGTAGTGGATTTGCTAGGGGCCTTCCTGTCCAGGTGTGGCTCGGGTGGGCCCTTGGGCCGGGGCCAACTCTCGGGCCGGGCCAGGGCGATCCTGCGGGCGTCGCCCCGCCGGTTCGCGCCTTGGTTGGGCCAGCTGGTCACGTCCTTGGTGCCCCTCTTCCTGTCTTGGCCGAGGGTGTGATCGGGGCTCGCCTTAGAGTGGCTTCACCGGGGGAAATAGGGCCTTCGTGCCGAGAGTTTCTTTGGCCAATGCATGCCTCTCCGCCATAGCAACCAGCGCCTCATAGTCAGCCGGCGGATCTCGGAGCAAGGATTTGTGGAGGCTCCGAGTCCACAATCCCGTCTTGAAGGCCAGCATGAGGACCTCGTCGCCGCATTTCACTACCGCCCGTCTCTCCTCCTGAAATCGGCGTAGGTATCTACTCGTTGTCTCCCCTTCTCCTTGGACTATCGTGCTGAGATAGTCCAAGGGCTTCTTCTTCGTCCGCCTGGCCCGAAACTCTTGGCAGAACTTATGGGACAGCTCGCCAAAGCTCCCAATGGATCTCGCGGGAAGGCCTAAGTACCAGTCCAACGTCGTGTCCCTCAGACCTTGCGAGAAATGCCGGCAAAGGAAGGCCTCATCTACATCATGCACCTCCATTGCCCCACGATATTTTTGCACATGTGTGAGGGGGTCCCCTCTCCCGTTGTAGGTGGCGAGGTGGGGAGGCTTGAACCTTACTGGCCTCGGGGTGGACGTGATCCACCGTGCCAGTGGTGTGGCCTCCTCCGGGTAGGTAGGTCGATCGGGCGCACCACCCCTTCGCCATTCGGGGGTTTGGCTCCGGTCGCACCTCTGCTGCCGGCGGTGCTCCCGCCCCGGGGAGTAGCGTGACGGTCGACCCGGGGGAGTCCTTCCCTGCGTCGAGGATTCGACGGGTTGCGGGCTACGGCTCTCCCCGTACCATTGTCTTCCGGCCGCCTCCTCCCGGATCCCCCTCCGCTCCTGATTCTCCCGCAGAAGCCTTTCGCGCTCGGCGGTGAGGAAGCGTAACTGTCGACAAACGGCTTCCTCGTGCAGGCGATCGGGGGAGTGGCGCTGGCGGGGCAGACTTCCTCCACCCGGTGGGGATCTGGCCCACAATGGGCCGTGCCTGTCCTCGGGCCGCTGGGTCGCCGTCGTCATCTCCGGGATTTCCCGGTTGCGTTCGTTATCCCTCCGTATCCTTTCACGCTCAGCGATAATGAACTGGAGCTGGTGGCAGGCGGTCTCTTCGTCCTGGTAGGTGCGCCGGACGGTTTCAGCCGCTTCGTCCAGATGCCTTTGCACGGTGGACATCTCCTCTCGGCGTCTTTGCAGCCGCGCGACCTCCATTTCCTCCTCCAAGATCTTCTGCTGGGCGGCAATCTCCTTGGCGAGCCCCCCGTCCCCCCTCTCCTCCTCGAACTGAGGGTGAAGATTCCGTCTCACGTTCGGAGGCTCAGAGGGGCCGGTCTGGGGCTCTGCTCCCGCCGCTGCGTAGCCTCCCACCTCCTGGGTGACGGCCTCGAGGCTCTTCTGGATGGCGCAGGCCGAAGTTTGGGCTGTCTCGGCGCCTATCCCTAGAGGGGGGTCAGTCACCGGGGTGATCGGTAGAGAGAGTGGTTCCTGGCACACGGGATCCTTGCCATGATCAGGGTTCCGTGTCATCGGCATGGAGTCTAACATGGGTGTGACCCTTCGTTCCCACAGACGGCGCCAATTGTTGCGGGGTGGAACTCACGTACAATGAATTTGTATTGATGGGAACCAAGGGCACGGTGGTTATATTGACAAGAGGATTGGGGATGGGCTATTTAACAAGTGGTTAGTGGGGTGAAGGGGATAAGTTTGCCGCCGGGGAAGACCGCGGGGCCAAGTCTTGCCGGACGCGGCAGAGGATCAGGCGGCGGGAGCTGAGGGCTGATGTCGACCAAGGGGCGAGCTTTCCTGCACCACGAGCAACTCGTCAGAAGGGCGGGGTTGGGGTCCAACCCGTAGCCCCTCCGATGCCTAAGTTAGTAACTGGGCTTCAAGCGGGGGCTAGGCACGTAGGTTGGACTGAGGGTGTGTCCACCGTACGGGCCGAGCTATAGGTGGGAGAACAAAGATATGGACGACCTTTTCCCTCGTGTGTGAATAATGGAGCTCGAGAGAATTTGCCAACCTCTTTACCGTAAGAAGTGAGGGGGTATTTATACCTGACGAGAGATGATCAGGTGGGGCTGACCTGGCATGCTGACTTGACGCGCTGAGCTGGCTCGGTTGTCAGTGGAAGCTTCGGTTGAGGATGTCAGGAACAGGAGTGTCTGCCCCGCTTTTGTCAGATGGCGCAACGGCCTGGGGCGCTTTTGTCAGGGTGTCAGGGCCGAAATCATTAAGCGTCAGGGGGCTCAGCGGCCAGTGGGTGCTTTGTCAGATGGTCGGGCGGCGTTAGTGTCAATTGTGTCCTTACACTAGGTTGTTTGTCGTGCGTGATGAGCTAATAGATCTGGCAAGGCTACCCCCAGCTACGGGGTTCGCGGGGGACCGCCGGGCCGACCTGTTCATGGCTTGTCCGGCTTGGTCGCGCCCCTTTCCAGTCACGGGTCACGGACCGCTGGCCGGGAGGGATATGCACATGCCTCCGTCGGCATCCCGGGCGGCCCTGTTGGGGCGTTCCATGGGCGCACTGCCCCTGGCGGGCTGAGCGACTGCGGTCGTTCGCCTCGGCCAGGAGGGGGGAGTGCTACGAGGCGCGCCCATTCTTGTGTAGCCTCGGGCCTTCGGGGTGACCTTCCTTTTACAAAGGGGTGATTCAATGAGGTATGTCAGCAGATTTAAGCGGGAGTGGGACTCACACGATCTTTAGGTCGTAACAGGGGTGATTACGAACGGTTGGGTAAGCTTTGGGAATCCTTGCATCACTTGGAACATCTTCAACAATCTCATTAGTAGTGTTAGTCTCAATAATAGTATCATTAATCTTGACATTACTAAGAGAATCACATATAACATCTAAACTATCATCAATCACACGAGGAAAATCAAAATTTCATAAAATAATACATGTAGTGATTCCTCGATCGTTGAAGAGGTTTTGTTGTATATCCGATAGGCTTTGCTACGTGTGGAATATCCAACAAAAATTCCTTCATCGGATCTTGGCTCAAATTTATCTAAGTTACCAAAGGTGTTCTTGATAAAACATTTTGAACCAAAAACACGAAAATATTTAACTTGAGGCGTTTTGTCATAAAATAACTCAAAACAAGTTTTGTTTGTTTGGGGTCTTAATAGGGTCCTATTGAGTACATAACATGCCATGTGCACCGCCTTTGTCTAAAATTGTAGTCCTAGATGACTATCATGGAGAATGGTACAGGCACACTCAATTAGAGTCCTATTCTTTCTCTCTACAACACCATTTTGTGGTGGTGCATGAGAAAAAAGTTGTGAGTTATCCCAGTGTCATCACAAAACTTTGTAAAAGATTCATTCTCAAATTCTCCTCCATGATCACTACGAATAGTGATAATGGTAGACCATAAGAAATTTTGAATCTTTTTTGCAAATATGGTAAACTCTTCAAAAGCTTCATTCTTATTAGTTAAAAATGAAACCCAAGTAAATCTAGAGAAGTCGTCAACGACAACTAATCTATAATGAGCATTACCTAAAGAGGCAGTTCTAGTTGGCCCAAACAAATCTAGATGAAGTAATTCTAGGGGCCTCTTAAAAGTTATGCCTTCTTTAAGTTTGAAAGGTGATTTACTAAGTTTACCTCTTTGACATGAATCACAAACGTTTTTCTTACTAAAAGCAATTTTCGGAAAACCTTTGACAAGATCCTGTTTAGCTAACTTATTTAAGTGCTTAAAATGAACATGATGCCATAATAGTTGTTCATTTGTATTAGCAACTAAGAAATGTTCTACGGTTTTAGGCAAGCCCAAATACTAGATATTTTTACGCCAAATACCGGTAAATAAAATATGTGAATCAAAATCAACAATTTTACACATGCCTTCTCCAAAATTATCCTTGTAACCTTTGTCACAAAGTTAACTAATGGAGATAAGATTATGCCAAAAACCACTAACTAAATAAACATTTGTAATAAGTGGTTTGGAAGAATTACCGACTATACCTACTCCAATGATGGTTCCCTTTTAATTACCTCCAAAAGTGACCGTTGCACCATCCTTGATGCTAATCACTTCGAAGAGCAATTATGGATCTCCTGTCATGTGTTTGGAGCAACCATTGTCGAGTATCCATCCTTTCCTTTTAGAGCTAATTTGACATTTATTGCTCTCTTTCTTTTTCTTGGGTACTTACATAGTATACCATAAACTCATGGTACCCAATTTTTGTTGGGTCCAAGGGGATTAGCCCTTTGGAAGCCAAGTCCAAGTGGACTTCCGCTTCCCAACATAGTTACCACTATTTATTCCTTTATTAAAGTAGTAATCAACATAAGCATTCCTATCATTTAAACTAGTGTTCTAAGGACCGCAAATTGTATAAGTTTTGGGAGTCCTTTTCCTAGTTGCATGCATAATTAATTGATTTCTATGTGGTGCATGCTTCATAGGAACATGAGTTCTAGCATAAGAATATGGAGATGGATATGCATTAGACATATGTAGGTTGTATGCAAACTTGGGAACATGCATGTTGTACGAAACATATGGAGCATGCATGACATGAGGTAGATGTGCATTCATAGAAGAATGATGTGTATGAGCATACGAGTGTGTAGGGGCACATGCATGAGTGTAACGGCCTATTTTCATCAACACAACTTTAACGTATTTAACTTATTTTCAAATTTTGTAACAATTTTATAATGGTTCGTTAGGAGTTTTATGATTTCAAAATTTTCTTATAAAAATATTTTGAAGTATGAGACTAGTTATGAAGTATTTTAGTAAGTTCGGATTTCAAAAAATACCGCTAAATATTTCGATAGAAATTCATTTTCAATTATTACCGTTTGGCTTAATGAATTTATTTTCTATACAAACATCATCAAAATGTTTTCAAACTTCTACGGTAACATTCTATGATCATTTAGGGCATCTTATATTAATTTCGTAATTTTCTGAAGTCAAATCAATAGAGAACCTGCAAACCCGCTTCCTAAACGTTTTGGCCTAAAACCAGTATTTCCGTAGCTCAAACCCCGAAATGGATCTCGTATTTGCGATCCTCGCGACGATAAGATCATGTGGGTATGTTTTCGTAATTTTTCGGACACGTTTAATGTCAGGGACAAAATCGTAATTTCGTTACAAATTTTACCGTCACCAAATCCCCTAGTTAATTACATTAACCTAATTACTAATTACTATTAACCCCCATGCTTAACACGTTTAGACATTTTACAAAAAATTTCCTAACTTAGTCTAACTTCATTTAATGTTTAGTCTAAAGTTAAACATAACCTATTAATTAGTTGACTAAGTATTAAATGAGATTCGTTTTTAATTAATTTAATTACCCTATATAATACCACATAACCCTTCGTTCATCAGCCAAACCCCCCTTCACTTAAACCCCAGGCTAATCTCTCTTCCCATTTTAAACTTTCTCTCTCTCCCTCTTTCTTCGTTTTTCATTCCCCAGGCCACGCACTCAAGCCCCATATCACAACACACGCACACACAAACCCTATCTCTCATACTCTCCCTAACCCAGGCTCACCCCACGCTCTCGCTCACCCCACTCTCTCTCTCTCTCTCTCTCTCTCTCTCTCTCTCTCTCTCTCTCTCTCTCTCTCTCTCTCTCTCTCTCTCTCTCTCTTATGTGCAAAAGGCCGAACCCATGCAGCGCATGCTCTCCCCACCTCGACACCCTCTTCACCGTCGCTCGCCGCCGACGTCCTCCGACATCGAGAGCGCAAGCTTCCCTCCACCGATGCCTGTCCATGCATCACCTCCGAAGCTCTGACCATCGCCTCTGCCCCTCCAAGCGTCGCCCAGACTCCCCTCTCCGACGAGAAGCCACCGCTGTCGCTGCTTCCTCCAAGCTCCCCGCCGTGTGCCTTCCGCTCCTCACACCGCCCGTTCGCTCGACAGCACCCCCTTTGAGCATCACCATCGTTGGAAACGGCGAGCATCGCCTTCGACCGCCGCCCAGCTCGCTCGCGTCCGCCTCTGTCGGCAACCCTCGCCGACGAACCCCGCTCTCCGTCCGACAGCAGTGCCACCGCCCTTGCAGCCACATTCCCCGCCTACGATAGTGACGCTCCCCCGCTCATTGTACGTCGTACACCGTCGCCGCAACACTCGCCTACCGTTGTCGACCGCCACTCCACCTCCTAGTGTCGCCATGGACACCGCCTACGGCGCCTCCCCTCGCCGACGTCCTCCCCGAGCCCACTGCATGATATCGAGAGAGAGAGGGGTTTGAAACGTGTTTTTATACGTATTTTATAATAATACGTATATTTATACGTATTTAGATAATTAGATATATTGGGTTTAATGGTTTTAAATTAATAGTAAATTATATAAGAGTCAGAAAATTACCAAACCACCTCCAGAAAATCAGAAATGACGTTCTGGATCCAATGGCGTTGGTTTCATCTCAATCTGACGCTTTGTTTTTCCAAAATTAATTTTTAAGACTAAAAGTTAAAAATGTTATTTTCATTCAAAAATCCATAACTTGTTATTTCACATAAACTGATACGTGATAAAAATATATTTTATAGTACTCTTCGAGACAGACATTTTGACAGCTCGTTTACAACTTTCCGATGCAGATTGGATCCAGAATAAATTGTTGAATAATTACGTTAATAATTGAAAAATAGTTTTTAAAATTATTCTTGAGCTTTTAAAAATTATAAAAATTAATATAAGCTTTAGACAATTATTTCCTCCTACGATAAAATTATTTTAATCATATCTAGCCTATAGAAAAGTTTAGAAAGATTTTCGGCACCGTTTCAATCGATTATAAAAATCAAAACGATCAAATTAAATAAAAAAAATAGGGTAGTCTGTAATTACCGATTTCTTGTATTTGCAGGTACCAATTTTCATGCACCAGCATCTTTAGAAGCTCTAGCTCCAACCTCGTCTTACTACGACGTTCTGGATAGTGTAAGTCACTCTAATTCTAACTTTAGAAATTTAGCTAGTGTACTCGTATGAACTTAGGACCTGACATCTATCCTCAGAACAGTTATTGACCTGAACAGATGACTACAGACCTAACTAAATAGGAAACGAATCAAATGCAGAGTAACTTTGACTTGAACGTATGACATCACTAACTTTCAACGTAGATGGTTGTAGTATATGACCATCTACTTGGGTAAACTGTGTACTAATTGAAAACCGCATGCTCGAAGCATGGATCGGGTGTAAGCGACAATTAATTCTAACTTTAGAAATTGAAATATTGAATTTTATGAAATTACCGCATGCTCGAAGCATGGATCGGTATCATAGTTATTGGACTTTAAAGCATTGCTTAGGACTGACATTCTCTGTTGAGTTTTCTGCCTTGACTTTTCAGCAAGTAAATACCATATATATGTATTTGTTGTACTCATTGTTGTATGTATTGTTGTACACGTTGTTGGATGGATTACACATTGTTAGATATACGAAATGATGAGTCTATAAGGCCACACGGATATTGATATGGATACGGACACAGATACAGATACAGTTATAAATGTGTAATGTGATACAACATGGGTTATGGGGTAGTCTTGAGCTACGAAGTGTGCAGGAGTGATCGGGTCCACCCTTATTTGGTAAGCTGTACCTTTACCCTGCAGGGGATGGTAGGTAGATATTCCATGAGTTACTCCGTGGGATAGGTGCAATTCTGGTTGCATATCGTACACTCGAGGCATGACTGTTGCACTAGCTTGATTGATACCAGGGCCCATGAGGCCATATTGATACGAACACTGATATAAACATTGGACTATGATAATACACGGGATACGGGGTAGTCTGGAGCTACGAAGTGTGCGGGAGTGACTGGGTCCACCCTTATTTGGTAAGTTGTACCATCACCCTACATGGGATGTTAGGTAGATATTCCATGGGTTGCTCCATGGGATGGGTGCACTTCTGGTTGCATATCGTACACTCGAGCTAAGGCTGTTGCACTAGTTGATTGATACTATTGTTCAGTCACGACTACTAACTTGATACGACTATCCTACTGACTAAGTCGAGACTACTCGAACGTGATAGAGCGGTATAATAATAAGCGGTCTTAAATTATTACTGAATCAGTGTCTAGAAAGGAATGGGAAGGGGGTTGGTCAAGCAAAGGACTTGTCATGCGGTCATAGAAGTGACTTGTGCCTTCAAGCCCTGACTGCCTGGCTGATTTAGGAGTTAAACTAGACTTCTTATTATTAGGCCAGCCCACACTATTAGATAGTCAAGCGACGCTCATCTTTTCTCAAGTGTTACTATGTCTACCTGGTTGTCTTACTATTGTCATCTCATTGCCTATTGGTCAAGATATTGTTGCTACCATATGTCACGTCACAGTTATTACTTTTACACTTACATAGTCGCCTTTACTTTATGCATTACATGCATGTTACTTACCACACCTGTACAGCCACTAGTACTTTACTTTTGCTCGTATATACATGTTTGTTCTTACCTTACATTTTGCACCAGCATGACCATCTTTTGTTTACTATATTTTGTTTCAAACTTTTGCACTACTTTGTTTCTATTGCTAGAATTGTTGTGACTTACGTACGGTTCCATCTCTGTAGCACCGTAGACGATGTACATATGGAGGTAGATGCTCTTGAGTTAATAGCGCCAGAGTTCGACCCTGAGACCGCAGCTTTCAGAGTTATTTTCAGTTGTATTTTTTCCTTCATGTACGTCGTTGGAACCATTTGTACAATATGGATTGTAATAATTGGACACTATTTGGGTATTTTTGTACATCTATGCATCGTGGCTATTTTGTTTTCCCTGGTTAACTGCAGGACCTGCGCAAATATCAAAAAGTAACGGGCCCCAGGAACGGGTCGTAACAGTTTTTGGTGGCCCATGTCGGTCCACGCTAACTACCTCGTGAACAATATAGCAAGATCAGGGTGTACAATATAAAATACTCAAATTAACCTCGAGTACGGGATGTATCTAGTGTTCACATGTATTGGATATACGGGTAAAGCGTCCTTATTACCATCTTCATTTGGTCTTCCTTGATCCTCATCACTTTCTTTGAACTCTTAACTCTTGTCTAGGAATTCGTATCCCATTCTTCGGATATACCTTCCCTAGTAACCTCCTTTGCTAGCAGTTAGAGTGATTTTTCATAGATTAGACTATCTACGCACTTCTTCACCATCACCTTTCTTCAGTTGATGACGGCCACTCTTGGAGTATTTATAGTTGTGCTTAGCTCACCCATACTCTAGCTATGTCTATTTTAAGGAGGGTAGCGTTCGAATCTTCGATCACCAGAAGTTCGAGTTTGACAATGGAAGCAAATCAAAGTACGCTCAGAAGTATTGGAGAATAAGACGAACCAAACCGAGATGTATAAGCCAATGCCGTTACTTCTTCATCTTTCTTAAAATCGTTTTCTTCTTCCATCTGATCCTATGTTAACTTGAGACTAGCTACAGAAGTTATGGTGATGTCAATAGTATGTATTCATGCTGTGATGTCACATTATATTTCATGTTATTTACAACCTGACTTACTAGGCTACTACCTTTTCTATCATTTATTTGCTTGAGCTTCTTCATAACATCAATTATTTGTTTCAGAAAGATCTTTTAAATTCCGACGACGGAATTATTTTAAGGAGGGTAGGATGTAACAGCCTGTTTTCATACAACTTTTACGTATTTAACTTATTTTCAAATATATTTTGAACAATTTTATAATGGTTCGTCAGGAGTTTTATGATTTCAAAAATTTCTTATAAAAATATTCTTAAGTATCAGACTAGTTATGAAGTATTTTAGTAAGTTCGGATTTCAACAAATGCATCTAAATATTTCGATAAAAATTAATTTTCAATTATTACCGTTTTGGCTTAATGAATTTATTTTCTATACAAACATCATCAAAACGTTTTCAAACTTCTACGGTAACATTCTATGATCATTTTGGGCATCCCATATTAATTTCGTAATTTTCTAAAGTCAAATCAATAGAGAACCTGCAAACCCGCTTCCTAAACGTTTTGGCTTAAAACCAGTATTTTCGTAGCTCAAACCCCAAAATTGATCTCGTATTCACGATCCTCGCGACGATACGATCCCGTGGGTATGTTTTCGTAATTTTTCGAACACGTTTAATGTCAGGGAAAAATCGTAATTTCGTTACAAATTTTACCGTCACCAAATACCCAAGTTAATTACATTAACCTAATTACTAATTACTATTAACCCCCATGCTTAACACGTTTAGACATTTTACAAAAATTTCCTAACTTAGTCTAACTTCATTTAATGTGCAGTCTAAAATTAAACATAGCCTATTAATTAATTGACTAAGTATTAAATGAGATTAGTTTTTAATTAATTTAATTACCCTATATAATACCACATAACCCTTCGTTCATCAGCCAAACACCCTTCACTTAAACCCCAGGCTAATCTCTCTTCCCATTTTAAACTTTCTCTCTCTCTCCCTTTCTTCGTTTTTCATTCCCCAGGCCACGCACTCAAGCCCCATATCACAACACACGCACACACAAACCCTATCTCTCTCACTCTCCCTAACCTAGGCCACCTCGCGCTCTCGCTCACCCCTGCTCTCTCGCTCTTAGTTCTCTCTCTCTCTCTCTCATGTGCAAAAGGCCGAACCCATGCAGCCCACGTTCTCCCCACCGTCAACACCCTCTTCACCGCCGCTCGCCACCGCCGTCCTCCGACGTCGAGGGTGCAAGCTTCCCTCCACCACCGCCTGTCCATGCATCGCCTCCGGAGCTCCGACCATCGCCTCTGCCCCTCCAAGCGTCGCCCAGACTCCCCTCTCCGACAAGAAGCCACCGCCGTTGTTGCTTCCTCCAAGCTCCCCGATGTGCGCCTTTCGCTCCTCCCACTGCCCGTTCGCTCGACAGCGCCCCCTCCGAGCGTCACCATCACCGGAAACGACGAGCACCGCCTTCGACCGCCACCCAGCTCGCTCGCCATCTGCCTCCGCCGGCAACCCTCGCCGACGAACCCCGCTCTATGTCCTACAGCAGCGCCACCGCCCTCGCTGTCATATTCCCCGCCTCCGAGAGCGACGCTCCCCCGCTCGCCGTACGCCGTACACCGTCGCCGCCACACTCGCCTACCACCGTCGCCCGCCACTCCACCTCCAAGTGTCGCCGTGGACGCCGCCTACGGCGCCTCCCCTCGCCGACGTCCTCCCCGAGCCCACTGCATTATATCGAGAGAGAGAGGGTGAGTTTGAAACGTGTTTTTATATGTATTTTGTAATAATATGTATATTTATACGTATTTAGATAATTAGATAAATTGGGTTTAATGGTTTTAAATTAATAGTAAATTATATAAGAGTCAGAAAATTACCAGACCACCTCCAGAAAATCAAAAATGACGTTCTGGATCCAATGGTGCTAGTTTCATCTCAATCTGATGCTTATCTTTTCCAAAATTAATTTTTAAGACTAAAAGTTAAAAATGTTATTTTCATTCAAAAATTCATAACTTGTTATTTTCACATAAACTTGTTGCGGGGTGGAACTCGTGTACAATGAATTTGTATTGATAGGAACCAAGGGCACGGTGGTTATATTGACAAGAGGATTGGGGATGTGCTATTTAACAAGTGGTTAGTGGGGTGAAGGGGATAAGTTTGCCGCCGGGAAGACCGCGGGGCCAAGTCTTGCCGGACGCGGCGGAGGATCAGGCGGCGGGAGCCGAGGGCTGATGTCGACCAAGGGGCGAGCTTTCCTGCACCACGAGCAACTCGTCAGAAGGGCGGGGTTGGGGTCCAACCCGTAGCCCCTCCAATGCCTAAGTTAGTAACTGGGCTTCAAGCGGGGGCTAGGTGTTGGATATGGATGACGTTTGTACACCCTTGTAGGGGATGTACGAGGGAATACGGACCTCGAATGTCGCACACACAAAGTCGTGTGCAAAGGGAATCTGTTCCCTTGCGGAGAGGATCTCTAGATTAATGGGAAAGTCGCATTATATGTGCATAAGTGCATGCGACATATGGCTAATAAAGGGGTAATATCTTAAGCTTATGTTGTACCATGCATATGGTACAACTTAAGCTTATAATGTGCCATATATGATGGTACACCTTAGTTAAATTGTTCCAAAGGAACAATTACTCCTAAAATAACTACCTTGGGGGCTATAAATAAGACCCAAGGGTTAGCCATTTCTTTACACTTTTGCATGGTATTCTTGCCTTGCATTTCATTCTAGCGAAGCTCTGCCGAAATCCTTCCTCTCTCTTTATCCAAGTTCTTAATCTAAAAGTAGAGATTTAGATTGTGGATTTAGTAGCCTTACTCCGTTCGTGAGAAGACTCGATCCGTCGTGGCGAATCCGAAGGCGAAGTTCTGTGACTACCATGCCGCATACGCAAGCGTAAGTCTCAACTTCATTTATCGATCCTAACTCTGTTTTGACAGGATCCTACATTGGTAGCAGAGCCATACGGGTTCGCCCCGGTCAAACCGCCGCCCCGTCGAAACTATGAACGAGTCGTTGTCTTTTTCACGAATGGGTATCCTACCATTACGGATATGGTAGGAACGCTTCGTGACGGAGAGAACGCAGCGGTTGTTCTTTTCACGTTAGGGTCTTCTGTCATTAAGGATATGGCAGGAACTCTCCGTGACAGGAAGAACCGACCGTTCATGTAGTATGTTATTTTTCATTTTTTGGCACACGGCCATTAGAAAATAACTACTTTCTCGACGAACGAGTGCTTCATCCACAAACGGGTGCTTCATCGAGGAAGATGATGGTAGTTATCTCCATCAGAGAAGATGTATTTTAGTGCATGTGCGCCATGGCCAAATGGGCTATGAAGGCCATGCACCCCCCTCCCCATGCGGAGGGGGTTGGCTATGGCCAATAACCACCACGGCCACCCCTCCGGCGGGGTGTGCGGCAACCCCATTCAAGGGGGGTGGCCGGCCATGGCCGGCCAATGCCAAAATGGCCTTGGCCATGACCGGCCATGGCCAAGCCATGGCCGGCCATGGCCTGGCCGGCAGTGGCCGGCCAAGGCCAGGCCGGTAATGGCCGGCCTCGGCCACGGCCGGGGGGCCCTGGCCAAGGCCAAGGCCAGTGGCCTTGGCCGGCCTGCCCGGCCCTGGCAGAGGCCAGGGCCGGCGCCCTGGCCACTGCCAGGGCCTGGCCGGCCCTGGCCGGCCTTGGCCAGGGCAGAGGCCCTGGCCGAGGGGCCAGGGCCCATGGCCGGCCAGGGAAGAGGCCCATGGCCGGCCAGGGCAGAGGCCCTGGCCGGCCCTTGGCCACCCTTGGCCAGGGCAGAGGCCCTGGCCAGGAGAAATTTCAGACCATTAGCATTGGTCGACCAATTTGGGTGTTTTGGTCGACCAATTCGGCAAAAAGGCCTTGGTCGAATATGAACGTGCCGACTAGCCCGTACGGGGTGTCTAAAGGCTCTACTCCTTGAAGATTAGCCGTTGTGCTCTACTTCATGCGAGATTAGCCGTAGTGCTCTACTCCTTGAAGATTAGCCGTAATGCTCTACTTCATGCGAGATTAGCCATGTCATTGTGCTCTACTCAACGGAGATTAGCCAATGTACTTATGATGTTGTGCTCTACTCTATGGAGATTAGCCAATGTATTTCAAATTTTTGAAAAAGATGTTTTCAAATAGGTTATGTCCCATCCTTAAATCGGGATAGCGCAATTTAGAATTCCAAGTCCTACCACGATCTGGCCATGGTTATCTAACCCATGGGTGTGTAGAACAGGTCTCGTGGCTTGGCAATTGTTGCGCTAAAATTCTTTGCGCAAACTCTCACCTATTCCATTTTGAAAGATATGTTTTCAAAAAGTATTTTTTCGCTGCAGGTACCATACGGGTATCATTTCTGATTTCTTTTTACTTGAGATAAGTAAGAGGGATACTTTGAAAGTTACTTCTAGATGGTAGTTGGGAACGTAGTGAACTTCTCGATTCTAGAGTAACATTTCAGCGCATCCAAGGAACTTATCAAGTGTTTACAGAATCGAAACTTTATACATAGAATTTTGATCGTGTTTTTCATTTTTCTTTGCAGTTTTTTGATTCGAATATGTCTACCGCTTCTAAGAACATTGTCACCGAGCTTAACAAAGGTGAGAAGCTCAACGGCGACAATTATAAACTTTGGTCAATAAAAATCCAATATGTTTTGGAAGAGCAAGATGTGCTTGAAACACTCCAAAACATAATGGAAGAACCTGATTTGGGCAATACGGCCCAACACAAGAGGCACCGAGAAGCTTATGAGACTTGGACTCGAAAGAACAAAATAGCACGTATTACGTTACTATCCGCAATGGACAATGACATAATGCATCTATTTTGGGAATTCGACCTAGCCAAAGACATATGGTCTGAGCTAGAAATAAAGTTTGGTGGAACTTCGGTTACCAAACTCCGCTCCTTAAATATTCAATTTGATTCGTACAAGATGCGGCGAGATCATTCTATGAAAAAGCATCTCCGCCACATGGCGAATCTCATATCTGAATTGAAGGATGCGGGTGTTACGCTGTCTGACGAACAGCAGATCCAAGCAGTCATTCGTTCACTCCCAGATAGCTGGGATAACATGAAAATGCACCTTACTCATAATGAGTGCATTAAAACTTTAAGCGATGTATCAAAACACCTCGAACTCGAGGAAGAGCGAATTCAAGCCGTAAAACCTAGTGCAGAAGTGCACATGGCCGCTAGTTCCTCACATGGAGGAAATAAGCGAAAGAATAAACGCTTAAGGTTTGTGAACGAACGAAAGCAAGAACCGGAAACCTCAAAGAAGACTAAGAACAAAAAGTGGCAAAAGAATGTGCACTCAAAGAAGAAAAACTTGAAGAAGATCAAGTGCTTTAAGTGCAACAAGTACGGTCACTTCGCCCGTACATGTACGGATGGAAGTGATAAGGTAACTTGTAGGGCTAGTTACATATGTGTTTCTAGTTCCGTGTTTCTTGCTGAATCTAACTATTTTTGGTTGATTGATTCAGGGGCCACAGACCACGTAGCGAAGGACAGAAGGGTCTTCGTAGAGTATCGAAAGATAACTCAAGGAACAAAGTGGATATACGTCGGCAACAACACTCGTGTTGAAGTCAAAGGCGTCAGAACAGGCAAGCTAGTTCTCGACAACGGCCGAACTTTATTATTGCACGACGTCCTCTTTGCTCCAGATATTAGAAGGAATATCGTATCCATGGTCATGTTAATGTATTTAGATTATGAATGGAGGTTCTATAAACAAAAGGTTGACCTTGTTTGTAATAGTTCTTTAATTGGGTCGGGTAATGTTTGTAATGGATTAATTGTTTTAAACACAATGTATGATGATTCTTCTTCTATTAATGAAAGTTTCCATTTGACAAATGCTTCTAACTTTGAATCTGAGATCATTTGTTGGCATGCAAGACTTGGTCATATTGGACCAACTAGAATGGATAGACTTGCCAAAAGTGGCTTGCTATCTAATGTTTCAAAAGTTGAAATGTCAACTTGCGAACATTGTCTTGTAGGGAAAACTTGTCGCAAGCCGTTTGGAACTGGCACAAGGGCTGAAGTTCCATTACAGCTTATCCATTCAGACATTTGCGGTCCAATGAATGTTAAGACAAGACGCGGGAAGTCCTATTTCATCACATTCATTGATGACTTCACCCGTTTCGGTCATATTTATTTGATTTCCCATAAACATGAAGCTTTATCTTGCTTCAAAAACTATATGAGTTTAGTGGAAAATCAACTAGATCGGAAGATAAAGGTCTTGCGAACCGATCAGGGTGGAGAATATCAATCAACGCGTTTTAAGGAACTCTGTGATGAAAAAGGCATAGTTCATCAAATAACTATGCCTTATACTCCGCAACAAAACGGTGTTGCGGAAAGAAGAAATATGACATTGATGGAAATGGTCCGATCAATGATGTCTCGGGCAAATTTGCCCATCACCTTTTGGGGTGATGCATTATTGACGGCAGCATTCATCTTAAACCGTGTACCCTCGAAGTCGGTAAGTTCTACTCCTTATGAGTTGTGGAACAATAGAACTCCAGACTTAAGCATTCTAAAACCTTGGGGTTGTGCCTCTTACGCACATTTATCCTCTCACAAATATGGCAAACTTGGGCCACGTGGGAGGAAGTGTATCTTCATCCGATACGCTAAAAACTCCAAAGGATATGTTTTCGTCGGTCAAGAGGACAATGGGGGTCTAATAGAATTCGAATCGAGGGATGTTGTCTTCTTGGAAAACGAGTTTCCAAGACAGGGTGAGAGAAGTCAAGACTTATCCTTGTTTGAGACTTGGGATCAAGAAGGATCGGAACGTTCGAGTGGGAGAATTCTTGGTGAAGAAGAAAATACGTTTCAAACTTCACCAATGTATGATACGAACTATACCAATCCTATTCCGAGTGGGAGTGATATTATTCCAAGTGGGAGTGATGTCATTCCAAGTGGGAGTGATCAAACTCAAGCAAGACGTAGTAATCGAACGAGGCTAACACCTCTGAGATTTGAGGATGAATTTCCTCAAACATTCATGACATTACTACAAGATTATGACGAACCTGCAAATTTCAAACAGGCCGTCACATACCCTGCTAAAGATAAATGGATAGCGGCAATGGAAGAAGAACTTCAATCCATGAAAACAAACCAAGTCTGGGACTTGGTTGATTTACCTAAGGGACGTAGAGCCATTGGGAACAAGTGGGTTCTCAAAATCAAGCATAAGGCTGATGGCTCCATCGAGAAATATAAAGCTCGCCTTGTTGCGAAAGGTTTCACGCAACAGGAAGGAATAGACTACGAAGAGACTTTCTCTCCTGTCGTGCGTTTTACCTCCATTCGCTTAATTCTGGCAATGGTGGCTTGTTTGGACCTCGAGTTACATCAGATGGATGTAAAAACTGCTTTTCTTAACGGAGAACTAGATGAGGAGATCTACATGGAACAACCAAACGGGTTCGAACAAGAAGAAAACAAACATAAGGTTTGTACACTTCGTAAATCCATATATGGTCTTAAACAATCCTCAAAGCAGTGGTATATGCGCTTTCAAGAAGTCGTTTTGTCGTATGGTTTCTCCATGCTCGACGAAGACAACTGCGTATATATTAAGATGATTAAAAACAAGTATGTAATTATGTCTCTTTATGTAGATGACATACTTATAGCCGGAAATGATAAGCGTCTTATCATGGATATCAAAGCTTGGCTTTCATCCGTCTTTGAGATGAAAGACATGGGTGAAGCTGCATATATCCTTGGGGTTAAGATCTCAAGGAATCGTTCCAAGAAACTTCTTTCTCTCTCTCAAGAGACATATATAAAGAAAGTTTTAGAACGGTTTAATATGCAGGACTGCAAGCCAATTGATACTCCAATAAGCAAAGGCGAGGGTCTATGTTTGGAAATGTGTCCCAAAGATCCAAAAGAAAAGAAAGCTATGGAAAAGGTTCCATACTCCAGTGCTGTCGGAAGTCTGATGTACGCCATGATGTGTACCAGACCGGACATTTGCTATGCTGTTGGTATGGTAAGCCGTTACCAATCCAACCCAGGACAGGCACACTGGAAAGCGGTGAAGAGGATATTAAGATACCTCAAAGGGACTGCGGACTATGCGTTATGCTATCAAGGCAATATCTTGAGACTCGAAGGCTATACCGATGCTGATTGGGTGGGTGATCTCGACGAGCGAAGATCTACCTCAGGCTTTGTTTACTTCCTCGGGAATGGTGCAATATCCTGGAGCAGCAAGAAGCAAACCTGCATCGCCCTATCAACCATGGAAGCCGAGTTTGTAGCATTCAGCATGGCGGTCCAAGAAGCTGTTTGGCTTAGGAAATTCTTAGACAGGCTAACAGATGCCACTGACTCGAGCACTGTTCCTATATACAGTGATTGTCAAGCTTCGATTACCTATGTCAAAGATCCTAAATTTCATTGTAAGACCAAACACATTGATATTCGATTCAAGTTTGCGAAGGACTATGACAAACGGAAGGAAGTAGACATAGGATACATATCCACGCATGAGATGATAGCGGATCCCCTTACTAAGGCGATCCCCAGAGATGTGTTTTTCAAACACTTATCATCTATGGGAATGCGTAGGTGCTGAGCTGTATCATGTAATATTTCCCATGTCTATAGAAGATCAAAGTTTAATTTGCATACAAGTTTCTTACAAATGATTTTATATACATTTGTGTTTAAGTCTCAGCTATTTTAATTGTGTGTATGTCGGACAGATTAAGGTTGGCTCTCTCACATGAGCAACCGCCTTATCTTATCAGATGGATAAGATAGAGATGAGACTAGTTTAAAGTCAAAATCATTAGACAAATGATTTAGAGTCGTGACTTAAACAAGATAGTCGAATGAAAGATCTGCATTATATGGATGCTTACAAAAGATCTGAGATCTATATCATAAGGATATTTGAAAGAGATCTCATAGGATTTTTTAAATCCTATCTGTCTTATGCAGGATGAGAGTCCGGGAATATTTCATGAGTAGTAAGGGGACTCAAAAGATAGGCACAGTGGTGTCTGATCTTTCATACATACAACATCATTAAGACATACTCTCCCTGGGAAAGGAGTGATGTTGTAATACGTGTTCATACCACGTATGCATTTCGACCACTGAGTTAGTAGCAATAGTGTTTGCTATTATGTGAGACTCAAAGGCCATATGGGTCTTAACTCTTACCCTCAAGGACTCCAATTGGTTCCTTTAGATTTGACGAGATGATCGCTATCTTAGCGTGTTGCTAATGGGCTATGATAATTCGGCTCGGCGGGGCACGTTAGAAAAGCGAATCAAGTCAAGATCAGAAGGTTCGCAAGAAGAGGAAGATTGATTTCATATTCGCATTTGGACTTTAATGATTCAAAGCTGGCCAGCCAATTGTAATCCAGATGTGATTCAATTGTTGAATATAAAGTATAAGAAATGTGAAGAAATAATCTAGGGTAAAGCATGCGTTGAACTACTCAACTTTGCACCTTCGAGGTCGTTGTGTATCTCTAACAAGTGCACAACAATAGACTCTACGCGCATGACGGTCGCACGGTCTATTTCTCGGTATGATAGATGAAAGAACTAAGAGAAAGACGTTCTCTTACAATCCCCTCAAGTGTAAGTGGGAGATGTTGGATATGTATGACGTTTGTACACCCTTGTAGGGGATGTACGAGGGAATACGGACCTCGAACGTCGCACACACAAAGTCGTGTGCAAAGGGAATATGTTCCCTTGTGGATAGGATCTCTAGATTAATGGGAAAGTTGCATTATATGTGCATAAGTGCATGCGACATATGGCTAATAAAGGGGTAATATCTTAAGCTTATGTTGTACCATGCATATGGTACAACTTAAGCTTATAATGTGCCATATATGATGGTACACCTTAGTTAAATTGTTCCAAAGGAACAATTACTCCTAAAATAACTACCTTGGGGCTATAAATAAGACCCAAGGGTTAGCCATTTCTTTACACTTTTGCATGGTATTCTTGCCTTGCATTTCATTCTAGCGAAGCTCTGTCGAAATCCTTCCTCTCTCTTTATCCAAGTTCTTAATCTAAAAGTAGAGATTTAGATTGTGGATTTAGTAGCCTTACTCCGTTCGTGAGAAGACTCGATCCATCGTGGCGAATCTGAAGGCGAAGTTCTGTGACTACCGTGCCGCATACGCAAGCGTAAGTCTCAACTTCATTTATCGATCCTAACTCTGTTTTGACAGGATCCTACACTAGGCACGTAGGTCAGACTGAGGGTGTGTCCACCGTACGGGCCGAGCTATAGGTGGGAGAACAAAGATATGGACGACCTTTGCCCTCGTGTGTGAATAATGGAGCTCGAGAGAATTTGCCAACCTCTTTACCGTAAGAAGTGAGGGGGTATTTATACCTGACGGGAGATGATCGGGTGGGGCTGACCTGGCATGCTGACTCGACGTGCTGAGCTGGCTCGGCTGTCAGCGGAAGCTTCGGTCGAGGATGTCAGGAACAGGAGTGTCTGCCCCGCTTTTGTCAGACGGCGCAACGGCCTGGGGCGCTTTTGTCAGGGTGTCAGGGCCGAAAGCATTAAGCATCAGGGGGCTTAGCGGCCAGGGGGTGCTTTGTCAGATGGTCGGGCGGCGTTAGTGTCAGTTGTGTCCTTACACTAGGTTGTTTGTCGTGCGTGATGAGCTAATAGGTCTGGCAAGGCTACCCCCGGCTGCGGGGTTCGCGGGGGATCGTCGGGCCGACCTGTTCGTGGCTTGTCCGGCTTGGTCGTGCCCCTTTCCAGTCGCGGGTCACGGACCGCTGGCCGGGAGGGATATGTACATGCCTCCGTCGGCATCCCGGGCGGCCCTGTTGGGGCGTTCCCCGGGCGCACTGCCCCTGGCGGGCCGAGCGACTGCGGTCATTCGCCTCGGCCGGGAGGGGAGAGTGCTACGAGGTGCGCCAATTCTTGTGTAGCCTCGGGCCTCCAGGGTGACCTTCCTTTCACAAAGGGGTGATTCAATGAGGTATGTCAGTGGATCTAAGCGGGAGTTGGACTCACACGATCTTTAGGTCGTAACAATTGCCCCCGGCATTCGTGTGCGAGGCGGAAGCCTGGCTTGGCTCGGATGACGTAATGCTACCTCCCTTCCAGCATGGTTCGGACTTGGGTCCACGCTCCGGAGCGGCGACGTGGATCCCACGGAGTATTGCCCGCTGTTGCGAGATTGCTAGATCTCGTCCCGAGTGGGAGCCAAGCGAGGAGGTGGGTCATTATGATTTGGGGAGGGGTGTTTCCCCTTAACGCCGTGCCGTTGTAGGTGGTGGCTGGGTAGGACTTCAGGGGAGCTCGGCTTTTTGGGGAAGGCCACGGTTTCGGTGTGGGGTGTTTACCAGACGGGGTTGTTGTTTTTGTGGGGTTTTGGCCGCACTGAGTCTGGTGAACTTCCTGGTCATTGTGCGCTTGGGCTTGGGGGGAGGAATCCGTAAGGAGGAATATTATTCATCAGCCTTTACAGGAGATTTAGATGGTATTTACAACAAGAGGGCAGGTGTGACCAAACCCGCGGACGGGGCGGGGGGCTGCTTTAACTTGTCGCCCGCCGCCTCGGGGCGAGCGGGTCCCTGCTGCTGGGAGGCCTTCCTTTCTACTGGCTACTGAACTCCTTCTGCCTCATTGTCCGGGGGTGGGCTGACGGGCCGTGAATCACCGTTTGGTTTCATCGGGGAGGTAATCCCGTGGCGACCCCTCCTTCGGGAGGGCTGACCCTCGTATGTCGGGTGGGTCTTCTTCCTTTCCCTTTCCTCGCTTCCTCACGTTCTGTCTCGCCGTCGCCGTGCCGGACGGTTGCCCGGCCTCGCCGGGGGTCTCGTGCACCGAGGGGGAACCCCGGAGGAGGCGGAGGACGAGGTGGCGGTGGTGGCATCACACTCCCAGGGGGAGTCCGGTGGGCCAGCCTTGCGAGGAAGGTTGGGGGCAGGCAGGTGGGTCGATGGGAGACCCGTTGGGGGTTTCCACCCTAAACCCGGTAGGGATCACCGTGGGGTGGATGTTAATTGGGGTGTGGCGACCCACGGCTAGTCTTCCAGGCCTGCCGTTTCGTCTGGTTAAGGGCAGGAGGAAGGTTGGCAGGCGAGACCTCCTCTGTGTAAGGGGAACATCCTATCCGAGGTCGCGAAGTGGAAGCGGTCACCGGTAGGGGGAGTGAGGCCCGTCGGTGGACATCGGCGTTCTTCGTAGCTCGGTGGGGCGTTCGGGGCTTTTTCATACCCGGTGTGAGGGGATGCGAATCCCTTTCGTGTATCTTTCCCTCCTCCCTAAACTCTGAAGGGGGGTACTTATGGAGGGACTCTGCAGAAGGGTTCGCCTTGGATACCGTGAGGGGCCAGTGCCATTAATGGGCGATGCCGAATCACGCGCTTTGGGAACCGCTTTTCCTGACGGCCACTGCCACGGTTTATCTATTATGGCATCTCGGGGGGCATGTTGATGCTGATGGCGTGTTTTCCAAGTGTCCTTTCGTTTCGTCGAGTCGCGTCGTGGTGTTGCCTTATCGGGGCCAGGCGTAAACCCAGCAGGCATTGTTTCGCGGTTTCTGGTTAACGATCGGTCTGCCCCGATTTACGTGTCCTTGTCTTTATTCCCAGCCTTGAGTTTTCGAGGGTCAGGGTCCTGATCCAGGCGGGGGATTCCTGATGTGGTTTGGGAGGCCGGCGCCGGGTAGTTGGTCACTGTGCTGGCCGAACCAGTTAGCCCCTACCGAGGTAGGCGAGTCGCCATTGGGGGGCCGGTCCTTGCCGTGTTTTATCGCTGGTGTTACCCATTTTGTTTTCTTGCTTGACCACCCAATTATTGCCTCCAACATTCGCTTGTCCGAGAGCATGAGGTCTGGGGAAAGGGGATGTTGATGGTCCGTGTTTGGGCGGGACGGAGGATCATCGGATGCGATCGGGGTGAGACATGCTGCCCTATCACGAACAGGGGCCACTCGTGGCATGGCTGACCCCTGGGTGTCTGTTGCGAGTGTATTTTGACTCGGGCTGAAGCGTCCCCACAGAGCGGGCCTCAGTTCAACCCCCTCCCCCTCGTCTGAAAGGTGTCACAGACTTTAGTTGGCGAGGGGTCTCGTTTTCAAGCGTTGTTCCTTCCAGTTATCGGGGGGTTCAGACTGCGGGGGTATCCTTACTGGGCGGCCTAAGCTAGTACGGGGGCAGTGCGATTCTCCATTCATGCTTTACCCCCCGGTAGGGGTGGTTCCGTTTTGTAAGCTCGCCCGGCCATTGGTGGGGGGTTCGTTTCATGCTATGGCATTTTTCGAAAGTTAAAATGAATTTGAAGGAGGTAAATGTTTTCATTTATATTTACAGGAACCTTTTTATGGTTCGCACATGAGTACTTAGATTGTCGGCCGGTGGTGGGGGTAAGATCCGGCTCTGGGGTGGGCTGTGGAGCTGTCCTCGCTTGCGGTGAGCGACCCCCTGGTTTGGGGGTTACCATCTGCGGGTCGGGCCTTTTTGTCTTCAGTTGTTCTTGGCACCTAGGCGAGTGACCTTCCTCCGCACTGAAGGGTTGCAAGGTCTCTTCGGCTAGGCGGATTCAGTAGGGGAGCCGTCTTGGTGTGGCGTTTGTCTGGGGGCAGGGGTGCTCATGTCGACAGGACCGCCACCCTCCATTGCTTTGTCATCTCCCTCCACGCCTCGCTGTTTGGGTTTGAGGGCGGGGTTCATTAGGGCTCGGTTGTACCGGTGCGGGCTGACATGCCATGACTCGCCTTTTGGATTCGTCGGGGATGCAGCCTTGCCGAGGCTCCCATCCGGAGGTCGAAGGCAAGGAGGTACTGGCCTGCCCGCGCCGGCGGGGAGCGGATGCACACCTCCCTCCGTCTCGTCCTGTTTAGCACAGACGGGGGGGAAGGCGGATTCCCCTTGTGTAAGGGGAATATCCTATTGGCGATCCGCTTGTAAGGGGAATATCCTATCGGAGATAGTGGAGATGCGGTGACCGCCGCCCATGGAGGAGGGAACCATTGGTGGCCGGTGACCTCTCTTTTGTTTGGGCGGGGCATCTCGGGCCGTTTCCCTGCGGGTGGGGGTGTCAGGGACGATTTCTCATATCTTCCGACTCTTCTCTTTCGGGAGGGTGGGTGGTGCCTTTATAGGGGGATTTTGTTGACGGTTTCCTCCATATTAATTGTGATGAGCTGGCATTATTAATGGGCTCCTCGAAATCACGCTCGTGGGAAACCGCTTTTACCAGTTGGTGCCTATGGAATCATTTTTTTTGGAGTGTATCATTATGGGTGGCGCATTTCTCGAGCGTCCTTTCGTTTCGTCGAGTCCTGTCGGGGCTGCCTCCTTGGGAACTGACGTCTCGTTTGCCCCAGTTTACGTGCCTTTGTCCTCCTCCCTAGACTCGACTTTTCAGGGATAATGGGTCTGACAAGTCTGGCCTGTGGTTACACGGCCCGGCCCGCGCCCTTCTCTGGTTTGGGGTGGCTAGGGTTGGCCCTGCCCCAGAGGTCTTGAGGGGGGGAGCGGGCGCGTAGCCCGGCCCGTGTCCTTCTCTGGTTTGGGGTGGCTAGGGTTGGCCCTGCCCCAGAGGTCTTAAGGGGGGAGCGGGCACATAGCCCGGCCCGTGCCCTTCTCTGGTTTGGGTGGCCAGGGTTGGCCCTGCCCCAGAGGTCTTGAGGGGGGAACGGGCGCGTAGCCCGGCCCGTGCCCTTCTCTGGTTTGGGTGGCCAGGGTTGGCCCTGCCCCAGAGGTCTTGAGGGGGGGAGCGGGAGCTTAGCCAGGCCCGTGCCCTTCTCTGGTTTGGGTGGCTAGGGTTGGCCCTGCCCCAGAGGTCTTGAGGGGGGGAGCGGGCGCGTAGCCCGGCCCGTGCCCTTCTCTGGTTTGGATGGCCAGGGTTGGCCCTGCCCCAGAGATCTTGAGGGGGGGAGCGGGCGCGTAGCCCAGCCCGTGCCCTTCTCTGGTTTAGGTGGCCAGTGTTGGCCCTGCCCCAGAGGGCTTGAGGGGGGGAGCGGGCGCGTAGCCCGGCCCGTGCCCTTCTCTGGTTTGGGTGGCTAGGGTTGGTCCTGCCCCAGAGGTCTTAAGGGGGGGAGCGGGCGCGTAGCCCGGCCCATGCCCTTCTCTGGTTTGGGTGGCTAGGGTTGGCCCTGCCCAAGAGGTCTTAAGGGGGGGGAGCGGGCGCGTAGCCCGGCCCGTGCCCTCCTCTGGTGGGTGGCCAGGGTTGGCCCTGCCCCAGAGGTCTTGAGGGGGGGAGCGGGCGCGTAGCCCGGCCCGTGCCCTCCTCTGGTTTGGGTGGCTAGGGTTGCCCCTACCCCAGAGGTCTTGAGGGGGGGAGCGGGCACGTAGCCCGACCCGTGCCCTCCTCTGGTTTGGGTGGCTAGGGTTGCCCCTACCCCAGAGGTCTTGAGGGGGGGAGCGGGCGCGTAGCCCGGCCCGTGCCCTTCTCTGGTTTGGGTGGCTAGGGTTGGCCCTGCCCCAGAGGTCTTGAGGGCGGGAGCGGGTGCGTAGCCCGGCCTGTGCCCTTCTCTGGTTTGGGTGGCTAGGGTTGGCCCTGCCCCAGAGGTCTTGAGGGGGGAGCGGGCACGTAGCCCGGCATATGCCCTTCTCTGGTTTGGGTGGCTAAGGTTGGCCCTGCCCCAGAGGTCTTGAGGGGGGGAGCGTGCGCGTAGCCCGGCCCGTGCCCTTCTCTGGTTTGGGTGGCTAGGGTTGGCCCTGCCCCAGAGGTCTTGAGGGGGGGAACGGGCGCGTAGCCCGGCCCGTGCCCTTCTCTGGTTTGGGTGGCTAGGGTTGGCCCTGCCCCAGAGGTCTTGAGGGGGGGAGCAGGCGCGTAGCCCGGCCCGTGCCCTTCTCTGGTAAGGGTGGCTAGGGTTGGCCCTGCCCCAGAGGTCTTGAGGGGGGAGCGGGCACGTAGCCCGGCCCATGCCCTTCTCTGGTTTGGGTGGCTAGGGTTGGACCTACCCCAGAGGTCTTGAGGGGGGAGCGAGTGCGTAGCCCGGCCCGTGCCCTTCACTGGTTTGGGTGGCTAGGGTTGGCCCTGCCCCAGAGGTCTTGAGGGGGGGAGCGGGCACGTAGCCCGGCCCGTGCCCTTCTCTGGTTTGGGTGGCTAGGGTTGGCCCTGCCCCAGAGGTCTTGAGGGGGGAGCGGGCGCGTAGCCCGGCCCGTGCCCTTCTCTGGTTTGGGTGGCTAGGGTTGGCCCTGCCCCAGAGGTCTTGAGGGGGGGAGCGGGTGCGTAGCCCGGCCCGTGCCCTTCTCTGGTTTGGGTGGCTAGGGTTGGCCCTGTGATCGCGCCCCGGCGTACACGTCCTGAGGCGACGGTTGTAGTTTTACCGCAAGCGCACGGTATAGCGGCGAGTGGGTTTCGAACACAGGGAGGACGAATGACCGTGCTTGCTCCTAATCAACCTGGCTATTTAGAGGGATAATTGCCTTGGGCGATCCTGTCACAATCGTCAGACAAAAGTGCGAAATATCAAATCAAATAGAGAACGCCTAGGGAATGGGGAATCCCCACTACTCACCGTATTTCACAAATGTGGTTCGCCGGTATCGAAATCGCTAGGATGAGAATTTGGATGAACTAGTTGCAACTAAATGTGGAACCAAGCTCACGCTCTCGCGCTGTTGCCGGTCTATAGCTATCCTAGGTTTGGGTCCAATCTCTTGCAAACCCTAGCCTAGGGAAGCTAGCATTAGGATCAACATCATCGTCCAATTGCGCCCCGAGCCCAATCTCTTGCAAACTCGGTCCACAATCTAGATTAGGATAGTTCCTACCCGTCCAATCTCTTGCAAACGGGTATCGGCACGGAATTGCAACCGGAGATCCTAGCATCGGTCCAATCTCTTGCAAACCGATACTTCGAAAATCCGACTCCAACCCAATTCGGATTTCTAGGGCTTCCTATCGAATTGGGATCCAATCTCTTGCAAATCCCAATTGATGTGAATACCTAGCTATCCGTAGTAATTCGATCCCAATCTAATCCCTAATAACAATCATAGCTCAATTTCTACCAATTCAACACAAATACGAAATTGGGCTTGTAGGGTTCATCCCCACGCCCCAAGACGTGGAGACTACTCACTAATCATAGCAATAGCACAATAATTAGCAATGAAATAGACAATGGAATTCATCACAACAATGATATAAACAATAAAAATAGAGTTTTTGGGGAAGAGAAGTGCAAACCAATGTAGATCTTCAATCAACCCAACAAAAATCCAAGTTTTTCTCTTCTCCAATCACAATTAATAAAGCTAAAAAGTAGACTCAAAAAGCTGCAAAAAATCTGAGAGGTGGCTCTCCCAACTAGGGTAAAAACAGGGCTTAAATAGCCCCAAAAATCGTCCAAAAATCCTGACCAAAACGCCCCTGCACAGCCTGTTTTCCGCAGATTTCGCTACAGGCAGCGCATCGCACTCGGCCGAGTGACAAAAGTCGCTCGGCCGAGTGAAAACCCTGTAATTTTCCAGTAAGTCGGGGCTTTCAAGGGTCTTCAGTTCGGAGGTGGCTCGGCCGAGTGAGTTGTCGTCACTCGGCCGATGGCTTTACTTCACTCGGGCGGACGGATTTACCACTCGGCCGAGTGGTTCTTCTGAAGCTCAGGTGGCCGAAAAACAGTAACTTCGATACTTTTGAGGGCCTTCGTCTGGGCGCCACTCGGGCGGACGTGGTATAGTCACTCGGCCGATGTGGTCTCCGTCGCTCGGCCGAGTACACATGGAAAACGTGTCTGAACGGGTCGGCCGAGCGGTGTCTCGCTGGTCGGCCGAGTGGCTCCTCCACTCGGCCGAGTGGGACACAAAAAATGCCCAAACTGCTTAATTTGGCCTCCCCGTCGCTCCTGCGGCGTCCATTCTTCTTCCGCTCCTCTCCAACAGCAAAATACTCCTCGGGGAGGTCGTTGGTGGCCGTCTAGCGTAAGCGTATCTCGAGATCACTCCAAATCGCGCCAAATCACCTGAAATGCGACAAAAACAACAAAACGTGAAAAGCATCGCAATATCGTCGGTAAATCGTAAAAGACGTGATTTGGGCGATCTAAATGGCATGCAAACATGCGGAAAAAAGGTGTAAAATAAGGAGTGATCAAAATCCCCCAAGCTTGCCTCTTACTCGTCCTCGAGGAAGATAAGTAAAAGGCGAACCCGGTGGATTCGGAAAACGAAAACGGCGAAAAAACGAAAGAAAAAAAAACGAAGAAGAATGAAAACGAAATGAAAATAAAGAAGAAAGAAGGAAGCGAAGAGGTAGGGCGCTAGATCATTTTCTCAGGACGTGGGTTTCACTTACTCATATAGCATGCACCGAATGTGAAATACATGTCAAAGAATTTTATTTTGATATCATAGTATAATAGTGCAAATAGAAATAGAAAACCCACGAACAATGGTGTAATCATGAAGAACGGAATAATTTTAAGATTAACATCGTCTGAATCATTTAAAGCGGTATACAAATCACAGATCACACACTTTTCAATCAAACGCTTTCTATCTGGAGTATAAGAATATCACACTATAGAATAGAGAGAATAGAAAAGTATGGATTTCATGAAATGAAAGCTAGGCTTAGATTTCTGGATTTCGTAGAGCTAGAAACGATCTCACCGAGTATAGAATATTACTTAGCCTAGGTTGTCGTGCAATGTCAAGTAGTCACTCTCTCACACATCAATGGATCTCCTCCCCCAAGCTTATCTATAAGCGTGGTGGCACAAAAATATTTACATCCCCATTTATGTATACATATAGCTCCAAAATCAATGAAGAGAAAGAAGAGAGAAAGAAAGTGAGATGGGATCTTTTATTGAGGATTTTTCCTCTTTTCTTTTCTCTCTCTCTTTTTTTTTCTTTTTTCTTTTTTTTTTTTCAATAAGCAATATATTCACAATGATCCCAACTCAGAGAGAGATAATGATATGCAAGTATGTTTTTCTCCCTTTCATTCATTTTTTTTTTTGGAATAGAATAGGGGATTTGGAGCTAGGAATTAATAGCGGGGGAAATGCCATAAAATAGAATCACTAAGGGGAGATTCACCAAAGATTTTAAAAGTAGAGAAATGATGTTCAAGATTTGTGGAGAAAGAAATATATATAACTCTCGGCTCACTCTATAAGACATGCACGACAACTTCAGCAGGGTAATCTAATCTACTCAGTTTTGATCACAAAAAGCTAACTAATCCCGATATATCATAGCTAACATCATTCAATCATCCTGAAGTGAAGTGTACAATTCATGCATATAGAAGTGATAAAGGAAAAGAAATCAGTAGTCCAGATATAGGCATTCAATGCGTGAATCTTGGTGTGTTTTCTGAGATAGCATACATATGAATATTCAGGCTCAGCTAATAATAAAACTTCATCCATTTTCATGTGAAAAAAAGGTGTGGGTTACCATTTCTAAATGCAAGGCAAGTCATAGCATATGATATCAGATATAAAACCTAAGACATGACAAATATAGCATGCATATAGAATAAGCTGACTCCACGTAGACATCATCACAGAAAATTCATCTCTAGCATGAGATGAAAAAGAAACGAAGTAAAGATAAAAGGAAAAATAGAACTATGCAATGCGGCACACAGGAAAATAAGAAAAACGTGATGCATGGCAAGATAAATGAAAAATAATGAAAAATAAGTGCAAAAGTGGAAAACGGTGTGAAAAACTGAAAATAAAGGTGGCTAAACGAAAAAAGAAAGTGAGGACTCACTCCCCCAAGCTAAACGGCACAGTGTCCTCAATGTGCAAGGTGTGGGACACCGAGAGACAAGAAGTGTGAGGGGCAAGTGAGGATGCATGCATGGAAAAATGAAAATAAAAAGAAAGAGAAAAAAAAGAAAGAAATGAAAAAAATATGATGCGGACATGATGCATGCACGAACAGGAGTGATATGAAAATAAATACAGTACCAAAAACGCTCCCTCTCTCCCAAAAAGATATATATAGATGCGATCAAAATGAGAATCCCAAGTAGATATGATATGATATGCACATAAAGATATGATCAAAAATATAATCCCAAAAATAGTGAGGGGGAGGGGGGGTGGACAAAAGTGCATCAGGACCCAGCAGAGACGGGCAGCACAACGGCAGGAATGGATAAAGGCATCAAGAGTGCCTAAGAAGGCGGTGCCGCGCCGTCTCCGTCCTGAGGCGGAGGTGGTGGTGGTGGTGGTGTGGGCTGCTGAGCTGGGGTGGAAGCGGAAGCAGGTCTAGTGTGTGTGGAAGTGTGTGTGGGAACCTGCTGGGTGGGCTGGGGTACGCGAGGGAGACGCTCCAGCACCTGTGTAAGGCAGTAGTGGATCTGGGGTATCAGGTCGAAGCGTCCAGCCATCGCAGAGACGGTGGAGGACAGTGTCCTAAGGTCTCCTCTAAGACCACTCACCGCCAACTCAAGAGCACGTATGCTCTGCAGTGTAGTGTCGGGCGGGGGTGGTGCAGAGGGACGCACCGGTCTAGGCTGCGCAGGGCGAGGCTGGCGTACGCGAGTGGAGTATGTGACGGGCTCAGCGGGGAAGGGGACAAAAGGTGCCGCGCCTGGAAAAGTGGGCCTGGCCTCGGTGCGAGGCCGGGACACCGGCTGGTGAGAAGTGGAGGCGGCGGCAGCAAAGGAAGCGTGCAAAAGAGGCAACGAGGTGGCCAAAGAGGTCTGTGGCACAGAAGTGTGGACAGACGCCACGACACTCTCAGAGAAGACGGCGGCAGTGGAGACAGAGGAATCTCCCGCTGGGGTAGAAGTGTGTGGTCCAAAAGGTGTAGCCCCAGCGGAGATCATGCTAACCATGGTCTCCACGACCGAAACGAACGAGGGCTCTCCGTACTCGACTACGGTCGGCGGGCGCTCGGGGAAGGCAGAAGAAAGAGGCTCGACAGACAAGGGGCCAGTGGCGGAAGTGGGAGTGGTGGTGACAGCCTCGGAAGTGGTGACAGTGGTGGAAGTGGGCTCAGCAAGAGTACTCTCGACACTGGCAGAGGTGAGGACAGAAGTGTCAGGAGCAGCAGAAACGACAGGTGTGGGCTGAGGGGCCACAGGGGCGACAGGGTCGGCAGCAGGCTCGGCAGGGCGTGCAGCAGGGTCTGCGGGGGCAGCCTGGGCAGCGTGGGCAGCGTGGGCCTGCTCGGCCTCCTCGGCCTCGAGCACGTAGGCGGCGGGGATGAGGACATCCATATCTGGGAGCCAGTCAACGTGGGCCGGTGCAATCTGGGTCCGAGCAGGGCTCGGGAGAATCATGTAGTCGGCACCGAAAGGGCCGTGCAACCAGACCCAGTGACGCTCACCATGCGGACGCAGCATCTTCATCCGGGCCATAACATCTATCGACAAAGAGGTGGGGCCCGGGACGCGTCGCAAGTCGTCGGGGAAGTCCTCGCCGGTCATAAGAGCCAGCAGGGTAATCAGGCCGCCGCAGCATATCGGTGAGCGAGCGCCCACCGATACAATGATGCGGTCTAAGTACCATGCCGCGATATCGATCACGACGGCGGGGACAAGCTCATCTCCATCCCTAGATAGAGCTCTGGGACGGGTCATCGCGTAGAGCATGTAAAGCTCCGGCGTAGACATCGTGCCCGGCTCATATCTGGCCAAAAAGGTAGTCGCCATGAGGCGTTGGGCAATGCGTAGGCAGGGGTGGACTATGGCCGAGGCCTTGGCCCTACTAGGGTCAAAGGCGGCGTGAAGACCTGTAATCCGGGCCCAGAATGCACCGGCGTCGAAAGAAGGTGGGGGGATATGGGTGGGGCCATAACCGCGATCGGCTCCGGGGACTGCGGGCCAAGAGAAAAACGCTCTCATCATATCGAGAGTGACCTGGCACTCTCGATCCATGAACCGGAATGAGCATCCCTCATCGGTCCGGGCGATCGAACTCAAAACCTCAAGTGTCGGACGGGTAAAAGTATCCGCCGACACCTGCAGAAAATCTCGCCAACCCACGTTGTCGTACAACGTAAGCAGTCCCTCGAGTACCCCCAGGCGTCCAAGGTCAGCGAGGTGTGCAAACCTGGAGGGTACGATCGAGCGCTGAGAGATACGGTCGAAGACGGCGCGGTGTGCGTCGTCTCGGAACGTGATCCCGAGCGGCCCGACCAGTGGAGCCGGTGGTGGTGGCTGTGCAGCGGCGGGGAGTGGCTGTGCGGGCTGTGGGTGCGCTGCAGGCTGTGCGGGGTGTGCGGGGCCTGCAGGCTGTGCTGGGTGGACGGGGTGTGCGGGAGAAGGCGGAGGAGAGTCCTCCACCTCGTGAGCAGGGCCGGCCTCGTCCGATCGCTTCCGCTTGGCGGAAGCTCTCGTCGACCTCGGTCGTGTCCGGGGCGGCATGTCGGCCCTGAACGCGCGCCGAAAAGTGAAAAGTGCGGCGTGTGTAAAAAGAATAGAAAGAGTATACCTGAACACGTCGCGAGTGCTAAGTAGTGGAAGCGTGCGAAGTCCGCGCCTCCACGAAGTCCGGAGCAGCCCATAGAAGCTCCCCTGGCCTCCCCTAAGCTCCAATAAGCAGCCTGCGCGTGAAAAAGCGATATCAGCGAGTAATAATCAAAATGTAAGGAGCAATAGGGGTGCAATGGATAGATATAGGAATTGATTTGGGTTAGGGTGGCGTTTAGCACATGGATCCTCAAAAAATACACGAGGAGAGGAGAAAACGGTGAAAATAAGCGAACCGGAGGTGATCGGAGGCGGGGCTGCCGGCGATGGTCGGCCGGCGATGGCAGGCCGAGCGGCGGCGCGCGCGGGCGAGTGGCTGTTGGGCAAGGCAAGATCGGGCGAGGGAAAGCTGAGGGGGCGCGGGCGAAGGAGTTTTTTCGTTTTCGAAAACTGCGCCCCCCCTCGGCTTTATATTAAAAAGTTACGACTCGGCCGAGTGACTTTACTCACTCGTCCGAGCGAGGCAAATAAAAATTTCTCCCCGATATCGCTTCGGCCGAGTGGCTTTGCCAGGCTCGGCCGATTGGAGTAAGTCCATTCGGCCGAGTGACTCAAGCTACTCGGCATAACTCGCCCTAGGAGGGTATCCGATTTACTCGGCCGAGTGAATATATATACTCGGCCGAGTGGCAGTTCTTATGAAATGAGAAAAATAGACAGAGAGTTGGGTACAGCAGACTTCCCTCGTTCGTGAGCGGCTCGGCCGGACGAACTTATGGACTCGGCCGAGTGACTAGTATACTCGGCCGAGTGAGCCTTAATTTCTGCTGTTTATCTTTGTTTGGGCTCTAAACTCCGTCTTTCTTCCTCCAGTCGATTTCATGCTCCTCCTAAGCGTCGAACACCTTCTTTGGGCGCTCCTCGTCGCCTCGTTCATCCTCCTCATGATGGATCTACCTATCTCCTCTCCTATCAAGAAAAATGGGACCCGTTATCACAAAATTTTTGGCGATCGACTCAAAACACTAAAAATTTCTAAAACAAAAATAAAGAAAAAGTAAAAATAAAGCAAAAACCGTCGGGTTGCCTCCCGACAAGCGCTCGTTTAAGGTCGTGAGCTCGACCCCCTATAATTTTCAATCAATGCGGGATGTTGGGTGCATACGGGATGCACCCGTCAAACTTTCCGGGGAGCGCGCTTGGATTCGAACGTGGCGGCGTAGCGTTCTCCCGCGGTGGTCTCCTATCTCGAATAGTGTTGGGGGGAGGCTCCCCCAAGCTAGCATTTGCCCCGGCCAACGGCTTGACCGGCGGTGCCGATTTCCGTGCCGGCGGAGCTTTCTTTGGAGACTTTAATTTCGAGAGCTTGCAGAGCTCTCGAATCCTCGCGACATCAGCGTCGCCTTCATCTTCATCAGCGGAGAAGTCGGGGGAATCGTCTTTAATCTTTTCATCTTGGCCTAAATCCGGGCCTTCATCAAATTCTTCATCAAAAAGGGCACCAATTGAGTGAGGAATCGCCTCCTCTATTACCTCATCGAGGAGGTCCATGTAGTCGAGTTCCTCGTGATAAGGCATATGCTTCATAGCCTTAGGAATGTGGAGCTCCACCTCAATGTTTCCGACGTTTAAGGTTAAGGTACCTTCGCGCACGTCGACGATGACTCCGGCGGTGGCGAGGAATGGGCGTCCAAGTATCAATGAGGTGTCTCCTTCCTCCTTAATGTCCATGATGACGAAGTCACATGGCAAGCATATTCCACCCGGTACTTGAAGTGGGATGTCTTCGGCGATCCCCACCGGCCTTGTTATCCGTCCATCGGCTAATTGAATGCGCATGTCGGTGGGTTTCAACTTCGTCCCGGTGTTAAGCTTTAAGAACATGGAGAGAGGCATGAGACTCACACTAGCCCCAAGATCTACCAACGCCTTTTGAAGAGGCACGCCGCCCAAAGTGCAAGGAATCCGAAAACTCCCCGGATCTTTAAATTTTGCCGGCTCCTTTTCTCTCTTGGTGAACCATGAGCCCTCCTCGGCTAGCATGATCTTCTCCTTCCTCTTTCTCCCCGAAATCAAATCCTTCAGGAATTTGGCATATGTGGGGATCTCGATGATGGCGTCAAGGAAGGGAATATTTAGGCTAACTCCTCTTAGATACTCGAGGAATTTCGCTAGCCTTTTCTCCATTTTCGCTTTCGCTAGTCTTTGGGGGAATGGGACCGGTGGCATGAAGCGCCTCTCCTCAATTAATAGCTCCGCCCTAGATTTCTCCTTGTCTTGTGGCTCCTTCTCCTTTTCAATCTCAATTACCGGCTCAACCGGCTCCAAACTTTCCTCCACGGCCTCCTCAATAGGAATCATGGTGGGGGTGGTGTCCTTCCCGCCTCTAGTTGTGACGGCAACTACGGCGTTGATGTGGCCCGTGTTGCCCCGTGGGTTTTGCTCCGGTTGCGCCGGCAATCTTTGAGTGTTCCGGTTGAGCAACGCTAATTGCTCCGAAATTTGAGCCACTACGGTATTGAGAGAATCTTGCCCCGCCTTCAAAGTAGCATTCACCTTATTTTGCTCGACCATGAACGCCTCCACTCTAGTTTCGAAATCGGATCGTTGTGGAGCTTGTGGAGGGTTTTGGTTTTGATTCCTCCACCCTTGGTTGTATCCGGGAGGCCTATAAGGTGGGACTTGTTGCTTTGGTTGGAAGTTTTGTTGTGTATGTCCCCTCGGCGGATAGTATTGTTGTTGGGGTGGTGGTGGTCGAGCTTGATTAGGCGGTTGTTGTGGCGGGTTCAAAGCTCCTTCATTGTTGGCGTAGGAGAATCCCGGGTGATTTCTTGCGGCCGGATTGGACCAATAACCTTGGTTCCCCGCAACATATTGCACTTGCTCCAAGGATCCTTCTCCTTGCTCTCCTCCCGAATACATGGCTTGAGATTGGTCTTGCCAATCACCCATTTGGCTTGCCGGCGCGGAGGTGGAAGGGCTTCCTTGGGGCTCCGTGATGAATTTCTCCAATCTCTCCACCACCTTGTGGAGAGAATCAAATTTGCTCGTAAGCTCCGCTACGGCCTTTGCCTCGTAGATGCTAGTCGGCTTTAAGGAGGACGTAGAGTGTCCTCGCTCATCGCCCCATTGTTGGTTATTAGAGGCCATCTCCTCAATTAGGGCCGTAGCTTCCTCGGGAGTCTTTGACAAGATTGCACCATTCGCCGCGGCATCAATAATTTGTTTGGTCCCCGGTTGGAGACCGTTGTAGAAGCTATGCACTAACTCCCAATCTTCTATACTGTGGTGCGGGCACTGGTGCTGCAAATCCTTAAATCGCTCCCAAGCTTCATAGAGCATCTCATGTGGTCCTTGCTTGAAGGACATGAGAGCGCTCCGGATCTTCACCGTCTTGGATGGTGGATAGAATTTATCAATGAATGCATCCGCCAACCCGTCCCAAGAGGTGAAAACTCCGTCAGCTTGCGTCCTCAGCCAATAGAGTGCTTTGTCCTTTAGCGTGAAGGGGAAGAGGCGCAGTCTGATGGCATCGATCGGGACCCCCGGCATTTGGAAAGTGGCGCACTTCGACAAGAATGATTGGATGTGGTAGTGGGGGTTCTCGTGAGCGTTCCCATGAAATGGGTCTTGTTGCATCAAAACCACCAATCCCGTCTTTAGCTCGAAGTTCTTGTCGGCCGCCAACTCCGGCACGGCGATGGATGACGTAGTAGAAGAGGTTTTAGGCCGAAGCCTATCGCGAATAGAAATTATTCTCGCCATTCTCTCCGCCAATTCTTCGGGAGTTTCCCGGTTGGTCATAAACCGCCCTTCCGGATATTGTCTCCTTTCCGCTCTGATTCTCCGCGCGGTACGTTCGATCTCGGGATCGAATAATAAGGCTTCGGGGTCCGCCGTAGATCTCGTGTACATGCACAGGGAAAACAGAGTTTCAAAGAGATGATTAGTACCGTGGAAGGGTTAGGTAAGAATAGCAAAGGAAATAATAATGGTAAAAGAAATAAAATAAAAAGAAAATAAAAGAAAGAAATAGCTAAGGTGAAAAAGAATCAAACGCAATCGCCTCCCCGGCAACGGCGCCAAAAACTTGATCGCGCCCCGGCGTACACGTCCCGAGGCGACGGTTGTAGTTTTACCACAAGCGCACGGTATAGCGGCGAGCGGGTATCGAACACAGGGAGGACGAATGACCGTGCTTGCTCCTAATCAACCTGGCTATTTAGAGGGATAATTGCCTTGGGCGATCCTGTCACAATCGTCAGACAAAAGTGCGAAATATCAAATCAAATAGAGAACGCCTAGGGAATGGGGAATCCCCACTACTCACCGTATTTCACAAATGTGGTTCGCCGGTATCGAAATCGCTAGGATGAGAATTTGGATGAACTAGTTGCAACTAAATGTGGAACCAAGCTCACGCTCTCGCGCTGTTGCCGGTCTATAGCTATCCTAGGTTTGGGTCCAATCTCTTGCAAACCCTAGCCTAGGGAAGCTAGCATTAGGATCAACATCATCGTCCAATTGCGCCCCGAGCCCAATCTCTTGCAAACTCGGTCCACAATCTAGATTAGGATAGTTCCTACCCGTCCAATCTCTTGCAAACGGGTATCGGCACGGAATTGCAACCGGAGATCCTAGCATCGGTCCAATCTCTTGCAAACCGATACTTCGAAAATCCGACTCCAACCCAATTCGGATTTCTAGGGCTTCCTATCGAATTGGGATCCAATCTCTTGCAAATCCCAATTGATGTGAATACCTAGCTATCCGTAGTAATTCGATCCCAATCTAATCCCTAATAACAATCCTAGCTCAATTTCTACCAATTCAACACAAATACGAAATTGGGCTTGTAGGGTTCATCCCCACGCCCCAAGACGTGGAGACTACTCACTAATCATAGCAATAGCACAATAATTAGCAATGAAATAGACAATGGAATTCATCACAACAATGATATAAACAATAAAAATAGAGTTTTTGGGGAAGAGAAGTGCAAACTAATGTAGATCTTCAATCAACCCAACAAAAATCCAAGTTTTTCTCTTCTCCAATCACAATTAATAAAGCTAAAAAGTAGACTCAAAAAGCTGCAAAAAATCTGAGAGGTGGCTCTCCCAACTAGGGTAAAAACAGGGCTTAAATAGCCCCAAAAATCGTCCAAAAATCCTGACCAAAACGCCCCTGCACAGCCTGTTTTCCGCAGATTTCGCTACAGGCAGCGCATCGCACTCGGTCGAGTGACAAAAGTCGCTCGGCCGAGTGAAAACCCTGTAATTTTCCAGTAAGTCGGGGCTTTCAGGGGTCTTCAGTTCGGAGGTGGCTCGGCCGAGTGAGTTGTCGTCACTCGGCCGATGGCTTTACTTCACTCGGGCGGACGGATTTACCACTCGGCCGAGTGGGTCTTCTGAAGCTCAGGTGGCCGAAAAACAGTAACTTCGATACTTTTGAGGGCCTTCGTCTGGGCGCCACTCGGGCGGACGTGGTATAGTCACTCGGCCGATGTGGTCTCCGTCGCTCGGCCGAGTACACATGGAAAACGTGTCTGAACGGGTCGGCCGAGCGGTGTCTCGCTGGTCGGCCGAGTGGCTCCTCCACTCGGCTGAGTGGGACACAAAAAATGCCCAAACTGCTTAATTTGGCCTCCCCGTCGCTCCTGCGGCGTCCATTCTTCTTCCGCTCCTCTCCAACAGCAAAATACTCCTCGGGGAGGTCGTTGGTGGCCGTCTAGCGTAAGCGTATCTCGAGATCACTCCAAATCGCGCCAAATCACCTGAAATGCGACAAAAACAACAAAACGTGAAAAGCATCGCAATATCGTCGGTAAATCGTAAAAGACGTGATTTGGGCGATCTAAATGGCATGCAAACATGCGGAAAAAAGGTGTAAAATAAGGAGTGATCACCCTGCCCCAGAGGTCTTGAGGGGGGGAGCGGGCGCGTAGCCCGGCCCGTGCCCTTCTCTGGTTTTGGATGGCTAGGGTTGGCCCTGCCCCAGAGGTTTTGAGGGGGGGAGCGGGCGCGTAGCCCGGCCCGTGCCCTTCTCTGGTTTGGGTGGCTAGGGTTGGCCCTGCCCCAGAGGTCTTGAGGGGGGGAGCGGGCGCGTAGCCCGGCCCGTGCCCTTCTCTGGTTTGGGTGGCTAGGGTTGGCCCTGCCCCAGAGGTCTTGAGGGGGGGGGAGCGGGCGCATAGCCCGGCCCGTGCCCTTCTCTGGTTTGGGTGGCTAGGGTTGGCCCTGCCCCAGAGGTCTTCAGGGGGGAGCAGGGGCGTAGCCTGGCCCGTGCCCTTCTCTGGTTTGGGTGGCTAGGGTTGGCCCTGCCCCAGAGGTCTTGAGGGGGGGAGCGGGCGTGTAGCCCGGCCCGTGCCCTTCTCTGGTTTGGGTGGCTAGGGTTGGCCCTGCCCCAGAGGTCTTGAGGGGGGGAGCGGGCGCGTAGCCCGGCCCGTGCCCTTCTCTGGTTTGGGTGGCTAGGGTTGGCCCTGCCCCAGAGGTCTTGAGGGGGAGCGGGCGCGTAGCCCGGCCCGTGCCCTTCTCTGGTTTGGGTGGCTAGGGTTGGCCCTGCCCCAGAGGTTCGGAGGTTCGGGCTGAAACATTCATGTGGAAACAACCAAGTTAGGGAGAATGGGCAGGTGTGTATCTCATGTATATAAAAGGAAAACTTACAACTATTGGTAGAACTTTAGCAGGTGCTTTGTATTCCAAGGATGGGCCAGCTCACTCCCGTCTGGGGTAGCCAAGATGTACATGGCCGGTCCGACGATATCGATGACCTTGTAGGGCCCCTCCCATTTGGCGGCCAGCTTTCCCCGAAGGGCAGTCTCGGGTCTGAAGGTAGCGTCTCTGAGAACCAAGTCGCCGATCCTGAAAGTCCGCCGCCTCACCCGGGAGTCGTAGTGTCACGCCATCCTCTGGCTGTACCTGACGAGGTTCGTCAGGGCCCGGTCTCTTACCTCGTCCACCAATTCGAGACTAAGGCCGAGTCCCTCTCCATTGATCTCTTCGTCGAAGAGTTTTAGACGGAGCGTCTCTTCTCCAATCTCCACCGGAACGACCGCCTCCGATCCGTATGCCAGCATGAACGAGCTTTCTCCCGTCGAGGCCTTGTGTGTGGTGCGGTAGGACCATAGGATTCCTGGTAGTTCTTCGACCCACGCCCCTAAGGCGGCGTCCACCTTTTTCTTCATAGGGTTCAGGATGCACTTATTCGCGGCCTCCGCCATCCTGTTGCATTGCGGGTGGGCAACTGACGTGAAATGGAGTTTGATCCCCCAGCCCGAGCAGAAATCGCGGAAACCTTCGCAGTCGAACTGCCTTCCGTTATCCGTGACTATCGAGCGAGGTATCCCGAAGCGACATATAACAGACTGCCAGATAAAGCCCTTCATGTCCGTCCAGGTGATACGCGCTAGCGGCTCGGCCTCTACCCATTTCGTGAAGTAGTCCACGGCGACGACTAGATATTTTCTTCCCCCGGAGGCCTTCGGGAATGGCCCAAGGATGTCGAGTCCCCATTTGGCGAATGGGATCGGGCTCACGATGGGCATCAAGTTAGCCGGAGGTGCAGTTATTCGTCGGCAGAATTTCTGGCACGCCTCACACCTCTTGACGTACTGGATTGCGTCCTGGATCATTGTCGGCCAATAGTACCCCTGGCGCATTATTTTGTGGGCGATGGTGTGATTGCCATGGTGGTTTCCGCAGAAGCCTTCGTGCACTTCACGGATGACCTGCTCAGCCTGTACCGGGCCCAAGAACTTTAGATAGGGCAGGACGTCGAAGTTGGTGTGGCGGCGGCGGTACAACACTCCGTCGAGGAGCACGAATGATAGGGCCCGTCTCTCCACTTTTTTAGCCATCATCCGCTCCTCGGGCAGGTCCCCCGTCTCCAAGTACTTCATAATGGGTGTCATCCACGTTGTCACTGTGCCCGCACACATTAGCTCTTCTTCGTCAATGGTTGGCGTCAATAGGCTTTCGACGTAGATGGCCTTCCCGATCTCGGACGCGGAGGAGGAAGCCAGCTTGGACAGGGCGTCTGCCCGACGGTTGAGGGAACGTGGCAAGTGCTGGACGTCCGCTCTCTTGAACTTGAGGAGTTCGATCTGGATGCGCCTAAGGTAGCGCTTCATCGTTTCTTTCCGGGCCTCGAAGCTTCCCTGGATCTGCTGGACGACGAGTCGCGAGTCACTAAGGAGCAACATGTTCGTCGCCCCCACCGCCCTACCGAGCTTCAGCCCATTAACCGCGGCTTCGTATTCCGCGACATTGTTGGTCGCCGGGAAGTTGAAGCGCAGGGCGTACTCCAGCGAGCACCCGTCGGGGGTTTGGATGACGATACCCGCCCCCGTCCCGGATCCCGTCACGAAGCCATCGACGTGTATGGTCCATAAATCATCCCGGTCCATCTGGGGGGAACAGAGGGTTCTGCCCCCCCCCCCCCCCCCCCCCCCCCCCCCCCCGCCTCCCGTGGGGGCGCGGCCGTTGATGACGGCCCCGGCTGGCCCCCCGGGGCGCCCCCCGTGGTGCATTCCACCACGAAGTCAGCCAACGCCTGGCCCTTGATTGCCGTCTGGGTCTTGTATTGTAACGGCTGGTTTTTGTATGATGTTATTATTTATATATATGTGTGATTGTTCGTCTTCTTCTTTACTTTTCCATACTTCTTTTTCCCCTACCTGGAGCTGAACGTGCTTCGTAGCGCTCATATCTTAGAGTAGGTTCACTTTTGGAACTCATTGGAATCATTCCGAGGCTTCACGCTTCAATTTGCGACTTCTTGTGCTCATTAGCCGGTTCACGTTGAGGAACCGACCGACTAGATGTCAATCTAGTCGGTCAACAACCCCTCATGGACCGACTAGTTTCCGTCAGGTTTTTCCCTTGAGTTACTGTTTACGATTAGTTGGTCTAAGTTCATCCACCGTCTGACTAGTTTCCAAACTAGTCGGTCAACACTTCTTCACAGACCGACTAATACGGAGATCATTTTTTGCACCCAGGTTACTGTTTACCGTTAGTCGGTCAAAGAACGAAAACCGACCGACTAGTTGACAAACTAGTCGGTTAGGTCTCCTTCTCTGACCGACTAATCTTCAAAATATATTGTTGACCATTTTCACCCTTTAGTCGGTCTATGAACACTGGCCGACCGACTAGGTTGCAAACTAGTCGGTCGACGAGCCTTCATGGACCGACTAACTCTATAAATTCTACAACAACCCTGTTCACGGTTTGGGTTTTAGTCGGTCACAGTTATACGACCGACCGACTAGTTCCCAAACTAGTCGGTCGACCGCCCTTCTCTGACCAACTAGTTGACCCCGAAACCCTAATTTCTGTACTAGCCGCCGTTTCATTTTCTTATTTAAACGGGGCTTCCTCTTTCATTTCTCCTGATTGTTTTCAGTCTCCATCTTCCCCAAACCTATTTCCCTACCTCCCACGTCCTTCCCTTGCTAGTTCCTCCATCCTTGCGCCCTCCATCTTCCCCAAGGCTCTCCATTCTCTCTCATTTCTCCCTTTTGTCCTAGCACGGTGTCCCCATCTCAGATCCAGCAGCAACGACGCCGGGAGATGCTGGGATCTTCACCATCACAGGCGATCAACATTCCTCGCTGCGCTACCCGCGGCTTAGGAATTTCCGGACGACGTAAAGCTTCCACCCTTCCAGATCCGACGCCGGATCTTCGTGCAATCATCAATTTCAGGTTGGTGCCCTAAATTCATAGTAACCCACACAATAAATGATCAAACCCTAATTAAAATCAGCAACCTAATCAAACTAAAGTTATTTTCCGCTGATCCTTAAAACATCGTACAAACCGTAGAAATCGACGAATGGACGTTATGCATGTACTAATAGGATAGATCGTCGATTAGGTCAATTACATTAAAAATGTGATTTTTGATTGAATAGGATAGTCCCGATAACCTAGACACAACCCTAATATGGATTAATGAATCGTGATCTGACGCCGTCACCGTGTCACGATTTTTAGACGCTCTTCCACCGACGAGACATTTGGACGAGACGTACGAGGGAGACGACGCACTCGCCACCACAGGCAAGTATACCACTTGCATTCTTGGCCACGTTTAGGCCTTCATCTTGTTAGGATTGTTAATTTAGAAACTTGAGAACCGGGCGTGAAATGATAGCGTCCGGGATGCCTTTGATGGTTCAGATTTGACAACGAAATCTGAGTCCAACAACAACAATTTTTGACATCATAGGATTAACATGCGTGTGCGTGAGTTGTGGACACCCTAGTACAACCCTTCCTGTTTTGTCGTGTCTTGTTCCTTTCCGTCTGCACAGCCCGCTGGGCAATAGGGCACTCGCCAAGCCAGAGCGAGTGATCCCTTGTACTAGTTCACAGCCCGATGGGCAATTGGGCACCTGTCGAGTTAGAGCAGGTGATCCCATGTACCGATACACAGCTCAGGGAGCAATTGGGCACTTGTCAAGCTAGAGCAAGTGATCCCATGTCTTGTCACGATTCTTGGGGTTATGGGGTAGGGTTGAGCGTGCAAGCGGCAAGAGGGACTGATCCCCCTCGAACCGAACAGGCGTGAACCCTTTCGTGTCTTGTCTTGTCTTGTCTTGTCTGGCTTCCCGTGTTCCGTCTTGTCTTGACACCTGTAGGCTAGTCCCGTAGTCCGTAGCACTCGCTATGACTACTACTTGTCTTGTTTACTTTCTTGTTGCGTTTACTTCTGTTGCTAAAACCTCAGCATGTTAATCAACCAGTAAAACGTGGTAAGTAATTGGTACACTTGTAGTTTGGTCTAATCTTTTCTTGTAGACCTTACCTGACGTACAGTTCCTTCTTTTGGTGCTGTACGTCAGGGATCGAGTACGTTGAGGAGACTGACCTGCCAGCTGACGTGGAGCCAGAGGGTGTCGATCCCGAGTACGATCCTGAGGAGGATCAGAGCTAGAGACTTCTAGTTGCAGTTTCCAGAGACGTTTATTATTTCTAGTTGGGTGCGTAGCACTTTTATGTTTCTTTGTCTAGGTTGGGTGCTTGCACCATTAGATTTACTTTTCTGCTGTTGTAGCACTTCGGGCGTTGTGACTCGCTACTTTGGTATGTTGGAATAAAATGTGATGTTCTTTCCTTCTTGTACTTTTATTGTTATGTACTAACATGCAGGGACCTGTACCTTCGTCTTGGTACCACACAGATGCTTATTGGGTCGGGGCTTCGTAGCTCTGGCCTAAGCGGGCCTAGTCACGCTTCGCCTCGGCTGTTTTGGGAAGCGGGGCGTGACAGGTTTTAGTGGTGGCCCATGTAGTTCCGCGTCCCAATCTTTCTGCAAGTACAGAACAGTAAGAGTAAGGACATTCACTTTTGATATTCAAACATTGTACGAGTCTAACCTTCGTCTTACTGTCAATAGGATGGCCGGACGACGCGTTACCCGATCGGGGAACCTAGGCGATGGAGTTCTAGAGGGCCAGGGCGGAGAGTTTCGTTAGTTTCTGGGTGTGATGAGGGAGATGCTGGATGTTCAGCATCAGCTGGTTCAGCAGTCTCAGCGTGCTGCCCAGGCTCCACCTGCTGCACCACCTCCACCTCCGCCTGCCCCACGAGCTGCTCCAGGAGTGAAGCAGTTCAACAAGCTGCAGCCGAAGACTTTCTCTGGGAAGGAAGGACCTCTGGGTGCCGATGAGTGGATCCAGAGCACGGAGGAGAAGTTAGTTGCTGCGAAGATTCCTGACGATACCCGAGTGGAGATAGCGAAGATGCAGCTGACGGAGAATGCGAGGAACTGGTGGCGCATTGAGGAGAGGCGTCTGGAGAAACCAGTGGAGTAGAAGACCTTCAGATCGATGTTCAAGGACAAATATTTCACCAAGTCTGCTAGGAGGGAGCTGCTGAGCAAGTTTATAGATCTGAAGCAGGGGGATATGACTGTCGAGGAGTAAGAAGCCGAGTTTGAGATGCTGAGCCGTTTTGCTCCGCATATGGTGAAGAAGGAGGAGAAGCGAGCTGATCGCTTTCGTCAGGGACTACGTCCGAAGATTCAGGCTTCTATGTCTTCGGCGAGTTTCTCGACTATGAAGGAGTTGCTTGATGCTGCGAAGAATCATGAGCTCATAGCTCTTCTGCCTGACCCTCCAGCTGATAAAGGGAAGCGTCCCATGGAGCAGTACCGGCCACCTGCTAGGTCGACGATGAGGCCAGTCCAGACTGTGCCATTTAAGAGGCCTGGAGCACCAGTGCAGCAGCAGAGCAAGGGTCCGTGCCATTTCTGCGGCAAGCCCGGACATGTCCAGACCAACTATCGGAGGAAGCTGGGACTGTGCCTACTTTGTGGAGATGCTTCGCATGCTGCGAAGGATTGTCCTAGAGCCCGCACTGCTGTTGTTGGAGCGCCAGCCCTGTTACAGATGAGGGCACCTGCCCCAGTGTAGAGAGGACATGCCGTTCGTGGACCACCCTTGGTGCCACAGAGGCAGCTGTACCAGCGAGCAGTGCAGCCTCCGAGGCCGGCCTATACTATGACTGCTGTAGAGACCGAGGAGCCTGATGGAGTGATTGCAGGTAATATTTTGACCTAGCCTTTCATTTCATAATTATGTTGTATTACTAGTCTTGTTAGCATTGTTGTTTGTCTGAATGTTAGAGTAGTGTTTGACCTTAGACCCATGTTTTCTTAGGCACCATTCTTGTGTTCTCTCACCCCGCTTTGGCTTTGTTTGACTCCGGTGCATCTATGTGCATCTTATCCCGGAGGTTCATAACAAAGCACTCCATTACTACCCATACACTTCCTAAGTGTTGGGACATCACTACTGGGAACGGAGTGGTGACGGTGAATCTGGGATGTCGGTCGATTCCCTTAGTGGTTAGTGGACATGAGCTATATGCAGATTTCATCATCCACGATCTACCACATTTCGATGTCGTCCTCGGCATCGATTGGTTGGGAGATTTCCACGCTTCGATCGATTGTCACAGCAAGAGAGTGGTTTTTCGGATTCCAGGCCATCCGGAGTTCGAGTTCTGTAGCCGAGACGAGTCGCTTGGGCCCATCAGATTTCGGGCCAAGCCAGAGGTACCGGTGCTAGCAGCATTGCAGATGGGGATGGAGATCGACCGACCAGCGGTTGTCAGAGACTTTGACGACGTCTTTCCGGAGGATATCTCGGGTCTGCCACCCGACAGAGCTCTGGAATTTTGTATTGATCTTATGCCGGGAGCGCAGCCGATATCGAAGGCGTCGTATCGGATGGCTCCCACAGAGCTTGAGGAGCTGCGGAAGCAGTTGGATGAGTTGTTGCAGAAGGGTTTCATCCATCCTAGTGTGTCACCATGGGGTGCACCAGTGTTGCTCGTTAAGAAGAAGGATGTGTCCCGCAGGATGTGTGTAGATTATCGAGGATTGAATGTTGTCACCGTGAAGAACAAGTATCCGCTACCGCGCATCGATGACATATTTGATCAGCTGGGAGGTTCGAGGGTTTTCTCGAAGTTGGATTTGAGGAGCGGATATCATCAGTTGAAGGTGAAGAAAGATGACATTCCGAAGACAGCTTTCCGGATGAAGTACGGGCACTATGAGTTTGTGGTGATGCCATTCGGCGTGACCAATGCTCCAGCTGTGTTCATGAACCTTATGAACTTGATTTTCTACGACTTCCTGGATAAGTTTGTCGTTATTTTCATTGACGACATTCTTATTTACTAGAAGTCGGAGGAGGAGCACAGCTGTCATCTGAGGACAGTGCTGGAGACGCTAAGGCGACACAAGTTGTATGCCAAGTATAGCAAGTGCGAGTTCTGGCTGGACAGAGTCGTGTTTCTGGGACACGTGGTGTCCGGTGATGGCATATCTGTGGATCCGGAGAAGGTCAGAGCAGTCAGAGATTGGCCGACTCCGCTGTCAGTGTCTGACATCAGGAGTTTCCTTGGTCTAGCAGGCTATTATCGGCGGTTCATCAAGGACTTCTCGAAGATTGCGGAGCCGATGACGAAGCTGACGAGGAAGGACGTGGAGTTTCTGTGGTTTGATACTTGTGAGGAGGCTTTCAGTATCTTGAAGGTGAGGTTGACCACGGCACCAGTTTTGGCGGTACCGGATCGGAGTGGAGGCTTTGAAGTTTATTGTGATGCATCAGGGAAGGGCCTGGGATGCGTTCTGCATCAGCATGTCCACGTGGTCGTGTATGCTTCTCGTCAATTGAGGACTCATGAGAAGAATTACCCGACGCACGATCTGGAGTTGGCAGCGGTGATCTTTGCGCTGAAGATTTGGAGGCACTTCTTGCTAGGTGAGAGTGTGAAGATTTTTACCGATCATAAGAGCTTGAAGTACATTTTCACCCAGAAGGAGCTCAACATGCGTCAGAGACGATGGTTGGAGCTCATGGCTGACTACGAGATAGATTTGCAGTATCATCCGGGGAAGGTGAACGTTGTGCCGGATGCTTTGAGTAGACTCCCCACTGCTATGGTGCATACTGCTGACTGGAGAGTTCAGCAGGAGCTAAAGGAGATGGATTTGAAAGTTGTCCTACCTGGTGTGGTTCATACTTTCATGAATTTGTAGATTCAGTCCATGATCGTGGATCGAATCAAGGCAGCACAGGCAGGAGATCCGAAGTTGCAGATGATCAGGAGGCAGGTTGAAGCTGGGCTACGAGCAGAGTTCATGATTCATAAGGATGGTTCGCTGTGGTACAGCAACAGACTCTGCGTACCTGTGGGAGATGTTCGGGAGGAGCTTTTGAGTGAGGCTCATAGCTCGCCTTATTCTATACATCCTGGTGGCACCAAGATGTATAAGGATCTCCGACTGAATTACTGGTGGATTGGCATGAAGAGGAGTGTGGCACGGAGCATTGCCAAGTGTTTGATATGCCAACAGGTGAAGGCCGAGCATCATCATACTGCTGGGTTGCTGCAACCGCTTCCTATTCCGGAGTGGAAGTGGCAACATATTACGATGGATTTCGTGACTGGTTTACCTCGGACCCCGAGGCAGAACGACGCAGTCTGGGTGATCGTGGATCGGTTGACCAAGTCTGTGCATTTTATTCCTTTCCGAGTGGGTCAGTCTACGGAAGCCCTGGCGAAGAAATACCTTGAGGTGAAACTTTGTTTCTACTCCTCTTTATTTTCCTCTTTGATTAGTTGTGATGTAGACCGTGTACGTGCAGGAGATTGTACGCTTACACGGGGTCCCCGTGATCATCGTGTCTGACAGAGATACGAGGTTCACATCTCAGTTCTGGAGAAGTCTGCAGGAGCATTTGGGTACAAGTCTGAGTTTCAGCACGGCGTACCACCCGCAGACTGATGGCCAGTCCGAGCGGACTATTCAGATTCTGGAGGATATGCTGCGAGCTTGCACACTCGATTCGAAGGGATCTTGGGAGGACCATCTCCATTTGGTGGAGTTTTCTTATAACAACAGCTACCAGGCGAGCATTGGCATGGCGCCGTTTGCTGCCTTATATGGAAGAAAATGTCGATCGCCACTGAGCTGGGATGACGTTGGAGATCGGGAGCTGTTGGGTCCAGAGATGATTGTAGAAGCTGTGGATGTCGTGAGAGACATCAGGGAGAAGCTCAGGGTTGCACATGATCGCTTTAAGCATTGGGCGGATGCCAAGAGGAGACTGTTGGAGTTTCAGCCTGGAGATCACGTTTTCTTGAAGATTTCTCCGAACCGCGGAGTTATTCGTTTCGGGAAGAAGGGGAAGCTGAGCCCGAGGTTTATTGGACCTTTTGATGTGCTGGAACGTGTGGGAGCAGTGGCCTACCGCCTTGCTCTGCCACCATCTTTGGTGGGGGTTCACGACGTATTCCACGTATCGCAGTTACGCCGGTACGTCAGTGATCCATCACACACGGTGGATTTCTCAGAGATCACGGTCCATCCGGACCTGACCTATGACCAGCAACCTGTACAGATTTTGGACCGTCGACATAAGCAGTTGAGAAATACGGTAGTCGACCTGGTGAGAGTGATGTGGCGACACAGATCGCCTGGAGAGTCCACTTGGGAGAGAGAGGATGAGATGAGAGAGCGTTACCCTCACCTATTCTGAAGAAATTCCAAGGGCGGAATTTTCTTAAGGTGGGAAGGATGTAACGGCTGGTTTTTGTATGATGTTATTATTTATATATATATGTGATTGTTCGTCTTCTTCTTTACTTCTCCGTACTTGTTTTTCCCCTACCTGGAGCTGAACGTGCTTCGTAGCGCTCATATCTTAGAGTAGGTTCACTTTTGGAACTCATTGGAATCATTCCGAGGCTTCACGCTTCAATTTGCGACTTCTTGTGCTCATTAGTCGGTTCACGTTGAGGAACCGACCGACTAGATGTCAATCTAGTCGGTCAACAACCCCTCATGGACCGACTAGTTTCCGTCAGGTTTTTCCCTTGAGTTACTGTTTACGATTAGTCGGTCTAAGTTCATCCACCGACCGACTAGTTCCCAAACTAGTCGGTCAACACTTCTTCGCAGACCGACTAATACGGAGATCATTTTTCACACCAAGGTTACTGTTTACCGTTAGTCGGTCAAAGAACGAAAACCGACCGACTAGTTGACAAACTAGTCGGTTAGGTCTCCTTCTCTGACCGACTAATCTTCAAAATATATTGTTGACCATTTTCACCCTTTAGTCGGTCTATGAACACTGGCCGACCGACTAGGTTGCAAACTAGTCGGTCGATGAGCCTTCATGGACCGACTAACTCTATAAATTCTACAACAACCCTGTTCACAGTTTGGGTTTTAGTCGGTCACAGTTATACGACCGACCGACTAGTTCCCAAACTAGTCGGTCGACCGCCCTTCTCTGACCGACTAGTTGACCCCGAAACCCTAATTTCTGTACTAGCCTGATCGCGCCCGGGCGTACACCCTAAAGAGCGACCGTGTAGTTTTACCGCAAGCGCACGGTGTAGCGGCGAGCGGGTATCGAACACAGGGAGGACGTATGTAACGACCACTTTTCGTCGTACGTTGTTCGTGCACGAGCTTTTGGCCGTGCACGTGTTTGCTTTAGACTTTATTTGTTTGTGAACACTTTCGTGTGATATGCCGTTGTGAACGTCTCGGAGAGTATTAAATAGTGGCACTAATTTGGAACGACGTTCTCGAGTCGTTTTTCCACAATTTGATCTTACTCGATGAGACGTGACGATTCTCACTTTTGACGGGAGACGTTTCTATTTTTAGTCTCGTCGTCCGACGTCGAAACTGAGATCCGTCTTCTTAGTTAGCTCACATTCGTTTCCACGATCACCCCGATATTTATTTTATAATTTTTGGAGTTTATTTGACCACTTTTATAATTTTTACAAGCTTTATATTATTTTTAATAATTTATTTTTAAATTAATTTCGGCCAAATAAAATTTATTTGAGTTTAAAACGTTTTAAAGAATTTTTGAGCCAATTTCCAGCTCATTTGGACCAGGTCAAATCCTAGATTGGATTGGAGAAGTTTGAATTCAAATTTTAAATCTTTTTGAATTCTAATCCTATTAGATTTAGCCCTAGACCAAGTCAACCCACCTATACTATATAAGCAACCCCTAGCAAGTCCTATTTTCCAAAGAAATTAGCCCTAGCCGCGTCCAAAACCAAAATTGGACGTTGCGACGATTCGTCGCAACGTCGCAGCCGTCGCCTGTGCACGACCGGAGATTTTCGCCCCGTTCCCTCGGTCTGACCGAGGCCACCGCCCGCACCAAGCAACCCCGCACCCCGCTGCTGTCGCCACCCCCGCTCCCCGCTCTGACCGAGGACATCTCTCGGTCTGACCGAGAGATTGCCCCGCCTCCGCTCCGCTCCGCAACGTTGCAACTGCAACGTTGCAACCCCCGCACCGACCGACGCTCCCGCCCGCACCGACCGAAGCGCTCCCCCGCATCGCCCGCTCCCCCGCTCCGTTGCAACCCCCGCAGCGCTGCAGCCCGCTTCCGCAGTGTCTGACCGAAGAAATCCCCCGCAGCGGCCGCTGTGACCGACGACCGCACCAACCCCAAGCGCTGCACCGGCCGTCCCCATGTGTCTGACCGAGCCGATTCCTCGCAGCGGCTAGTGTCTGACCGAGCGACGTTCGTCGCAACGTTGCAACTCTCGTAACGCTTGCCACCGTGGGCCCCCCAAGCTCTCCAGAAGTATTGTGGGTCCCCCAAAGGCCCCTAGGAGTACTGTGGGCCCCACCAAGGTGCTTGCTCTTCGAGGATTCGTCGCGTACGATGTCGTCGCACGTCGTAGCCCGTCGTCGCACGTGCTAGCTTTGGAATCTGGAACCGTCGCCCGGGTTGATGCTCTGAACTTTCCAGCGAGGAAACTATATTGGAATCAGGACTTGGAGCGCGTTCTATTATTCCAACCCCCGGCGTCGCTACCCGACGCCGGTGTAGCTTTCGCGTCGTGTTGAGGTAACGTTTTGCACCCCTAGGACCCCCAACCCAATGCATGCTAATCAAGACTAAAATCGGTATTTTCAAAGTATTTTAAATGTTTTAAATTCACTAATCAAGATTAATAATATGGACTTTAGGCCGGTGGACTTGTGCACGTAGGATAATTGTGATTTTGGACTCATTGGACGGTGTGCTCAGACGTCGTGCTTGCAGGCAAGTGAAACTTGCCAACTCTTGTGTAGGGCCATGTTTTTAGGCCACTTCCTTGCTTTTAGCGTAAAAGAGACTAGTCAGTGAAATGATAGCTGGCTAGACGCCTACTTGATCTAGTTTGACAACGAAACTAGATCCGTCACCTAATTGATCTAGCTTGACAACGAAGCTAGATCCAACTCTTTAAACTTGTCATTCATGCATGCTAAACTGTCACGTTTACTTTCCTTATCTGTACGCACTTTTAACTGCCATGCATTGCATCTTACATGTCATCCAAATTAATTGTTGCATCGTAGCACACGCTACAAAATACTTGTACAATCCGTGTTTCCGTGTTTCCGGCTAGGTGCACCCCTACGCCATACTTGTTTACACACTTCCTGGCTCGTGGTCCAGAAGCAGGCCTCATGTGTTGGCTAGAAACCAATGCCCGATACACGTGGAGGGGTAGGGATAAACGGTTACTTGAGCTTAGGAGTGGCCTGATCCGCCCTCTAGCCAAAAGACGGAATCTCTGTGCACGAGGTGCTTACTTTTCTTGTCTTGTACTTGTCTTGTGAATGTCATGCCATGCTCGTACTTTACTTCGTTTTACTTTACCTGTTGCACTCATTACTTTAACTGCCATGTCATTGCATCATGCTAGAACTTTTAGGTTGCTCTTACTTGTACTTTCAGTTTCACTTGCACAAGTCATCCAGACTTGCTGACATGTGCCCCTTTTCTCTTTGGGTGTCACATGTTAGACCCTGAGCCAGAGGTAGTTATAGCGGACGTGATGTGTTGCTGACGCTGAGTCTGAGTCCATGATTGCCCAGGAGGATTTTGGTGGACACCGGTGACCATTCTTTGAGTCTTGTTGAGCTTTATTTTGTTTTAGGCCTTTTGTTAGCTGTTGGTGCGTAGCACCGTTGTTTTGTAATTTGTACTTTTGTTGGCCATGTTTGGGCCTATAGTCTCTTTTCTTTTAGCCTGGTGGCTTTTCTGCGATGTTGGAAACTTATTTTATGGATATTCTGAGATATTTCTTTTGTCTCATTTAATTATTATTATCTTTGTTTCGTTAGCGTTGCAAGGACCTGCCGTTTTAAATTTGATCGACGCTTATCGGACTTGCAGCTTTGTAGCTTCAAGTCTGAGCGGACCTTCTCACGCTTCGCCTCCACGTTCTTGGGAAGCGGGGCGTGACAGGTTTTGTTGGTGGCCCATGCAGGTCCAATCTTGCAATTGCGAATTAACGGAACAACGATAATAACGGAATGTCCATTAAATAAATTGCAACATCCGAGTCATAAGCCCTGAGTCTAGTTGTTTTCTTAGGACACTAGGTGATAAGAGGACTTAGTTAGACGTCTGTGCTTGCTAGTTAGAGGCCTCTGATCGATAGTTAGACCCCCTTTCTGGCAATTGATTTAATCGTCGTAGGAGTTACCTTAGTGATTCATGTCTACCCCTGACCATATTAGACTTCTAGATTTTCCTTCGGTCGTTCGCTTTTGGGTTCATCGATTTCGGACCAAGCTGAACGCATTTCCTCACCGTCTAACTTTTAGAAGTCATAGCGCCTAGTTCCTAATCTTTAGTTGGTCGACCGTAGGACTTTCCGTAGACCTTCCTGATTCATAACCTAGGCATATGAATGTTTTGATCACCTGACCAATTTCCTTGCCTCGATTCACGAGATCGCCCCATGACGATCGTCGTCAATTTTCAAACCTTTTCGTTACAATCTTGAATCTTCCAAAAGTATCTTTCGATTTCCTCTTTCCCTAGGTTTAAATTTGTTCAAAATCTTAATATACTTATACTTCATACTTCTTCATTGATTTAAATTTTTTTAAAAACGTTTGTCGGAATTTTGAACTCTATCTTATAATATTTTTCCCAGCCTATGTTTTCGTACTCATGTCGTCTTTTCATATATTAATTTTATTCTGAACCGTACTTTTATTTTGCTCAGCTCGATTTATAATTTTCTCTCTTATTTATGCCATTTGAATAATACTTCGTGTTTACTTTTATTATACTTTTCAAGACACATGGAATTTCGGATTTCCGCAAGTTGGTTTTTGCTCGTCGTTCTCACTATTTCAGATTTTTGCAGAATTACTATTTTCATAACCCTTCCTGCTTTAGACCCTCCCTGATTTGATTTTAAAGATTTGCTATTCGAACTTGAAAATTCTTATGCTAAGTTACTACTATTTCCTTTCCGCTCACCATACACGTTTTAGAAAAAAATCTCTAAACCAAATTGAATTTCAACTATTTTTATAACCGTGCCAGACTTGTTGTGCTCGTGTATTAAGAACCTTGTGTAAATCAGTTTTACATTTTTGGCAAACCTTGGTTTTCTAAAAAGTAGTTTCAAATTGATTATCTTCAATTTTCCATAGCCCAAAGTTTTGAAAGCATTTAACCTGATTTTAAATTCTTCTGTTGCTTGATTCCATTCTTTGACTTTCAAAAACTTTTGGCAACATTTTATTAAATTACTGACTGATAGAATTTTCTAAACCATGTCCTTAATGTTCGCGTAAATGATTTTACTTCCTTTCAAAATGATTTTTAGAAACAATAGACCATTTTCTCTTATTAAGAATGTTCGACTCAAATTTACTTTGAACAACTTGTTTTATCGATTCCGAAATATTTCTTTTCAGACGAGGATTCTGATTTTGAAGAAAAACAGTTTTCAGATTTCACGTATTCTAGCTTGTGCTACTTACCCTATCTTCTTTTCTATATCCTATATAAGCATCACTATATCCTTTTCCTTCAACCTAAACATCACCATTGAGCCAATGTTCGTCCAACCAAGCTGTCTCCTTGCATTCGCCCTATCTGAACACGTGCTTATCGATCCTTCCCTCGTCACGCTTTCGACCTCCCTCTATTGCTTAGGTATTAGTGCCGTAAATGTCTATGTCCACCCTAAGTTTTTAGTAGGCCCTTGGACCCTGTGAGGTGTCGTAGTGCACGTGCCTAAGCTGGGTACGTGAGCTTGAATGAGAATTCCCATAGTATATTGGTGCTTGCCTATTGTGTGGTATATATATATATACTCGGAGTTATTCGTGATAGTATGAAGTTGTTGTGCGTTAGTAATTATAGATTTTTGTGTGGATAGCTATACTATACTAGGGATGCCGGTGTATATAAGAGCTAGCGTTGAAATATCTAATGGAATGTATGTAATTAGAGATACTTATAATGGTTGAAATAAAATGATTGGTAAAGCTAGGTATATGCTAGGTGTGATGATAATGTGTGAACTTATAGATAAGTAAGTAGGCCTATTGAGTGATCTATATATTATTACGTGTGAGTATGTGCTCGTAGGTGGATATATATAGTGTTTAGACGTAAGTAGTTATGTTTTGTTGCCTGAGTATATATGTGATATACATATAGTATTAGGGTTATAATTTTGATTGGTATTGTTGCTTTTACGGGATGTTGCATGCGTGCATACCGTGAGGTATACACGACTATTGCACATCTTAATTATGTACGTGTGGATGTGTTAGAATACTAATTATAGGTAGTAGGCTATGGTGTGAATATATATGTTACATGTGTGAGACTATACGATGAATACGTATGCATGTATTAGGGAGCGTATTATAATTATACGTATGTTGATGTCTATATTATTATTATTATGGTATATAGAATGATTGAACTACGTGAGTATTGCCTGACTGAATATTGAGTGTGATTGATTTATGGAATGTATATGGTTGTATGGTAGACATATAAATATTGGAATGGTATTGGTATAAGTATGAATGCCGTGTTACGTATATAGAATATCCTGATATGTGTATTGAGTCTCACTCAAGCTTGAGTGAGTATACTCTAAGTATATTGAATGTATGATTGTAGTTTGAATATAGAAATGCTTGATGTATGTATGGTGATAGAAGTGTTTGTGCCTGGTTGTGCTACGCACATGATTGTGGGTCGCTACGCCAGTATATAGTTATAGGTGTTGGTCTTGTGATATAGCTAAATACTAAGGACTTGTTATGTGAACATATGTGTACTAGCTGAAACTAGGTATGTATGTGTGCTAGTTATATAATGGTATGATTGGTGTATGTAAATGAAATGTTAGCGTGTATGGGTGTGCACCATGCACGGGTAAGTATGTGCTTAGTTATAGGTTTTGATGACTATGATATATGTGGCGTGTCGTAAATACAGTTATAGGACCGTACGTGATGTGAATACATGGTGAACTATTTGCATGTATTTGAATGACTATATATTGTGAAATTATAGTAGCGGTGAATGTATATTAGATATAGTGAACTTGACTTAATTATAGTATGGTGTGACTACATGTGGAAGTGTTTGGTGTTGAATGAATATTAGAGGGTAGTATACCCTTGATGTTTGTGCATAGGTAGCTACATATAGGTATAGCGATGATTGTATTGGCTAAGCGTGAAACTATCATTATATAAGTATCTGAAATATTGTTTTGTGATTAGGTAGGTAGTAGTTATATAAGGGATGCCTGCTTATATATATGATTGAAATACGTGTACGAGTCTGACTGACTATAATAGGTATAAGTGTATACGTACGTGAATGTATATATATAAGTGTTGGTAGTAATAATGTTCGACTACCTAGTGCATATATGAGCACTTGTAATGACTATACTTGGTTTGAATTATAATACGACTTGATTTGGGGTAGTTATTAGAGCGACTAGCTATATTAGAAAGTCCGAGGACGGACTTTATTCTAAGGTGGGGAGGATGTAACGACCACTTTTCGTCGTACGTTGTTCGTGCACGAGCTTTTGGCCGTGCACGTGTTTGCTTTAGACTTTATTTGTTTGTGAACACTTTCGTGTGATATGCCGTTGTGAACGTCTCGGAGAGTATTAAATAGTGGCACTAATTTGGAACGACGTTCTCGAGTCGTTTTTCCACAATTTGATCTTACTCGATGAGACGTGACGATTCTCACTTTTGACGGGAGACGTTTCTATTTTTAGTCTCGTCGTCCGACGTCGAAACTGAGATCCGTCTTCTTAGTTAGCTCACATTCGTTTCCACGATCACCCCGATATTTATTTTATAATTTTTGGAGTTTATTTGACCACTTTTATAATTTTTACAAGCTTTATATTATTTTTAATAATTTATTTTTAAATTAATTTCGGCCAAATAAAATTTATTTGAGTTTAAAACGTTTTAAAGAATTTTTGAGCCAATTTCCAGCTCATTTGGACCAGGTCAAATCCTAGATTGGATTGGAGAAGTTTGAATTCAAATTTTAAATCTTTTTGAATTCTAATCCTATTAGATTTAGCCCTAGACCAAGTCAACCCACCTATACTATATAAGCAACCCCTAGCAAGTCCTATTTTCCAAAGAAATTAGCCCTAGCCGCGTCCAAAACCAAAATTGGACGTTGTGACGATTCGTCGCAACGTCGCAGCCGTCGCCTGTGCACGACCGGAGATTTTCGCCCCGTTCCCTCGGTCTGACCGAGGCCACCGCCCGCACCAAGCAACCCCGCACCCCGCTGCTGTCGCCACCCCCGCTCCCCGCTCTGACCGAGGACATCTCTCGGTCTGACCGAGAGATTGCCCCGCCTCCGCTCCGCTCCGCAACGTTGCAACTGCAACGTTGCAACCCCCGCACCGACCGACGCTCCCGCCCGCACCGACCGAAGCGCTCCCCCGCATCGCCCGCTCCCCCGCTCCGTTGCAACCCCCGCAGCGCTGCAGCCCGCTTCCGCAATGTCTGACCGAAGAAATCCCCCGCAGCGGCCGCTGTGACCGACGACCGCACCAACCCCAAGCGCTGCACCGGCCGTCCCCATGTGTCTGACCGAGCCGATTCCTCGCAGCGGCTAGTGTCTGACCGAGCGACGTTCGTCGCAACGTTGCAACTCTCGTAACGCTTGCCACCGTGGGCCCCCCAAGCTCTCCAGAAGTATTGTGGGTCCCCCAAAGGCCCCTAGGAGTACTGTGGGCCCCACCAAGGTGCTTGCTCTTCGAGGATTCGTCGCGTACGATGTCGTCGCACGTCGTAGCCCGTCGTCGCACGTGCTAGCTTTGGAATCTGGAACCGTCGCCCGGGTTGATGCTCTGAACTTTCCAGCGAGGAAACTATATTGGAATCAGGACTTGGAGCGCGTTCTATTATTCCAACCCCCGGCGTCGCTACCCGACGCCGGTGTAGCTTTCGCGTCGTGTTGAGGTAACGTTTTGCACCCCTAGGACCCCCAACCCAATGCATGCTAATCAAGACTAAAATCGGTATTTTCAAAGTATTTTAAATGTTTTAAATTCACTAATCAAGATTAATAATATGGACTTTAGGCCGGTGGACTTGTGCACGTAGGATAATTGTGATTTTGGACTCATTGGACGGTGTGCTCAGACGTCGTGCTTGCAGGCAAGTGAAACTTGCCAACTCTTGTGTAGGGCCATGTTTTTAGGCCACTTCCTTGCTTTTAGCGTAAAAGAGACTAGTCAGTGAAATGATAGCTGGCTAGACGCCTACTTGATCTAGTTTGACAACGAAACTAGATCCGTCACCTAATTGATCTAGCTTGACAACGAAGCTAGATCCAACTCTTTAAACTTGTCATTCATGCATGCTAAACTGTCACGTTTACTTTCCTTATCTGTACGCACTTTTAACTTCCATGCATTGCATCTTACATGTCATCCAAATTAATTGTTGCATCGTAGCACACGCTACAAAATACTTGTACAATCCGTGTTTCTGTGTTTCCGGCTAGGTGCACCCCTACGCCATACTTGTTTACACACTTCCTGGCTCGTGGTCCAGAAGCGGGCCTCATGTGTTGGCTAGAAACCAATGCCCGATACACGTGGAGGGGTAGGGATAAACGGTTACTTGAGCTTAGGAGTGGCCTGATCCGCCCTCTAGCCAAAAGACGGAATCTCTGTGCACGAGGTGCTTACTTTTCTTGTCTTGTACTTGTCTTGTGAATGTCATGCCATGCTCGTACTTTACTTCGTTTTACTTTACCTGTTGCACTCATTACTTTAACTGCCATGTCATTGCATCATGCTAGAACTTTTAGGTTGCTCTTACTTGTACTTTCAGTTTCACTTGCACAAGTCATCCAGACTTGCTGACATGTGCCCCTTTTCTCTTTGGGTGTCACATGTTAGACCCTGAGCCAGAGGTAGTTATAGCGGACGTGATGTGTTGCTGACGCTGAGTCTGAGTCCATGATTGCCCAGGAGGATTTTGGTGGACACCGGTGACCATTCTTTGAGTCTTGTTGAGCTTTATTTTGTTTTAGGCCTTTTGTTAGCTGTTGGTGCGTAGCACCGTTGTTTTGTAATTTGTACTTTTGTTGGCCATGTTTGGGCCTATAGTCTCTTTTCTTTTAGCCTGGTGGCTTTTCTGCGATGTTGGAAACTTATTTTATGGATATTCTGAGATATTTCTTTTGTCTCATTTAATTATTATTATCTTTGTTTCGTTAGCGTTGCAAGGACCTGCCGTTTTAAATTTGATCGACGCTTATCGGACTTGCAGCTTTGTAGCTTCAAGTCTGAGCGGACCTTCTCACGCTTCGCCTCCACGTTCTTGGGAAGCGGGGCGTGACAACGTATGACAGTGCCTTCTCCGAACAACCTGGCTATAGGGACAGAAAAGTAGGAATTTGCCTTTCGGCGATGTTGTCACAATCGTCAAATAATGTAAAGAGATATAAAATCAAATAAAGACGCCTAGGGAATAGGGAATCCCCGCTACTCACCGTATCTCGTCAATGTGATTCATTGGTATCACAATTGCTAGGGTAAAATTTCGGATGAACTAGTTGCAACTGAATGTAAAACCTAGCTCATGCTCTCGCGCTGTTGCCGGTCTATAGCAAACCTAGGCTCGGGCTCAATCTCTTGCAAACCTTAACCTAGGCAAGCTAGCATTAGGATCAACGTCATCATTCAATCGCATCCCAAGCCCACTCTCGTGCAAACTCGGGCTGCGACCTAGGTTGGGATAGTTCCTACCCGTCCAATCTCTTGCAAACAGGTATCAGTATAGAATTGCAACCGAGAACCCTAGTATCGGTCCAATATCTTGCAAACCGATACTACGGAAACTCAATTTCAACCCAATTCGGATTTCTAGGGTTTCCTATCGAATTGGGATCCAATCTTTTGCAAATCCCAATCGGTAAGAACACCTAGCTATCCGTAATATATCGATCCCAAACTAACCCTAATAGCAATTCTAGCAATAGTTCTACCAAATCATCACAAATCGGAAATTGGGCTCGTAGGGTTCATCCCCACGCCCTAAGACGTTAAGACTACTCACAAATCATATTGCTAATGAAAGAATAATCAATAGAAATAGCAATGGAATTCTTAACAATAATCAAAATAACAATAAAAATAGGATTTTTAATGAAGAAGGAGACAAACCAATGTAGCTCTCCAAGAATCCAACAAAATAGCACTTTTCTCTCCTCTCCAATCACAAGAATAAAACTCTAAAAAGTCTAATCTAAAAAGGCTGCCAAAAGCAAGGAAAAAGCTCTCTAAACTAGGTTAGAATCTGGGGTTAAATACCCCCCAAAACTGCCCAAAAATTCGTGACCAAACTGCCCTTGCGTAGCTCCAAAATTGTGATTTCCGCTACAGGCAGCGCTGCTCACTCGGCCGAGTGACAAAAGTCGCTCGGCCGAGTGAGAGACCCTGAGAATTTCCAGTAAGTCTGGGGTCTTGGGGGTCTTCACTTCTGGGGTCACTCGGCCGAGTGAGTTGTCGTCACTCGGCCGATGGGCTTATCTTCACTCGGGCGATCGGTAATTGCCACTCGGCCGAGTGGGTCTTCTGATGCTCAGACTGACGAAAAACACTAAGTTGGGAGTTTTTGATGGGCGTCGTCTGAGTGCCGCTCGGGCGGACGGGATATGTCACTCAGTCGAGGCGGCTTCTGATGCTCGGTCGAGTGCACACTTGAAGCGTGTCCAATCTGGCCGGCCAAGCGGGGTCTCGTTGGTCGGCCGAGTGACTCCTTCACTCGGCCGAGTGAGACACTGAAAATGCCCATTCTGAGTGTTTTTGCCTCCTCGTCGCTCCTACGACGTTCTTTCTTCTTCCGCTCCTCTCCAATCTCAAAATACCCCTCGGGGAAGTCGTCGGTGACACTCCGGAGTAGGTGTATCTCGGAATCACTCCAAATCGCTCCAAATCTCCTGAAATACGACAAAAACAACAAATCGTGAAAAGTATCGCAATATCGTCGATAAATCGTGAAAAACATGATTTGAGCGATCTAAATGGCATGCAAACATGCGGAAAAAAAGGTGTAAAATACGGAGTGATCAAAATCCCCCAAGCTTACCTCTTACTCGTCCTCGAGGAAGATAAGTAAAAGGCGAACCCGGTGAATTTAGAAAATGAAAACGATTGAAAAATAGAAAACAAAAAACGAAGAAGAAAGAAGAAAGCGAAGAGGGGAGCTGCTAGATCATTTTTTCTCAGGACATGGGTTTTGCTTACTCATATAGCATACACCGAATGTAAAACACATGTCAAAGACTTTTATTTCGATATCATAGTATAATGGTGCAAATAGAGATAGAAAACCCAAGAATATTGATATAGCATGAAAAATGGAATAATTCTAAGATTAACATCGTCTGAATCATTTAAAGCGGTATGCAATATCGCAGATCACACACTTTTCAATTGAATGCTTTCTATGAGGAGTATAAGAATATCACGCAATAGAATAGAAAGAATAGAAAAGCGTGGATTTCATGAAATGAGTGATAGGCATAGATTTCTGGATTTCGTGAAGCTAAAACAATCTCACCGAGTATAGAATATTACTTAGCCTAGGTTGTCATGCACCGTCAGGTAGTCCCTTTCTCACACATCATTGGATTCTCTCCCCCAAGCTTATCTATAAGCGTGGTGGCATATACAAAACTGTATTTACATTCCCCATTTCTTTTGAAGCTCCAAATGCAAAAGAAAATAAAAAATAAAAACAAAAAGAGGGAAGAAAGAGAGAGTATATGAGATGGGATCGTTTATTGAGATACTTTTCTCTTTTCTTTTCTTTTTCTCAAATCTTTTTTTTTTCTTTTCTCTCTTTTTTTATTTTTTATAGCATATATACACAAATGATCCCAAATCAAAAAGAGAGAAGGATATACAAGAATTTTCTCTTTTTTTTAGTTTTGGGAAGTTTGTAGCTAGGATATTAATAACGGGGGAAATGCCAAATACTAGAGTCGCTAAGAGGAGATTCACCAATGATTTTAAAATAGAGAATTAATGTTCAAGATATGTGGAGAAAGAAATAAATATGTCTCTCAGTTCACTCTATAAGACGTGCATGACAACTTCAGCAGGGTAATCTAATCTACTCAGTTTCGATCACAAAAAAGCAAAACTAATCCAGATTTATCATAACTAACATCATTCAATCATCCTGAAGTGAAGTGTACAAATCATGCAAATAGAAGTGATATAGGAAAAGAAAACGGTACTCCAGATATAAGCATCCAATGCGTGAATCTTGGTGTGTTTTCTACGATAGCATACATATGAATATTCAGACTCAGCTAATAATAGAATTTCATCCATTTTTCACATAGAAAAAGTGTGGGTTACTATCTCTAAATGCAAGACAAATCACAGCGTACGATATCAGAAATAAAAGCTAAGACATGACAAATATAGCATGCATATAGAGAAAGCTAACTCCACGTCATCATCATCACAGAAAAATCATCTCTAGCATGAGATGAAAGAAGTAAAAGATAAAAAGGGGAAAATAAAACTAATTACAATGCAGCACACAAAGAAAATAAGAAAAACGTGATGCATGGTAAAAAAGAAAAAGTGATGAAAATGAGTGCAAATGCGGAAAATGGCGTGAAAAAACTAAAAATAAAGGTGGTAAATCGAAAAGAACGTGAGAACTCACTCCCCCAAGCTAAAGTGCACAGTGTCCTCAATGTGCGAAGTGTGGCACACCGAGAGACATGTAATGTGAGGGGAAGGTGAGGATGCATGCATGATGAAAAAGAAATAAAAAGATCGAAATGAAAAATATGATGCGGACATGATGCATGCAGATATAGGAGTGAATCAGATATAAGAGTGTGACACCAAAAATCTCTCCCTCTCTCCCAAAAAATGATATAGACAGATATGAACAAAATGTGGACCCAAAAACGGTGAGGGGAGGAGGGGGGTCAAAAATCATCAGGACCAAGCAGAGACGGGCAGCATGACGGCAAAAAAGATCAATGGCATCAAGGGTGCCTAAGAGGGTGGTGTTGCGCCGTCTCCGTCCTGAGGCGGAGGAGGTGGTGGTGGTGGCTGGGGAACAGTCTGCTGGGTGGGTGTGGGTACGGGTGTGGAAGCAGGCTGGGTGTGTGTAGAGGTGGGGGTGGGTACCTGCTGGGTGGGTGTGGGTAGGGTCGGTACGCGAGGAAGCCGATCGAGAATCTGAGTGAGGCAATAGTAAATTACCGGAAGTAGGTCGAAGCGGCTGGCCATAGCGGTGACGGTGGCAGACATGGTCCTGAGGTCACCTCTGAGGCCACTCACTGCCCCCTCGAGAGCACGAATGCTCTGAAGTACAGTGTCGGGGGGAGGTGGTGCAGAGGGACGCACCTGTCTGTGCTGTGCAGGACAGGGCTGGCGGACTCGAGTGGTGTAGTGGATGGGCTCAGCAGGCATGTGGAGGAAGGGTGCTGTGCTCACAAGTGTGGGCCTAGCCTCAGTACGAGGCTGGGGCGTAGGCTGGTGTGAGGTGGAAGCAGCAGCAACGGAAGTGGAGTATAAAAGTGGCGACGAGGCGGCCAGAGAGGTCAGTGACACAGACGTGGGAACAGACGTCACGACACTCTCAGAAAGTACGGCTGCGGTGGAGACAGGAGTGACAACCGCTGGGGAGGCAGTGTGGGGTCCAAGAGGCGAAATCCCAGCGGAGATCATACAGACCATGGTCTCCACGACGGCAGCGAAAGAGGGCTCTCCGCTCTCAACCAAAGTAGGTGGGCGCTCGGGTAGGGCGGAGCAAAGGGGCTCAACGGACAGAGGGCCAGCTGTGGTGGGAGTGATGGTGGGCGTGGAGGTAGTAGAGGTGGTCTCAACGAGTGTACTCCTGACACCGGCAGAAGTGTGGACAGAGGTGTCGGGAGCAGCAGAAATATCAGGCTGCTGAGGGGCCACGGGGTCAACGGGTGCAGCGTGGGCCTGCTCAGCCTGCTCGGCATCCTCGGCCTCGAGCACGTAGGCGGCGGGGATCAGGAGATCCATCGCCGAAAGCCAGTCCACCTGTGCTGGTGCTATCTGTGTCCGAGCTGGGCTCGGAAGGATCATGTAATCAGCACCGTAGGGATCGTGCAACCAAACCCTGTGTTGCTGGCTGTGCGGACGAAGCATCTTCATCCGGGCCATGACGTCTATGGACAGTGAAGTGGGGCCCGGGGCTCGTCGCAGGTCAGCCGGAAGGTCTTCGTCGGCCATCAGGGCGAGCAGGGTGATCAGACCGTCGTAACATATCGGTGAACGAGCGCCCATCGATACGATGATGCGGTCCAAAAACCAGCTCGCGATATCAATCACGACGGCGGGGACCAACTCGTCACTCTCCCTAGCTAGAGCTCTGTGGCGCATCATCGCATAGAGCATATAAAGCTCCGGCGTAGACATCGTCCCAGGCTCATACCTCGCCAAAAAGGTAGTCGCCATAAGGTGCTGAGCTATGCGGAGGCAGGGGTGGACGATGGCTGAGGCCTTGGCCCTACTAGGGTCAAAGGCGGCTGCTGGTAAACCCGTGATCCGGGCCCAGAAAGCGTGGGAATCGAAGGAATGTGTGGGAATGTGAGTGGGGGCGTAACCACGGTCGGCCCCAGGGACATCAGGCCACGAAAAGAATGCTCTCATCATACCGAGAGTGGCCTGGCACTCTCGGTCCATAAACCTAAACGAGCATCCCTCGTCGGTCCGGGCAATAGAACTAAGCACCTCAAGCGTCAGACGGACGAAGGTGTCCGCCGACACTTGGAAAAAATCTCGCCAACCCACGTTGTCATACAACGTGAGCATCCCCTCAAGTACCCCCAGGCGTCCTAGGTCTGCAAGGTGTGCGAACCTGGAGGGTACAATCGAGCGCTAGGAAATGCGCTCAAAAATGACGCGGTGTGCGTCGTCCCAGAACGTAATCCCCAACGGCCCGACAAGTGGAGCCGGTGGTGGTAGTGGGTCGGCAGGGAGTGGCTGAGCGGGGTGAACGGGCTCTGCAGGCTGTGCGTGGTGTGCGGGGTCTGCAGGCTGTGCGGGGTGAACGGGGTGTGGTGGTGTAAGCGGAGGAGAGTCCTCCACCTCGTGGGAGGGGCCGGGCTCATCCGGCTACTTCCGCTTGGCGGAAGCTCTCCTCGACCGTGGCCGTGTCCGGGGCGGCATGTGGGCCCCGGGTGCTCACCAAAAGTAGTAAAAATACGACGTGCAAAAATAAATGGAACGAGTATACCGTGACACGCCGCGAGAGCAAAGAAGTGGATGCGTGCGAAGACGACGCCTCCACGAAGCCAAAATTGCTCCCCGGAAGCTCCCCTGGGCTCCCCTAAGCTCCCCAATATACCATGCACATCAAACGAAGATATCAACGAGTAATATTCAAAATGTATGGGGGGTTAGGGGTATAATAGATAGATAATGAAGTTAATTTTAATTTGGGGCTCGATTAGTGCGCGGATCGTCAAAAAATACAAGAAAGAGGAGGAAATAGGCGTTTTTGGGGTTACCGGAGCTCGGCCGGAGGCGAGATCGCCGGCGGTGACTCGGGCGGTGCGGAGGGGGCGTCGACCGGCGATGGTCGGCCGAGCGCGGCGGCGTCGAGCGCGGTCGGGCGAGTGGCAGCGAGGGTTGGGAGCTGATCAGGCGCGGGCTCGGGCGTGAAAACAAAAAAGTGATGCTTCGAATTCCGCGCCGACCCGCTCCCCTTTATATAGGAAAAGTTACGACTCGACCGAGTGAAAGTGTCACTCGGCCGAGTGATCGTAACGGAAATATTTTTGAAAATTCATCCCCGCTTATGACTCGACCAAGTGGCTTTGCCACCATCGGCCGAGTGGAAAAAGTCCATTCGGCCGAGTGGCATAAGCTACTCGGCAGTTGGCGTCCTAGGAGCGTATCAGTTTCACTCGGCCGAGTGAAGATATATACTCAGCCGAGTGGCAATTATACTGAAATCAAGAAAAGAAACAGAGAGTTGGGTATAGCAGACTTCCCTCGTTGGTGCGCCGCTCGGGCGGACGAACTTATGTGCTCGGCCGAGTGACTAGTATACTCGGCCGAGTGAACCCTGTTTTCTGCTGTTTGGCTCCGTTTGGGCTCTAATCTCTGTTTTTCTTCCTCCAGTCGATTTCATCCTTCTCCTAAGCTTCGAGCGCATTCCTGGAGCGCTCCTCGTCGCCTTGTTCATCCTCCTAATGATAGGGTACCCCGTTCTCCTCTCCTGTCAAGGAAAAATAGGACCCGTTATCACAAAATTTTTAGGCAAACGATTCAAAACACTAATAATTTCTAAAAAAAATAAAGGAAAAAGTAAAAACAAAGTGATAACCGTCGGGTTGCCTCCCGACAAGCGCTCGTTTAAGGTCTTGAGCTCGACCCCCTTGGATTTTCAATTTAATGCGGGATATTGGGTGCATATGAGATGCACCCGTCGAATTTATTGGGAAGAACGCTTAAATTTGGATGTCGTGGCGGCGTGTTCTTCCTCGGTGCTCCTTCGCCTCGGGTAGTGTTGGGGGGTGACTCCCCCAAGCTAGTGCTTGCTCCGGTCCTCGGCTTCACCGGTGACACCGATTTTTGTATCGGTGGGGCTTTCTTTGGAGTCTTCATCTTTGAGAGTGCAGAGATCTCGTATTCTCGCGACATCAGCATCGCCTTCATCAATTTCCATGGAGGGGTCGGGGGAATGCTCCATCTTTTCTTCTTGGCCCAAGTCCGGCCCTTCCTCAAAATCTTCCTTGAATAGAGCGCCGATGGAATGGGGGATCGCCTCCTCAATGACCTCGTCAAAGATGTATGAAAGATCATCCGGCCGTCCCTTAAGCAGATATATTCTATTGATTTCTCTCATTGGGACTCCCTCGGAATAATCCTTGAGCCTCTAACCATTTACTTTGAATGTGGCTCCGTCCTTGCTTTCCAACTCAAAAGCCCATCCCGGTTGTATGTGCTTGATGGTGAAAGGTCCGGACCAACGTGACCTCAACTTACCGGGAAATAGTCGGAGCCGGGAATTATATAGCAAGACCTTGTCTCCTACTTTGAAGTCTGTAACGGTTATGTGTGCGTCGTGGAGAATCTTGGTCCTTTCTTTGTAAATTCTTGAGCTCTCGTAGGCGTCTCTTCTTATCTCATCAAGCTCGTTGATGTCCAAGAGTTGCCTCATCGCCGCACTCTTATAATCATAATTGAGGGTCTTGATGGCCCAATATGCACGGTGTTCCAACTCTACCGGCAAGTGGCAAGCTTTCCCATAAACAAGTCGGAACGGTGTGGTGCCGATGGGAGTGCGAAAGGCTGTGCGATATGCCCATAGAGCATCGTTTAACTTCATTGACCAATCCTTTCTAGATCGATCCATGGTCTTCTCAAGAATTTGCTTGATCTCTCTATTTGAGACCTCCACTTGGCCGCTTGTCTGGGGGTGATACGCCATGCCAACTCTATGGTTTACCCCGTACTTCTTCAGCATGGCTTCAAACTTGTTTTCTATGAAATGGCTCCCCCCGTCGCTTATCAAAGTACGAGGCACTCCGAAGCGTGGGAAGATATTCTGTTTGAAGAACTTAGAGACGACCATTACATCATTGGTAGGGGTAGCGATTGCTTCCACCCATTTGGAGATGTAGTCAACGGCCAATAGGATGTATTTGTTACCATTGCTCGACAGAAATGGTCCCATGAAGTCCACTCCCCAACAATCAAAAAGCTCAATTTCTTGGATGGGCCTCATTGGCATCTTATTACGTTTGGAAATATTCCCGGTCCGTTGGCATCTATCGCACCCCTTTACAAAGTCGTGGGTGTCTCTAAACATTGTTGGCCAGAAGAATCCGCTCTGCAAAATCTTAGCGGTTGTCTTAGAGGCGGCATGATATCCCCCGCATGGCATACCGTGGCAATGCAAAATGATAGACGTTGCCTCCTCCTTAGAAACACACCTCCGAATAACACTGTCTTTGCATATCTTGAAGAGGTATGGATCTTCCCAAAAATAGCTACGGACCTCATGCAAAAATCTCCTCTTTTGTTGTGTGGGCATACCGCATGGTTTAATCCCACAAGCCAAGTAGTTGACAAAGTCCGCATACCAAGGCACTTCTCCAGTCCTTACGGCGTATAGCCTCTCATCAACGAAGGTGTCGTCGATAGGCAAACTCTCATCCTCCTTGTCGCAAATAAGCCTAGACAAATGATTCGCTACCACATTGTCCGTACCTTTCTTGTCTCTGATCTCCAGATCGAATTCTTGCAACAAGAGTATCCACCTAATTAACCGTAGTTTGGCCTCTTTCTTGTTTAGGAGATATTTCAATGCCGCATGGTCGGTGTGGACAATCACCTTGGAACCAAGGAGGTAGGAGCGAAACTTCTCGATGGAATAGATGACCGATAGAAGCTCTTTCTCGGTAGTTGTATAGTTTTTCTGCGCGTCATCCAATGTCTTGCTCGCATAGAATATTGCATGAAGCTTCCTATCTTTCCTTTGTCCCAATACTGACCCGATGGCTTGGTCGCTAGCATCACACATTAGCTCAAAGGGAAGGCTCCAATCCGGTGGTTGTATGATGGGTGCAGAAACTAGTGCTTCCTTCAAGGTATTGAAGGCTTGCAAGCATTCATCTGAAAAAATAAAAGGAGTATCTTTAGCAAGCAAGGATGTAAGAGGTCGGGCAATCAAGGCAAAATCCTTGATAAAGCAGCGGTAAAACCCCGCATGACCAAGAAAGCCTCTAATGCCCTTAACATTAATAGGAGGAGGGAGTTTCTCGATTACCTCAATCTTCGCCTTGTCTACCTCAATCCCTCTCGAGGAGACAATGTGCCCAAGTACTATACCTTCGGTCACCATGAAGTGACACTTCTCCCAATTTAGAGTTAGATTATTTTGTTGGCACCTTTTAAGAACTTTAGTGAGATTAGCCAAACAAGAATCAAACTCGCTTCCGTAAACCGAAAAATCATCCATAAAGACTTCCATAATATTTTCAATGTAATCGGAAAAAATGGATGTCATACATCTCTGAAAGGTTGCGGGAGCGTTACAAAGACCAAAGGGCATCCTACGGTAGGCATAGGTACCATAGGGACAAGTGAAAGTGGTTTTTTCTTGGTCATCTTCATGTAAAGGGATTTGGAAAAACCCCGAATACCCGTCCAAATAACAAAAGTACTTATGTTTAGCTAGGCGTTCAAGCATTTGATCAATGAAGGGCAACGGGTAATGGTCTTTCCGGTTGGCTTTATTCTATAGTCAATGCACATCCGCCATCCCGTGACAGTGCGTGTAGAAATGGGCTCTCCTTTGTCAATTTTTATAACGGTCATCCCCCCTTTCTTGGGGACGACGTGGACGGGGCTAACCCACCTACTGTCAGAGATAGGATAAATAATACCGGCCTCGAGCAATTTTAGGATTTCCTTTTTAACCACCTCTTTCATGTTCGGGTTTAACCGCCTTTGAGGCTCTATGGAGGTGGCGTCGGTATCCTCCAAATGGATCCTATGTGTGCAAAGCCTAGGGCTTATCCCTTTTAGATCAGAGATAGTGTAGCCAAGTGTAGGATCCTGCCAAAACAGAGTTAGGATCGATAAATGAAGTTGAGACTTACGCTTGCGTATGCAGCACGGTAGTCTACGAACTTCGCCTTCGGATTCACCACGACGGATCGAGTCTTCTCACGAACGGAGTAAGGCTACTAAATCCACAATCTAAATCTCTACTTTTAGATTAAGAACTTGGATAAAGGGAGAGGAAGTATTTTGGCAGAGCTTCGCTAGAATGAAGATGCATGCATGAATGCCATGCAAAAGTGTAAGTAAATGGCTAACCCTTGGGTCTTATTTATAGCCCCCAAGGTAGTTATTTTAGGATAAATTGTTCCTTTGGAACAATTTAACTAAGGTGTACCATCGTACATGGCATATAATAAGCTTAAGTTGTACCATATGCATGGTACAATATAAGCTTAAGATATTACCCCTTTATTAGCCATATGTCGCATGCACTTATGCACATATAATGCGACTTTCCCATCAATCTAGAGATCCTCTCCGCAAGGGAACATATTCCCTTTGCGTACGACTTCGTGTACGCGATGTTCGAGGTCCGTATTCCCTCGTACATCCCCTACAAGGGTGTACTAACGTCTTCCATATCCAACATCTCCCACTCACACTTGAGGGGATTGTAAGAGAACGTCTTTCTCTTAGTTCTTTCATCTATCATACCGAGAAATAGACCGTGCGACCGTCATGCGCGTAGAGTCTGTTGTTGTGCACTTGTTAGAGATACACAACGACCTCGAAGGTGCAAAGTTGAGTAGTTCAACGCATGCTTTACCCTAGATTATTTCTTCACATTTCTTATACTTTATATTCAACAATTGAATCCCATCTGGATTACAATTGGCTGGCCAGCTTTGAATCATTAAAGTCCAAATACGAATATGAAATCAATCTTCCTCTTCTTGCGAACCTTCTGATCTTGACTTGATTCGCTTTTCTAACGTGCCCCGCCGAGCCGAATTATCATAGCCCATTAGCAACACGCTAAGATAGCGATCATCTCGTCAAATCTAAAGGAACCAATTGGAGTCCTTGAGGGTAAGAGTTAAGACCCGTATGGCCTTTGAGTCTCACATAATAGCAAACACTATTGCTACTAACTCGGTGGTCGAAATGCATACGTGGTATGAACACGTATTACAACATCACTCCTTTCCCAGGGAGAGTATGTCTTAATGATGTTGTACGGATGAAAGATCAGACACCACAGTGCCTATCTTTTGAGTCCCCTTACTACCCATGAAATATTCCCGGACTCTCATCCTGCATAAGACAGATAGGATTTAAAAAATCCAATGAGATCTTTATATCCTTGTGATACAGATCTCAGATCTTTTGTAAGCATCCATATGATGCAGATCTTTCATTCGACTATCTTGTTAAAGTCATGACTCTAAATCATTCGTCTAATGATTTTGACTTTAAACTAGTCTCATCTCTATCTTATCCATCTGATAAGATAAGGCAGTTGCTCATGTGAGAGAGCCAACCTTAATCTGTCCGACATACACATAATTCAGCTGAGATTTCAAAAATGTACACAAACATTTCTTAAGAAATTCATATGCAATGTTGGAAAAAGAACTTATTCTTTTATTAATTTTGATCATTTACAGACATGGGAATTTACATTGGTACAACTCAGCTCTTACGCAATCCTTGAGATGATAAGTGTTTGTAAAACACATCTCTGGGGATCTCCTTCGTAAGCGGATCCGCTATCATCTCATGCGTAGATATGTACCTTATGTATACCTTCTTGGTCTTATCATAGTCTTTTGCAAATTTGTAGCGGATATCTATGTGTTTGGTCTTACAATGGAATTTCGGATCTTTGACATAGGCTATAGATGCTTGACTGTCGCTGTGTATAGGTACAGCACCTGAGTCACTTGCATTAATTAGCCTGTCTAAGAACTTCCTAAGCCAAACAGCCTCTTGAACTGCCATGCTAAATGCTACAAACTCGGCTTCCATGGTTGAAAGTACGATGCAGGATTGTTTCTTGCTACTCCAGGATATTGCACCAGATCCGAGTAGAAAAACATATCCTGAGGTCGATCGTCGCTCATCGAGATCACCCGCCCAATCAGCATCAGTGTAGCCTTCGAGCGTCAAGGCATCTCCTTGATAGCATAAAGCAAAGTCTGCAGTTCCTTTGAGATACCGCATTATCCTCTTAACCGCTTTCCAGTGTACTTGCCCTGGGTTGGATTGGTAACGACTTACCATTCCAACGGCAAAACAGATGTCCGGTCTTGTACACATCATAGCGTACATTAGACTACCAACTGCACTGGAATATGGAACTTTTTCCATAATCTCCTTCTCTTTTTGGTTCTTCGGACATGATTTCAGACATAAATTGTCGCACTTGTTTATTGGAGTATCAATGGACTTGCAGTCCTGCATATTAAAACGTTCTAGAACCTTCTTTATATAAGTCTCCTGTGAAAGAGAAAGAAGTTTCTTCGAACGATTCCTTGAAATCTTAACTCCAAGGATATATGCGGCTTCTCCCATGTCTTTCATCTCAAAAACTGATGAAAGCCAAGCCTTGATATCCATCACAAAGCCCTTGTCATTTCCGGCTATTAAGATGTCATCTACATATAGAGACATAATAACATACTTGTTCTTATTCCTCTTGATATATACACAGTTATCTTCATCAAGCATGGAAAATCCATTTGATAAGACAACCTCTTGAAATCGTATATACCACTGCCTCGAGGATTGTTTAAGACCATATATGGATTTAAGAAGTTTACAAACCTTATGTTCGTTTCCTTCTTTTACAAACCCGGTTGGTTGTTCCATATAGATCTCCTCGTCCAATTCTCCATTGAGAAAGGCAGTCTTTACATCCATTTGATGTAATTCGATGTCTAAGCAAGCTACCATTGCCAGAATCAGGCGAATTGAGGTAAAACGAACAACAGGTGAGAAGGTCTCTTCGTAGTCTATCCCTTCCTGTTGCGTAAAACCTTTCGCGACAAGGCGAGCTTTATATCTGTCAATAGAGCCATCAGCCTTATGCTTGATCTTGAGAACCCATTTGTTCCCAATAGCTCTACGTCCTCTGGGTAAGTCAACTAAGTCCCAGACTTGGTTAACTTTCATGGATTCTAACTCCTCTTGCATCGCTTCCATCCATTTGTCTTTAGCAGGGCAAGATACGGCCTCTTTGAAAGTAGCAGGCTCGTCATCTTCTTGTAGTAAAGTCATAAAGGTTTGCGGAAATTCATCCTCAAATCTTAGAGGAGCCAACCTTGTACGACTACTACGTCGTATTTGAGATTCTTCAAGTCCTTGTTGACTTGAATTTAGATCAATTCTAATATTACTCCCACTTGGAATGTCGTTAGAATTGCTCCCACTTGGATCATTATTCCCGTATGGAATAGGATAATCGTCATTCGTATAATCCATTGGTGAAGGTTGAAACGTATTTTCGTTTTCACCAAGAATTCTCCCACTCGAATGAGGTAATCCTTCTTGATCATAAATCTCAAATAGAGATAAGTCCTGACTTATCTCGCCCTGTCTTGGAAACTCGTTTTCCAAGAAAGTGACATCCCTCGACTCAAACTCAATTAGCCCACCATTGTCTTCCTGACTAACAAAAACATAACCTTTGGAGTTTTCTGCGTATCGTATAAAGATACATTTCCTTCCCCTTGGCCCAAGTTTGCCATACTTATGGGAGGAAATATGTGCGTAGGATGCACAACCCCAAGGTTTTAAAATGTTTAAGTCAGGAGACCTTTGGTTCCACAACTCATAAGGAGTGGAGCTAACTGATTTCGAGGGTACACGGTTTAAAATGAAAGTGGCCGTCAATAATGCATCACCCCAAAAGGTGATTGGCAAGTTAGCTTGCGCCATCATTGAACGGACCATTTCCATTAAAGTCCTATTTCTCCTTTCTGCAACACCGTTTTGTTGAGGAGTATAAGGCATAGTTACCTGATGTACTATGCCTTTTTCATCACAAAGTTCCTTAAAACTTATTGATTGATATTCATCGCCCCTATCGGTTCGCAAGACCTTAATCTTGCGATCTAATTGATTCTCCACTAAACTCATATAGTTTTTAAAGCAAGTCAAAGCTTCACTTTTGTGGGATATCAAATAGATATGTCCGAATCGGGTGAAATCATCAATAAAAGTGATGAAATAGGACTTTCCGCGTCTTGTCTTGACATTCATCGGACCACATATGTCCGAATGGATAAGCTGTAATGGAACCTCGGCCCGTGTGCCGGTTCCAAACGGCTTGCGACAAGATTTCCCCACAAGGCAATGTTCGCAGGTCGACATTTCAACCTTTGAAACATTGGATAGAAGGCCACGTTTGGCAAGTCTATCCATACGCGTTGGTCCAATATGACCAAGCCTTGCGTGCCAACAATTCACATCAGACTCATAAGTCTTAGAATTTGCAATAAGGAAATTTTCATTACATGAGGAATCATACATTGTACTCATTACAATAAATCCTTTAAATACAAACCCACTACCAATAAGAGTATTATTACAACTTAAGTCCACATTACAATCATGAAAAAACCAGTTATAGCCAAGACCCATTAATACAACCACAGAAATTATATTCCTTCGAATATCTGGAGCGAAGAGGACATCATGAAGTAGGAGAGTGCGGCCGTTGTCCAAGACTAGCTTGCAAGTCCCAACGCCTTTCACTTCAACACGTGTGTTGTTTCCTACATAGATCCACTTCGTTCCTTGGGGTATCCGGTGATACTCCACGAAGGACCGTCTGTCCCTTGCTATGTGGTCGGTGGCACCTGAATCAATTATCCAAAACGGATTAGATTCCACAAGAAATATCGAACTAGAAACACATATGTAACTAGTATATTTACAAGTTACCTCGTCCCCTCCACTCGTACACGAACGAGCATAGTGACCGAGCTTGTTGCACTTGAAGCACTTGATCCTCTTCAAGTCTTTCTTCTTGTGCCATTTCTTGTGCACACCCTTATGTTTGGGTTTCTTGGTAGACTCAGGTTGCTTATTACGTTCATTAGTGAACTTCGAACGATCTTTCCGTTTCTTTCCCCCGTGTGAGGAACTAGCAACCATGTGCACTTCTGCACTTGGTTTGGCAGCCGCAAGCCGCTCTTCCACTAATTCGAGGTGCTTGGAAACATCGCTGAAGGTCTTGATGCTCTCATTGTGAGTGAGATGCATCTTCATTTGATCCCACCCATTTGGTAGGGAACGTATGACTGCTTGGATTTGTTGCTCATCAGTGAGCACATGACCTGCGTCCTTTAACTCCGAGATAAGGTTCGCCATATGTCGCAGATGTTTCCCCATGGAATGATCTGGACGTTTCTTATATGTATCGAACCTTATAGTTAAGGCGCGAAGTTTGGACACCGATGTGCCACCGAACTTCTCCTCTAGCTTGGACCATGTGTCCATGGCTAGGTCATGTTCTCGGAAGATGCGCATTACGTCATCAGCCATACTGCTTAATAACGTAATGCGCGCTATCTTGTTCTTCCGAGACCAAGCATCAAAAGCTTCCTTGTCTCGTCGGTGTTGGGCCATAGTGCCCAACTCGGGTTCAATCATAACGTTCTTTAGAGTTTCGAGCACTTCTTGCTCCTCTAGAACGTATTGTATCTTGATGGACCAAAGGTTGTAATTATCGCCGTTGAGTTTTTCACCTCTGTTTAACTCAGCGACAATATTCTTTGAAGCGGAAGACATTTTACTTTTAAAATGCTGCAAAAGACATAAAAACCAAAGGTTTGATCAAAAAATTGCATTGAAAAATTCTTAAAATACAATTCCCATTTGAAGTGATATTAGAATATCCCATTTGGATAGTTCTAATTTCAACTCCCACTTGGAATGATATTTATAATTTGATAAGTTACTTTCGAAAAATATTGAAGATGTTACTCTAGAATCGGAAAGGTCACTATGTTTCCAATCACCATCTAGATTAACTTTCAATATTTCTCCCTCACTTTATCAAAAGTTAGTACTCTTATAGTACTTTGCAGCGGAAAAGCGTTTTTGAAAACGTATTTTTCAAAACGTATGAAAACGTATTTTTCAAAAAATTATATTTCAACTTAATACCCTTATGATACTCGTGAAATATTCGACACTTCCTGACCATTTGTCGGGAATGATCCGTAGCCGTGCCTAAGTCGGATCCCCCTTTTTTTGGGGATTCTTCTGCAAATTATCATCGCCGGCTCCCGTATGGATCCAGGTGTTTCCCCCCGTATGAGAGAATTTTGATGCAGACGACTGTTGTTTGGCCCCGTATGGGCTAGTTGGCATGTTCATGTTCAACCAAGGCCTTTTGCCGAATTGGTCGACCAAAACACCAAAATTGGCCGACCAAAATCTGGTTTTCTTCACTCCCGGCCAGGGCCCCTGCCCTGGCCGGCCAGGGACGGCCTGCGGCAGCCCTGGCCACTGCCAGGGCCGGCCTGGCCTCGGCCAGAGGCCAAAGGCCCCTGGCCGGGGCCAGGGCCCCTGCCCTGGCCTCTGCCAGGGCGGCCAGGCCCTGGCCTCTGCCAGGGCGGCCAGGCCCTGGCCGGGGCCAGGGCCTCTGCCAAAACAGAGTTAGGATCGATAAATGAAGTTGAGACTTACGCTTGTGTATGCAGCACGGTAGTCTACGAATTTCGCCTTCGGATTCGCCACGACGGATCGAGTCTTCTCACGAACGGAGTAAGGCTACTAAATCCACAATCTAAATCTCTACTTTTAGATTAAGAACTTGGATAAAGGGAGAGGAAGTATTTCGGCAGAGCTTCGCTAGAATGAAGATGCATGCATGAATGCCATGCAAAAGTGTAAGTAAATGGCTAACCCTTGGGTCTTATTTATAGCCCCCAAGGTAGTTATTTTAGGATAAATTGTTCCTTTGGAACAATTTAACTAAGGTGTACCATCGTACATGGCATATTATAAGCTTAAGTTGTACCATATGCATGGTACAATATAAGCTTAAGATATTACCCCTTTATTAGCCATATTTCGCATGCACTTATGCACATATAATGCGACTTTCCCATCAATCTAGAGATCCTCTCCGCAAGGGAACATATTCCCTTTGCGTACGACTTCGTGTACGCGACGTTCGAGGTCCGTATTCCCTCGTACATCCCCTACAAGGGTGTACTAACGTCTTCCATATCCAACACCAAGGACATCTTTGTGGCTCCTAAGAACGTCTAGAAGTCTCTCAAGTTGATCATGCGTGAGGTGGGAGTTAACTATCACAGGAAAAGTTAATTTATTACCCAAAAAGGCATACCTTAGATTCGGTGGTAATTGTTTAAGTTCTACCTCAAGAGGTGTCGTTCCTTCTACTTCATCAGCTCGCATGAGTTTGGCTTCTCCTTTGACATCCGAGTTTAGCTCATGTTCGGGCGGCGTGCTCTCATGTGAAGACTCAGACTCACTCCTTAGTGAGGACGATGCATCGAAATAGACGCTCTCCGATTCTGTGCTAGCATCATCAAAACCTTCACACTGCTCCGGTTCGTTCCTGGAATCAAGAAACACATCAGATGATTCATAAAAGCAAGAGTGAGGGTCATAGAGTGTAACTCCCTGAACATTGGTTTGCTCGAAAGATTCTTCGGGAGTATAGTGCTCTTCGACACTTGTTCTACCGTCTTTGAAGTATAACATGTCGTCTATCACATCAACTTTGATATTGCCCCCGATAGTCCCATCCGGGGAGACTTGATCCATCACAAATCTAGCAAACAATTGTTCATCGGGGTCCTTGATATCGATAGCAAAAGCTCCGGTAGCGTGGACCTCATCGACAAGCTCCTTAAGGAGGTCTGTGAAGGAGTCATAATCTCCCTGACTGAGTTCTGTTGTCGACATTGCATCCTCCATTCTACCTGTTAAGATCTTATGCAAAATACGGGGAGAATATGCAAATAGGGCTGCAAACAGAGTTAGAACAGGATATAGAAGAAAGTAAAGAAAGAAAGAAAAATAACCGGGTGGTCGATGCCGAACACCATCAAAATGTCCATCCCCTGCAACGGCGCCAAAAACTTGATCGCGCTCGGGCGTACACCCTAAAGAGCGACCATGTAGTTTTACCGCAAGCGCACGGTGTAGCGACGAGCGGGTATCGAACACAGGGAGGACGTATGACAGTGCCTTCTCCGAACAACCTGGCTATAAGGACAGAAAAGTAGAAATTTTCCTTTCGGTGATGTTGTCACAATCGTCAAATAATGTAAAGAGATATAAAATCAAATAAAGACGCCTAGGGAATAGGGAATCCCCGCTACTCACCGTATCTCGTCAATGTGATTCATTGGTATCACAATTGCTAGGGTAAAAATTCGGATGAACTAGTTGCAACTGAATGTAAAACCTAGCTCACGCTCTCACGCTATTGCCGGTCTATAGCAAACCTAGGCTCGTGCCCAATCTCTTGCAAACCCTAACCTAGGCAAGCTAGCATTAGGATCAACGTCATCGTCCAATCGCATCCCGAGCCCACTCTCGTGCAAACTCGGGCTGCGACCTAGGTTGGGATAGTTCCTACCCGTCCAATCTCTTGCAAACGGGTATCGGTATAGAATTGCAACCGAGAACCCTAGTATCAGTCCAATCTCTTGCAAACTGATACTACGGAAACTCAATTTCAACCCAATTTGGATTTCTAGGGTTTCCTATCGAATTGGGATCCAATCTCTTGCAAATCCCAATCGGTATGAACACCTAGCTATCCGTAATATATCGATCCCAAACTAACCCTAATAGCAATTCTAGCAATAGTTCTACCAAATCATCACAAATCGAAAATTGGGCTCGTAGGGTTCATCCCCACGCCCTAAGACGTTAAGACTACTCACAAATCATATTGCTAATGAAAGAATAATCAATAGAAATAGCAATGGAATTCATAGCAATAATCAAAATAACAATAAAAATAGGATTTTTAATGAAGAAGGAGACAACCCAATGTAGCTCTCCAAGAATCCAACAAAATAGCACTTTTCTCTCCTCTCCAATCACAAGAATAAAACTCTAAAAAGTCTAATCTAAAAAGGCTGCCAAAAGCAAGGAAAAAGCTCTCTAAACTAGGTTAGAATCTGGGGTTAAATACCCCCCAAAACTGCCCAAAAATTCGTGACCAAACTGCCCCTGCGTAGCTCCAAAATCGTGATTTCCGCTACAGGCAGCACTGCTCACTCGGCCGAGTGACAAAAGTCGCTCGGCCGAGTGAGAGACCCTGAGAATTTCCAGTAAGTATGGGGTCTTGGGGGTCTTCACTTCTGGGGTCACTCTGCCGAGTGAGTTGTCGTGACTCGCCCGATGGGCTTATCTTCACTCGGGCGGTCGGCAATTGCCACTCGGCCGAGTGGGTCTTCTGATGCTCAGACTGACGAAAAACAGTAAGTTGGGAGTTTTTGATGGACGTCGTCTGAGTGCCGCTCGGGCGGACGGGATATGTCACTCGGCCGAGGCAGCTTCTGATGCTCGGCCGAGTGCACACTTGAAGCGTGTCCGATCTGGCCGGCCGAGCGGGGTCTCGTTAGTCGGCCGAGTGACTCCTTCACTCGGCCGAGTGAGACACTGAAAATGCCCATTCTGAGTGTTTTTGCCTCCTCGTCGCTCCTACGACGTTCTTTCTTCTTCCGCTCCTCTCCAATCTCAAAATACCCCTCGGGGAAGTCGTCGGTGACACTCCGGAGTAGGTGTATCTCGGAATCACTCCAAATCGCTCCAAATCTCCTGAAATACGACAAAAACAACAAATCGTGAAAAGTATCGCAATATCGTCGATAAATCGTGAAAAACATGATTTGAGCGATCTAAATGGCATGCAAACATGCGGAAAAAAAGGTGTAAAATACGGAGTGATCAAGCCGCCGTTTCATTTTCTTATTTAAACGGGGCTTCCTCTTTCATTTCTCCTGATTGTTTTCAGTCTCCATCTTCCCCAAACCTATTTCCCTACCTCCCACGTCCTTCCATTGCTCGTTCCTCCAACCTTGCGCCCTCCATCTTCCCCAAGGCTCTCCCTTCTCTCTCATTTCTCCCTTTTGTCCTAGCACGGTGTCCCCATCTCAGATCCAGCAGCAACGACACCGGGAGACGCTGGGATCTTCACCATCACCGGTGATCAACATTCCTCGCTGCGCTACCCGCGGCTTAGGAATTTCCGGACGACGCAAAGCTTCCACCCTTTCAGATCCGACGCCGAATCTTCGTACAATCGTCAATTTCAGGTTGGTGCTCTAAATTCGTAGTAACCCACACAATAAATGATCAAACCCTAATTAAAATCAGCAACCTAATCAAACTAAAGTTATTTTCCGCTGATCCTTAAAACATCGTACAAACCGTAGAAATCGACGAATGGACGTTATGCATGTACTAATAGGATAGATCGTCGATTAGGTCAATTACATTAAAAATGTGATTTTTGATTGAATAGGATAGTCCCGATAACCTAGACACAACCCTAATAGGGATTAATGAATCGTGATCTAACACCGTCACCGTGTCACAATTTTCAGACGCTCTTCCACCGACGAGACGTTTGGACGAGACGTACCAGGGAGACGACGCACTCGCCACCACAGGCAAGTGTACCACTTGCATTCTTGGCCACGTTTAGGCCTTCATCTTGTTAGGATTGTTAATTTAGAAACTTGAGAACCGGGCCTGAAATGATAGCGTCCGGGACGCCTTTGATGGTTCAGATTTGACAACGAAATCTGAGTCCAGCAACAACAATTTTTGACATCATAGGATTGACATGCGTGTGCGTGAGTTGTGGACACCATAGTATAACCCTTCCTGTTTTGTCGTGTCTTGTTCCTTTCCGTCTGCACAGCCCACTTGGCAATAGGGCACTCGTCAAGCCAGAGCGAGTGATCCCTTGTACTAGTTCACAGTCCGATGGGCAATTGGGCACCTGTCGAGTTAGAGCAGGTGATCCCATGTACCGATACACAGCTCAGGGAGCAATTGGGCACTTGTCAAGCTAGAGCAAGTGATCCCATGTCTTGTCACGATTCTTGGGGTTATGGGGTAGGGTTGAGCGTGCAAGCTGCAAGAGGGACTGATCCCCCTCGAACCGAACAAGCGTGAACCCTTTCGTGTCTTTTCTTGTCTTGTCGTGTCTGGCTTCCCGTGTTCCGTCTTGTCTTGACACCTGTAGGCTAGTCCCGTAGTCTGTAGCACTCGCTATGACTACTACTTGTCTTGTTTACTTTCTTGTTGCGTTTACTTCTGTTGCTAAAACCTCAGCATGTTAATCAACCAGTAAAACGTGGTAAGTAATTGGTACACTTGTAGTTTGGTCTAATCTTTTCTTGTAGACCTTACCTGACGTACAGTTCCTTCTTTTGGTGCTGTACGTCAGGGATCGAGCCAGAGTACGTTGAGGAGACTAACCTGCCAGCTGACGTGGAGCCAGAGGGTGTCGATCCCGAGTACGATCCTGAGGAGGATCAGAGCTAGAGACTTCTAGTTGCAGTTTCCGGAGACGTTTATTATTTTTAGTTGGGTGCGTAGCACCTTTATGTTTCTTTGTCTAGGTTGGGTGCTTGCACCATTAGATTTACTTTTCTGCTGTTGTAGCCCTTCGGGCATTGTGACTCGCTACTTTGGTATGTTGGAATAAAATGTGATGTTCTTTCCTTCTTGTATTTTTATTGTTCTGTACTAACATGCAGGGACCTGTACCTTCGTCTTGGTACCACACAGACGCTTATTGGGTCGGGGCTTCGTAGCTCTGGCCTAAGCGGGCCTAGTCACGCTTCGCCTCCGCTGTTTTGGGAAGCGGGTCGTGACATGTATGTTATGTCGAACTCGCTGAGCTCGACACTCCAGTTGAGCATCCTCCCCGACCGCTCCAACCTCTTCAGGTTTTTCTCGAGGGGCATGTCGGTGTGGACGGCGATGGGGTGGGCCTGGAAGTACGGTCGGAGCTTCCGTGCCGTGGTGATCAGACAGTAGGCGGCTCTCTCGATGGGACTGTAGCGGGTCTCTGCCTCCCGGAGGATCCGGCTGGCGTAATATACAGGGCGCTGTACGCCCCCTTCCTCCTTGATCAATACGGAACTAACGGCCTCTTCGTTGGTTGCCAGGTACAACCCCAGGGGTTCGCCTTCTTCCGGCCGTACGAGGAGCGGCGGACTTTGTAAGTAATCCATCAGCTCCGCAAACGCCCATGTGCAGTCGCTGTCCCATGGGATCACCTTCCTTTTGTCCTTTGCTTCGCCAAAGGCTGTGCGCAGCACTCTGAAGAAGGGGAGCGATTTCTCCGCAGATTTCGACAGGAATCGCCCCAGTGCGGCAATCCGGCCGTTCAGTCGTTGCAAATCCCGGATCGTCCGTGGTTCCGCCATATTAATGAGGGCCATCACCTTGTCGGGGTTCACCTCGATCCCTCCCTTTGTTATCATGAAGCCTAAGAATTTCCCCGACTGTACGCCGAAGATGCACTTTGCGGGGTTCAGCCTTAAGTTGTATCGGCGAACCCTCTGGAATGTTTCCTGTAAGTCGGCAAGGTGGTCCGGGGCCCTCCTACTCTTTACCAGCATGTCATCGATGTAGACCTCCAAGTTTCGTCCGACCTGTGGACTGAATATTCGGTCTACCATTCGATGATAGGTCGCCCCGGTGTTCTTCAGTCCAAAGGGCATCTTGGTGTAGCAGAAAATGCCCTTATCGGTGACGAAGGACGTCTTCTCCTCGTCCTCCTCCGCCATCGGTATCTAGTTGTAACCCGAGAAGGCGTCCATAAAGCTTAGCATCTCGTAACCGGACGACTGGTCTACCAGGTGGTCGATCCGTGGGAGGGGAAAACTGTCCTTCGGGCACACCTTGTTGAGATCGGTGAAGTCGACGCACATGCGCCACTTTCCGCTGGGCTTCTTCACCAGAACGATGTTGGCGAGCCAGTCAGGGTAGTCCACCGGCCGGACAAACTTGGCTTCGAGGAGCCGCTATACCTCTTCCTCGGTTGCCCTTTTTTTCGCCCCCCGCGCTCCTCTTCTTCTGCCGGACCGGTCGGGCTTCCGGGTTCGCGTTCAACCTATGGGAGATCACCGTCGGGTCGACCCCTGGCATGTCTGCGGGTGACCAGGCGAATATATCCACATTTTCCTGGAGCAGGCTGACGAGGGCCGCCCTTAGGGCGGTCAGGAGTTTCGTCCCGATGGAGACGGTTCTCTCTTCCTCCGTGGCAACGGTTACCTCTTCGACCTCCTCAGTCGGGGTTGGCCGTTGGTCGCTGAAGTCCTCCCTCTCGTCAGGGATGAGGATCGTAAGGGCATGCTTCGGGCCCCGGCGCCTGACTGGCCCCTGGTCGCGGCCCCCAGGGACCTCCTGGTTACCCCGCACCAGTCCTACCCCCTGCGGGGTCCGGAATTTCATCACCTGGTGTAGCAGGCTGGGGAGCACCTCTATGGCCGTTAGGTATGGGCACCCTATGATTCCGTTGTACGCCGACGCGACATCGACGACGACAAATCGTGTCCCCCTGGTGACGACCCTTGGCTCCTCCCCCAGAGTCATTGGCAAGGTGATCGTCCCCTCCATGGGGATCGTATGGCCAATGAAGCCGACGACGGGGCCCGTGCAGGGCGTTAGGTCCACACGCCTCCACCTCATCCTTTCAACCGTCGTCAGGAACAGGATGTCGCAGGAGCTTCCGGTGTCGATCAAGAGCCGGCTGACGATGACCATCCCGACCTGGGCCTTGACGATGAAGGCGTCATCGTGCTGGCTCTCAACCCCCCGTTGATCTCCCTCGATGAAGGTGATAGGGGGTCGGTTTGTTTTTCTCCGCTTCGGCCTGCTATCGGCTCCCGCTGCCATCACCGTCCGGGCGCCCATCTTCGTGACCGGGGGCGGTGCCTCACCCGGGGCGGCCCCCCACTTATCATCTCTATGCACATGATCGCCCTGGGGGGCGCGGATCCGGCCGACTGTTGGATATGGATGACGTTTGTACACCCTTGTAGGGGATGTACGAGGGAATACGGACCTCGAACGTCGCGTACACGAAGTCGTGTGCAAAGGGAATCTGTTCCCTTACAGAGAGGATCTCTAGATAAGTGGGAAAGTCGCATTATATGTGCATAAGTGCATGCGACATATGGCTAATAAAGGGGGAATATCTTAAGATTATGTTGTACCATGCATATGGTGCAACTTAAGCTTATAATGTGCCATGTATGATGGTACACCTTAGTTAAATTGTTCCAAAGGAACAATTACTCCTAAAATAACTACCTTGGGGGCTATAAATAAGACCCCAGGCTTAGCCATTTCCTTACACTTTTGCATGGTATTCATGCCTTGCATTTCATTCTAGCGAAGCTCTGCCGAAATCCTTCCTCTCTCTTTATCCAAGTTCTTAATCTAAAAGTAGAGATTTAGATTGTGGATTTAGTAGCCTTACTCCATTCGTGAGAAGACTCGATCCGTCGTGGCGAATCCGAAGGCGAAGTTCCGAGACTACCGTACCGTATACGCAAGCGTAAGTCTCAACTTCATTTATCGATCCTAACGCTGTTTTGATAGGATCCAACATTGGTATCAGAGCCATACGGGTTCGCCCCGGTCAAAACCACCGCCACGTCGAACCGATGAACGAGGTGTTGTCTTTTTCACGAATGGGTATCCTACCATTACGGATATGGTAGGAACGCATCGTGACGGAGAGAACGCAGCGGTTGTTCTTTTCACGTTAGGGTCTCCTATCATTACGGATATGGTAGGAACTCTCCGTGACGGGAAGAACCAACCGTTCATATCGTCAAGCTCGCTCTCTTCATGGATGCTGAGTCTCCATTCATAGGGAATGTGAACTCTCTTCATGTGGAGCGCGTAGTTTACGAACTTTAAAGTGTGTTATTTTTCGTTTTTGGCACACGGCCATTAGAGAATAACTACTTTCTCGACGAACGGGTGCTTCATCGACGAACGGGTGCTTCATCGAGGAAGATGATGGTAGTTATCTACATCGGAGAAGATGACTTTTGGTGCATGATCACCATGGCCAAATGGGCTATGAAGGCAATGCACCCCCCTTCCCATGCGAAGGGGCTTGGCTACGGCCAATAACCACCACGGCCACCGCTCCGGTGTGGATGTGCGGCAACCCCAAATAAGGGGGTGTCCGGCCATGGCCATATGGGTCATGGCCGGCCATGGCCAAATGGCCATGGCCCGGTAATGGCCGGCCATGGCCGGCCCCGGCCAGGGCCAGGGGGGCCCTGGCCGTGGCCAAGGCCAGGGACCGGCCTGGCCGACCCTGGCAGTGGCCTGGGCCGGCCCTGGCCGGCCTGCCGGCCCTGGCAGTGGCCAGGGCCAGAACCCTGGCCACTGTCGGGGCCTGACCGGCCCTGGCAGAGGCCAGGGCCTGCCTGGCCGGCCCTCGCAGAGGCCAGGGCCAATGCCCTGGCCTCAGCCAGGGTCTGGCCGGCCTTGGCCGGCCTCGGCCAGGGCAGAGGCCCTGGCCGAGGGGCCAGGGCCCCTGGCCGAGGGGCCAGGGCCCCTGGCCGGTCAGGGCAGAGGCCCTGGCCGGCCCTTGGCCAGCCTCGGCCAGGGCAGAGGCCCTGGCCGGGAGAAGTTTCAGACCATTATCATTGGTCGACCAATTCGGGTGTTTTGGTCGACCAATTAGGCAAAAGGCCTTGGTCGAACATGAACGTGCCGACTAGCCCATACGGGGCCAAACGACAGTCGTCTGCGCCAAAATTCTCTCATACGGGGGGAAACGCCTGGATCCATACGGGAGCCGGCGACAATAGTTTGCAGAAAAATCCCCAAAAGGGGGATCCGACCTTGGCACGGCTACGGCTCATTCCTGACAAATGGTCAGGAAGTGCCGAATATTTCACTAGTATCATAAGGGTACTAAGTTGAAATATACATTTTTTTTGAAAAATTCGTTTTCATATGTTTTGAAAAATACGTTTTCAAAAACGCTTTTCCGCTGCGAAGTACTATAAGAGTACTAACATTTGATAAAGTGAGGGAGAAATATTGAAAGTTACTCTAGATGGTGATTGGAAACATAGTGACCTTTCCGATTCTAGAGTAACATCTTCAATATTTTTCGAAAGTAACTTATCAAATTATAAATATCATTCCAAGTGGGAGTTGAAATTAGAACTATCCAAATGGGATATTCTATTATCACTTCAAATGGGAATTGTATTTTAAGAATTTTCAATGCAATTTTTTTTGATCAAACCTTTGGTTTTGTGTCTTTTGCAGCATTTTAAAAGTAAAATGTCTTCCGCTTCAAAGAATATCGTCGCTGAGTTAAACAGAGGTGAAAAACTCAACGGCGATAATTACAAACTTTGGTCCATCAAGATACAATACGTTCTAGAGGAGCAAGAAGTGCTCGAAACTCTAAAGAACGTTATGATTGAACCCGAGTTGGGCACTATGGCCCAACACCGACGAGACAAGGAAGCTTTTGATGCTTGGTCTCAGAAGAACAAGATAGCGCGCATTACGTTATTAAGCAGTATGGCTGATGACATAATGCGCATCTTCCGAGAACATGACCTAGCCATGGACATATGGTCCAAGCTAGAGGAGAAGTTCGGTGGCACATCGGTGTCCAAACTTCGCGCCTTAACTATAAGGTTCGATTCATATAAGAAACGTCCAGATCATTCCATGGGGAAACATCTGCGACATATGGCGAACCTTATCTCGAAGTTAAAGGACGCAGGTCATGTGCTCACTGATGAGCAACAAATCCAAGCAGTTATACGTTCCCTACCAAATGGGTGGGACCAAATGAAGATGCATCTCACTCACAATGAGAGCATCATGACCTTCAGCGATGTTTCCAAGCACCTCGAATTAGAGGAAGAGCGGCTTGCGGCTGCCAAGCCAAGTGCAGAAGTGCACATGGTTGCTAGTTCCTCACACGGGGGAAAGAAACAGAAAGATCGTTCGAAGTTCACTAATGAACGTAATAAGCAACCTGAGTCTACCAAGAAACCCAAACATAAGGGTGGGCACAAGAAATGGCACAAGAAGAAAGACTTGAAGAGGATCAAGTGCTTCAAGTGCAACAAGCTCGGTCACTATGCTCGTTCGTGTACGAGTGGAGGCGACGAGGTAACTTGTAAATATACTAGTTACATATGTGTTTCTAGTTCAATATTTCTTGTGGAATCTAATACATTTTGGATAATTGATTCAGGTGCCACCGACCACATAGCAAGGGACAGACGGTCCTTCGTGGAGTATCACCGGATACCCCAAGGAACGAAGTGGATCTATGTAGGAAACAACACACGTGTTGAAGTGAAAGGCGTTGGGACTTGCAAGCTAGTCTTGGACAACGGCCGCACTCTCCTACTTCATGATGTCCTCTTCGCTCCAGATATTCGAAGGAATATAATTTCTGTGGTCGTATTAATGGGTCTTGGCTATAACTGGTTTTTTCATGATTGTAATGTGGACTTAAGTTGTAATAATACTCTTATTGGTACTGGGTTTGTATTTAAAGGATTTATTGTAAAGAGTACAATGTATGATTCCTCATGTAATGAAAATTTCCTTATTGCAAATTCTAAGACTTATGAGTCTGATGTGATTTGTTGGCACGCAAGGCGTGGTCATATTGGACCAACGCGTATGGATAGACTTGCCAAACGTGGCCTTCTATCCAATGTTTCAAAGGTTAAAATGTCGACCTGCGAACATTGCCTTGTGGGGAAATCTTGTCGCAAGCCGTTTGGAACCGGCACAATGGCCGAGGTTCCATTACAGCTTATCCATTCGGACATATGTGGTCCGATGAATGTCAAGACAAGACGCGGAAAGTCCTATTTCATCACTTTTATTGATGATTTCACCCGATTCGGACATATCTATTTGATATCCCACAAAAGTGAAGCTTTGGCTTGCTTTAAAAACTATATGATTTTAGCGGAGAATCAATTAGATCGCAAGATTAAGGTCTTGCGAACCGATAGGGGCGGTGAATATCAATCAACAAGTTATAAGGAACTTTGTGATGAAAAAGGCATAGTACATCAGGTAACTATGCCTTATACTCCTCAACAAAACGGTGTTGCAGAAAGGAGAAATAGGACTTTAATGGAAATGGTCCGTTCAATGATGGCGCAAGCTAACTTGCCAATCACCTTTTGGGGTGATGCATTATTGACGGCCGCTTTCATTTTAAACCGCGTACCCTCGAAATCAGTTAGCTCCACTCCTTATGAGTTGTGGAACCAAAGGTCTCCTGACTTAAACATTTTGAAACCTTGGGGTTGTGCATCCTACGCACATATTTCCTCACATAAGTATGGCAAACTTGGGCCAAGGGGAAGGAAATGTATCTTTATACGATACGCAGAAAACTCCAAAGGTTATGTTCTTGTTAGTCAGGAAGACAATGGTGGGCTAATTGAGTTTGAGTCGAGGGATGTCACTTTCTTGGAAAACGAGTTTCCAAGACAGGGCGAGATAAGTCATGACTTATCTCTATTTGAGATTTATGATCAAGAAGGATTACCTCATTCGAGTGGGAGAATTCTTGGTGAAAACGAAAATACGTTTCAACCTTCACCAATGGATTATACGAATGACGATTATCCTATTCCATACGGGAATAATGATCCAAGTGGGAGCAATTCTAACGACATTCCAAGTGGGAGTGATATTAGAATTGATCTAAATTCGAGTCAACAGGGACTTGAAGAATCTCAAATACGACGTAGTAGTCGTACAAGGTTGGCTCCTCTAAGATTTGAGGATGAATTTCCGCAAACCTTTATGACTTTACTACAAGAAGATGACGAGCCTGCTACTTTCAAACAGGCCAATTCTAAAGACAAATGGAAGGAAGCGATGCAAGAGGAGTTAGAATCCATGAAAGTTAACCAAGTATGGGACTTAGTTGACTTACCCAGAGGACGTAGAGCTATTGGGAACAAATGGGTTCTCAAGATCAAACATAAGGCTGATTGCTCTATTGACAGATATAAAGCTCGCCTTGTCGCGAAAGGTTTTACGCAACATGAAGGGATAGACTACGAAGAGACCTTCTCACCTGTTGTTCGTTTTACCTCAATTCGCCTGATTCTGGCAATGGTAGCTAGCTTAGACCTCGAATTACATCAAATGGATGTAAAGACTGCCTTTCTCAATGGAGAATTGGACGAGGAGATCTATATGGAACAACCAACAGGGTTTGTAAAAGAAGGAAACGAACATAAGGTTTGTAAACTTCTTAAATCCATATATGGTCTTAAACAATCCTCGAGGCAATGGTATATACGATTTCAAGAGGTTGTCTTATCAAATGGATTTTCCATGCTTGATGAAGATAACTGTGTATATATCAAGAGGAATAAGAACAAGTATGTTATTATGTCTCTATATGTAGATGACATTTTATTAGCCGGAAATGACACGGGCTTTGTGATGGATATCAAGGCTTGGCTTTCATCAGTTTTTGAGATGAAAGACATGGGAGAAGCCGCATATATCCTTGGAGTTAAGATTTCAAGGAATCGTTCGAAGAAACTTCTTTCTCTTTCATAGGAGACTTATATAAAGAAGGTTCTAGAACGTTTTAATATGCAGGACTGCAAGTCCATTGATACTCCAATAAGCAAGTGCGACAATTTATGTTTGAAATCATGTCCGAAGAACCAAAAAGAGAAGGAGATTATGGAAAAAGTTCCATATTCCAGTGCAGTTGGTAGTCTAATGTACGCTATGATGTGTACAAGACCGGACATCTGTTTTGCCGTTGGAATGGTAAGTCGTTACCAATCTAACCCAGGGCAAGTACACTGGAAAGCGGTTAAGAGGATAATGCGGTATCTCAAAGGAACTGCAGACTTTGCTTTATGCTATCAAGGAGATGCCTTGAGGCTCGAAGGCTACACTGATGCTGATTGGGCGGGTGATCTCGATGAGCGACGATCGACCTCAGGATATGTTTTTGTACTCGGATCTGGTGCAATATCATGGAGTAGCAAGAAACAATCCTGCATCGCACTTTCAACCATGGAAGCCGAGTTTGTAGCATTTAGCATGGCAGTCCAAGAGGCTGTTTGGCTTAGGAAGTTCTTAGACAGGCTAATTAATGCAAGTGACTCAGGTGTTGTACCCATACACAGCGACAGTCAAGCATCTATAGCCTATGTCAAAGATCCGAAATTCCATTGTAAGACCAAACACATAGATATCCGCTACAAATTTGCAAAAGACTATGATAAGACCAAGAAGGCAGACATAAGGTACATATCTACGCATGAGATGATAGCGGATCCGCTTACGAAGGCGATCCCCAGAGATGTATTTTACAAACACTTATCATCTCAAGGATTGCGTAAGAGCTGAGTTGTACCAATGTAAATTCACATGTCTGTAAATGATCAAAATTAATAAGTTATTTTTCAAACATTGCATATGAATTTCTTGAGAAATGTTTGTGTACATTTTTGAAATCTCAGCTATACTTTCTAGTATGTCGGACAGATTGAGGTTGGCTCTCTCACATGAGCAACCGTCTTATTCTATCAGACGGATAGAATAGAGATGAGACCTGTTTAAAGTCAAAATCATCAGACGGATGATTTAGAGTCATGACTTAAACAAAATGGTCGTATGAAAGATCTGCATCATATGGATGCTTACAAAAGGATCTGAGATCTGTATCACAAGGATATTTAAATCTCATAGGATTTTTTAAATCCTATCTGTCTTATGCAGGATGAGAGTCCGGGAATATTTCATGGGTAGTAAGGGACTCAAAAGATAGACACTGTGGTGTCTGATCTTTCATCCGTACAACATCATTAAGACATACTCTCCCTGGGAAAGGAGTGATGTTGTAATACGTGTTCATACCACGTATACATTTCGACCACTGAGTTAGTAGCAATAGTGTTTGCTATTATGTGAGACTCAAAGTCCATATGGGTCTTAACGCTTACCCTCAAGGACTCCAATTGGTTCCTTTAGATTTGACGAGATGATCGCTATCTTAGCGTGTTGCTAATGGGCTATGATAATTCGGCTCGGCGGGACACGTTAGAAAAGCGAATCTAGTCAAGATCAGAAGGTTCGCAAGAAGAGGAAGATTGATTTCATATTCGCATTTGGACTTTAATGATTCAAAGCTGGCCAGCCAATTGTGATCCAGATGGGATTCAATTGTTGAATATAAAGTATAAGAAATGTGAAGAAATAATCTAGGGTAAAGCATGCGTTGAACTACTCAACTTTGCACCTTCAAGGTCGTTGTGTATCTCTAACAAGTGCACAACAACAGACTCTACGTGCATGACAGTCGCACGGTCTATTTCTCGGTATGATAGATGAAAGAACTAAGAGAAAGACGTTCTCTTACAATCCCCTCAATTGTGAGTGGGAGATGTTGGATATGGATGACGTTTGTACACCCTTGTAGGGGATGTACGAGGGAATACGGACCTCGAACGTCGTGTACACGAAGTCGTGTGCAAAGGGAATCTGTTCCCTTGCAGAGAGGATCTCTAGATAAGTGGGAAAGTCGCATTATATGTGCATAAGTGCATGCGACATATGTCTAATAAAGGGGGAATATCTTAAGCTTATGTTGTACCATGCATATGGTGCAACTTAAGCTTATAATGTGCCATGTATGATGGTACACCTTAGTTAAATTGTTCCAAAGGAACAATTACTCCTAAAATAACTACCTTGGGGGCTATAAATAAGACCCAAGGCTTAGCCATTTCCTTACACTTTTACATGGTATTCATGCCTTGCATTTCATTCTAGCGAAGCTCTGCCGAAATCCTTCCTCTCTCTTTATCCAAGTTCTTAATCTAAAAGTAGAGATTTAGATTGTGGATTTAGTAGCCTTACTCCGTTCGTGAGAAGACTCGATCCGTCGTAGCGAATCCGAAGGCGAAGTTCCGAGACTACCGTACCGCATACGCAAGCATAAGTCTCAACTTCATTTATCGATCCTAACGCTGTTTTGATAGGATCCAACACCGACCGTGGTCCGCCGGCGGCTCCGTTCCCCGTGGCTCCTGGGGGGCTCTCTCTCCTTGTGTTGCCCGCCGGTCCCCCACGAAGCCTCCCAAGTGGCCTGCCTGGATCAGCCGCTCTATTTCTCTCTTAAGGGTGTAGCAATGGTCGGTATCGTGACCGTGGTCTCGATAATATCGGCAGTACTTCCAGAGATCCCGCTTGGCCAGGTCCGACCTCATTTCTCGGGGAGGCTCCGGCAGCAATCCAGCCCTCGTCGCCGCGCCTAGGATCTCTAGCATGGGGGCGTTGAGCTGCGTGTAGCGGATCTGCTGGGGGCCTTCCTGTTCGGGGGTGGCTCGGGTGGGCCCTTGGGCCGGGGCCAACTCTCGGGCCGGGCCAGGGCGATCCTGCGGGCGTCGTCCAGCCGGTTCGTGCCTTGGTTGGGACAGCTGGTCACGTCCTCGGTGCCCCTCTTCCTGTCTTGGCCGAGGGTATGATCGGGGCTCGCCTTGGAGTGGCTTCATCGGGGGAAATAGGGCCTTCGTGCCGAGAGTTTCATCGGCTAATGCATTCCTCTCCGCCATAGCAACCAGCGCCTCATAGTCAGCCGGCAGATCTCGGAGCAAGGATTTGTGGAGGCTCCGAGTCCGCAATCCCGTCTTGAAGGCCAGCATGAGGACCTCATCTCCGCAGGTCACTACCGCCCGTCTCTCCTCCTGAAATCGGCGTAGGTATCTACTCGTCGTATCCCCTTCTCCTTGGGCTATCGTGCTGAGATAGTCCAAGGGCTTCTTCTTCGTCCGCCCGGCCCAGAACTCTTGGCAGAACTTATGGGACAGCTCGCCAAAGCTCCCAATGGATCTCGCGGGAAGGCCGAAGTACCAGTCCAACGCCATGTCCCTCAGACCTAACGAGAAATGTCGGCAGAGGAAGGCCTCATCTACATCCTGCGCCTCCATTGCCCACCGGTATTGTTGCACGTGTGTGAGGGGGTCCCCTCTCCCGTTGTAGGAGGCAAGGTAGGGAGGCTTGAACATTACTGGCCTCGGGGCGGACGTGATCCACCGTGCCAGTGGTGTGGCCTCCTCCGGGTAGGTAGGTCGATCGGGCGTGCCACCCCTTCGCCATTCGGGGGTTTGGCTCCGGTCGCGCCTCTGCTGCCGGCGGTGCTCCCGCCCCGGGGAGTAGCATGACGGTCGCCCTGGCGGAGTCCTTCCCCGCGTCGAGGATTCGACGGGTTGCGGGCTACGGCTCTCCCCGTACCATCGTCTTCCGGCCGCCTCCTCCCGGATCCCCCTCCGCTCCTGATTCTCCCGTAGAAGCCTTTCGCGCTCGACGGTGAGGAAGCGTAACTGTCGACAAACGGCTTCCTCGTGCAGGCGATCGGGGGAGTGGCACTGGCAGGGCGGACTTCCTCCACCCGGTGGGGATCTGGCCCACAACGGGCTGTGCCTGTCCTCGGGCCGCTGGGTCGCCGCCGTCATCTCCGGGATTTCCCGGTTGCGTTCGTTATCCCTCCGTAGCCTTTCGCGCTCGGTGATAATGAACCGGAGCTGGTGGCGGGCGGTCTCTTTGTCCTGGTAAGTGCACCGGACGGTTTCATCCGCTTCGTCCAGATGCCTTTGCGCGGCGGACATCTCCTCCCGGCGTCTCCGCAGTCGTGCGACATCTATTTCCTCCTCCCAGAGCTTCTGCTGGGCGGCAATCTCCTTGGCGAGCCCCCCGTCCCCCCTCTCCTCCTCGAACTGAGGATGAAGATTCTGTCTCACGTTCGGAGGCTCAGAGGGGCTGGGCTGGGGCTCCGCTCCCGCCGTTGCATAGCCTCCCACCTCCTGGGTGACGGCCTCGAGGCTTTTCTGGATGGCACGGGCCGAAGTTTGGGCTGTCTCGGCGCCTATCCCCGGAGGGGGGTCAGTCGTCGGGGTGATCGGTAGAGAGAGTGGTTCCTGGCCCACGGGATCCTTGCCATGGTCAGGGTTCCGTGTCATCGGCATGGAGTCTAACATGGGTGTGACCCTTCGTTCCCACAGACGGCGCCAATTGTTACGGGGTGGAACTCGCGTACAATGAATTTGTATTGATGGGAACCAAGGGCACGGTGGTTATATTGACAAGAGGATTGGGGATGGGCTATTTAACAAGTGGTTAGTGGGGTGAAGGGGATAAGTTTGTCGACGGGGAAGACCGCGGGGCCAAGTCTTGCCGGACGCGGCGGAGGATCAGGCGGCGGGAGCCGAGGGCTGATGTCGACCAAGGGGCGAGCTTTCCTGCACCACGAGCAACTCGTCAGAAGGGCGGGGTTGGGGTCCAACCCGTAGCCCCTCCAATGCCTAAGTTAGTAACTGGGCTTCAAGCGGGGGCTAGGCACGTAGGTCGGACTGAGGGTGTGTCCACCGTACGGGCCGAGCTATAGGTGGGAGAACAAAGATATGGACGACCTTTGCCCTCGTGTGTGAATAATGGAGCTCGAGAGAATTTGCCAACCTCTTTACCGTAAGAAGTGAGGGGGTATTTATACCTGACGGGAGATGATCGGGTGGGGCTGACCTGGCATGCTGACTCGACGCGCTGAGCTGGCTCGGCTGTCAGCGGAAGCTTCAGTCGAGGATGTCAGGAACAGGAGTGTCTGCCCCGCTTTTGTCAGATGGCGCAACGGCCTGGGTCGCTTTTGTCAGGGTGTCAGGGCCGAAAGCATTAAGTGTCAGGGGGCTCAGTGGCCAGGGGGTGCTTTGTCAGATGGTCGGGCGGCGTTAGTGTCAGTTGTGTCCTTACACTAGGTTGTTTGTCGTGCGTGATGAGCTAATAGGTCTGGTAAGGCTACCGCCGGCTGCGGGGTTCACGGGGGATCGCCAGGCCGACCTGTTCGTGGCTTGTCCGGCTTGGTCGCGCCCCTTTCCAGTCACGGGTCACGGACCGCTGGCCGGGAGGGATATGTACATGCCTCCGTCGGCATCCCGGGCGGCCCTGTTGGGGCGTTCCCCGGGCGCACTGCCCCTGGCGGGCCGAGTGACTGCGGTCGTTCGCCTCGGCCGGGAGGGGGGAGTGCTACGAGGCGCACCAATTCTTGTGTAGCCTCGGGCCTCCGGGGTGACCTTCCTTTCACAAAGGGGTGATTCAATAAGGTATGTCAGCGGATCTAAGCGGGAGTTGGACTCACACGATCTTTAGGTCGTAACAAAACTGATACGTGATAAAAATATATGTTACAGTACTCTTCAAGACGGTCATTTTGACAGCTCATTTACAATTTTCTGATGCAGATTGGATCCAGAATAAATTGTTGAATAATTACGTTACTAATTAAAAAATAGGTTTTAAAATTATTTTTGAGCTTTTAAATATTATTAAAATTAATATAAGCTTTAGACAATTATTTCCTTCTATGATAAAATGATTTTCATCATATCTAGCCTATAGAAAAGTTTAGAATCATTTTCGGCGCCGTTTCAATCGATTATAAAAATCAAAACGATCAAATTAAATAAACAGAAAATAGGGTAGCCTGTAACTAACGATTTCTTGTGTTTGCGGGTGCCAATTTTCATGCACAAGTATCTTTAGAAGCTCTAGCTCCAACCTCGTCTTACTACGACGATCTCGATAGTGTAAGTCACTCTAATTTTAACTTTAGAAATTTAGCTAGTGTACTCGTATGAACTTAGGACATGACATCTAGCCTCAGAACAGGTATTGACCTGAACAGATGACTAAAGACCTAACTAAAGTGGAAACAAATCAACTGCAGAGCAACTTTGACTTGAATGTACGACATCACGAACTTTCAACTTAAATGGTTGTAGTATACGACCATCTACTTGGGTAAACTGTGTACTAATTGAAAACCACATGCTCGAAGCATCGATCGGGTGTAAGTCACAATTAATTCTAACTTTAGAAATTGAAATAGTGGACTTTATGAAATTACAGCATGCTCGAAGCATGGATCGGTATCATAGTTGTTAGACTTCAAAGCATTGCTCAGGACCGACATTCTCTGTTGAGGTTTCTGCCTTGACTTTGTTGGATATGGAAGACGTTAGTACACCCTTGTAGGGGATGTACGAGGGAATACGGACCTCGAACTTCGTGTACACGAAGTCGTACGCAAAGGGAATATGTTCCCTTGCGGAGAGGATCACTAGATGAGTGGGAAAGTCGCATTATATATGCATAAGTGCATGTGACATATGGCTAATAAAGGGGGAATATCTTAAGCTTATGTTGTACCATGCATATGGTACAACTTAAGCTTATAATGTGCCATGTATCATGGTACACCTTAATTAAGTTGTTCCAAAGGAACAACTTACCCTAAAATAACTACCTTGGGGGCTATAAATAAGACCCAAGGGTAAGCCATTTCTTACACCTTTTGCATGGCATTCTTGCATGCATTTTCATCCTAGCGAAGCTCTGCCGAAATGCTTCCTCTCTTTCTTTATCCAAGTTCTTAATCTAAAATAGAGATTTAGATTGTGGATTTAGTAGCCTTACTCCGTTCGTGAGAAGACTCGATCCGTCGTGGCGAATCCGAAGGCGATGTTCGTAGACTACCGTGCCGCATACGCAAGCGTAAGTCTAAACTTCATATTATCGATCCTAACTCTGTTTTGGCAGGATCCTACATTGGTATCAGAGCCATATGGGTTCGCCCCGGTCAAACCGTCGTCCCGTCGAAACTATGAACGAGTCGTTGTCTTTTTCACGAATGGGTCTCCTACCATTACGGATATGGTAGGAACGCTTCGTGACGGAGAGAACGCAGCGGTTGTTCTTTTCACGTTAGGGTCTCCTATCATTACGGATATGGTAGGAACTCTCCGTGACGGGAAGAACCGACCGTTCACGTAGTATGTTATTCATTTTTGGCACACGGCCATTAGGAAATAACTAATTTCTCGACGAACGGGTGCTTCATCGACGAACGGGTGCTTCATCGAGGAAGATGATGGTAGTTATTTCCATCGGGTAAGATGAAATTTGGTGCATGTGCACCATGGCCAAATGGGCTATGAAGGCCATGCACCCCCCCTCCACTTGCGGAGGGGGTTGGCTACGGCCAATAACCAACGGCGACCACCCCATCAAGGGGGGAGGAGTGTGTGCGGCAACCCCATTCAAGGGGGTGGCCGGCCATGGCCAAAGGGGCCATGGCCGGCCAATGCCCAAAATGGCCTTGGCCATGACCGGCCATGGCCAAGCCATGGCCGGCCATGGCCAGGCTGGCAGTGGCCGGCCAAGGCCAGGCCGGCCTGCCGGCCCTGGCAGAGGCCAGGGCCGGCGCCCTGGCCACTGCCAGGGCCTGGCCGGCCCTGGCCGGCCTCGGCCCTGGCCGAGGGGTCAGGGCCCCTGGCCAGCCCTTGGCCAAGCCCCGGCCAGGGCAGAGGCCCTGGCCGGGAAGAAGTTGCAGACCAAAAATTGGTCGACCAATTTGGTGTTTTTGGTCGACCAATCTGGCAGAAGGCCTGGGTCGATTGCAAACTTGCCTACTGACCCATACGGGGTGACAAAAGGCCTTGGCCAAACTCGAATGTGCCGATTAGCCCATACGGGGCTAACCACAGTGCCGACTAGTTCATACGGGACTAACGTTTTAATAAAGTTTTTTCATTGGGCTCTACTCCTTGAAGACTAGCCATAGTGCTCTACTTCATGCGAGATTAGCCAAGTCATTGTGCTCTACTCTACGGAGATTAGCCAATGTACTTATGAAATTGTGCTCTACTCCTTGAAGATTAGCCGTAATGCTCTACTTCATGCGAGCTTAGCAATGTCATTGTGCTCTACTCTACGGAGATTAGCCAATGAACTTATAACATTGTGCTCTACTCTACGGAGATTAGCCAATGTGTTTTCAAATTTTTTGAAAACGTATTTTCAAATAGGTTATGTCCCGTCCTTAATCGGGATAGCGCAATTTAGAATTCCAAGTCCTACCACGATCCGGCCATGGTTATCTAACCCATGGGTGTGTAGAACAGGTCTCGTGACTTGGCAATTGTTGCGTTAAAATTCTTTGCGCAAACTCTCACCTATTCCATTTTGAAAGATATGTTTTTCAAAATTGATTTTCCGCTGCGAAGTACTATAAAAGTACAATTGTTTGATAAGTGATGGGGGAATATTGAAGGTTGTTCTAGATGGTGATTGGAATCATAGAGACCTTTTCGATTCTAGAACAACATCTTCAATATTTTTCGAAAGTAGCTTATCAAATATAATATAATTCCAAGTGGGATTTGAATTTTTAGAACTATCCAAATGGGATATTCTATTATCATTTCAAGTGGGAGTTATATTTTAAGAATTTTTATGCAATGTTTTGATCGAACCTTCGGTTTTATGTCTTTTGCAGCATTTTAAAAGTAAAATGTCTTCCGCTTCAAAGAATATCGTTGCTGAGTTAAACAAAGGTGAAAAACTCAACGGCGATAATTACAAACTTTGGTCCATCAAGATACAATACGTTCTAGAGGAGCAAGAAGTGCTCGAAACTCTAAAGAACGTTATGATTGAACCCGAGTTGGGCACTACGGCCCAACACCGACGAGACAAGGAAGCTTTTGATGCTTGGTCTCGGAAGAACAAGATAGTGCGTATTACGTTATTAAGCAGTATGGCTGATGACATAATGCGCATCTTCCGAGAACATGACCTAGCCATGGACATATGGTCCAAGCTAGAGGAGAAGTTCGGTGGCACATCGATGTCCAAACTTCGCGCCTTAACTATAAGGTTCGATTCATATAAGAAACGTCCAGATCATTCCATGGGGAAACATCTGCGACATATGGCGAACCTTATCTCGAAGTTAAAGGACGCAGGTCATGTGCTCACTGATGAGCAACAAATCCAAGCAGTTATACGTTCCCTACCAAATGGGTGGGACCAAATGAAGATGCATCTCACTCACAATGAGAGCATCATGACCTTCAGCGATGTTTCCAAGCACCTCGAATTAGAGGAAGAGCGGCTTGCGGCTGCCAAGCCAAGTGCAGAAGTGCACATGGTTGCTAGTTCCTCATACGGGGGAAAGAAACGTAAAGATCGTTCGAAGTCTTATAATGAACATAATAAGCAACCTGAGTCTACCAAGGAACCCAAACATAAGGGTGGGCACAAGAAATGGCACAAGAAGAAAGACTTGAAAAGGATCAAGTGCTTCAAGTGCAACAAGCTCGGTCACTATGCGCGTTCATGTACGAGTGGAAGTGACGAGGTAACTTGTAATACTAGTTACATATGTGTTTCTAGTTCACTATTTCTTGTGGAATCTAATCCATTTTGGGATAATTGATTCAGGTTCCACCGACCACATAGCAAAGGACAGACGGTCCTTCGTGGAGTATCACCGGATACCCCAAGGAATGAAGTGGATCAATGTAGGAAACAACACACGTGTTGAAGTGAAAGGCGTTGGGACTCGCAAGCTAGTCTTGGACAACGACCGCACTCTCCTACTTTATGATGTTCTCTTCATTCCGTATATTCAAAGGAATATTAAAACTGTGGTCAATTTAATGGGTCTTGGTTATAGTTGGTTCCTTCATGATTGTAATATGGACCTATTTTGTAATAATTCCTTTATTGGTACTGGGTTTGTATTTAAAGGATTTATTGTAATAAGTACAATGTATGATTCCTCATGTAATGAAAATTTCCTTGTGACAAATTCTTTGACTAATGAGTCTAATATAATTTGTTGACACCAAAGGCTTGGTCATATTGGACCAACGCGTATGGATAGACTTGCCAAACGTGGCCTTCTATCCAATGTTTCAAAGGTTGAAATGTGGACCTGCGAACATTGCCTTGTGAGGATATCTTGTCGCAAGCCGTTTGGAACCGGCACAAGGGCCGAGGTTCCATTACAGCTTATCCATTCGGACATATGTGGTCCGATGAATGTCAAGACAAGACGCGGGAAGTCCTATTTCATCACTTTTATTGATGATTTTACCCGATTCGGTCATATCTATTTGATATCCCACAAAAGTGAAAGCACTAAACATGCTTTAAAAACTATATGAGTTTAGTGGAGAATCAATTAGATCGCAAGATTAAGGTCGTGCGAACCGATAGGGGTGGTAAATATCAATCAACAAGTTTTAAGGAACTTTGTGATGACAAAGGCATAGTACATCAGGTAACTATGCCTTATACTCCTCAACAAAACGGTGTTGCAGAAAGGAGAAATAGGATTTTTTAATGGAAATGGTCCGTTCAATAATAGCTCAAGCTAACTTGCCAATCACCTTTTGGGGTGATGCATTATTGACGGCCGTTTTCATTTTAAAACCGCGTACCCTCGAAATCAGTTAGCTCCACTCCTTATGAGTTGTGGAACCAAAGGTCTCCTGACTTAAACATTTTTACCTTGAGTTTGTGCATTCAACGCACATATTTCCTCCCATAAGTATGGCAAATTTGGGCCAATGGGAAGGAAATGTATCTTTATACGATACGCAGAAAACTCCAAAGGTTATGTTTTTGATTAGTCAAGAAGACAATGGTGGGCTAATTGAGTTTGCGTCGAGGGATGTCACTTTCTTGGAAAACGAGTTTCCAAGACAGGGCGAGATAAGTCAGGACTTATCTCTATTTTGAGATTTATGATCAAAAAGGATTACCTCATTCGAGTGGGAGAATTCTTGGTGAAAATGAAAATACTTTTCAACCTTCACCAATGGATTATACGAATGACGATTATCCTATTCCATACGGGAATAATGATCCAAGTGGGAGCAATTCTAACAACATTTCAAGTGGGAGTGATATTAGAATTGATCTAAATTCGAGTCAACAAGGACTTGAAGAATCTCAAATATGCCGTATCATGCCCTGCAAAAGACAAATGGATGGAAGCGATGAAGGAGGAATTGAAATCCATGAAAGTTAACCAAGTCTGGGACTTAGTTAAACTCACCCAGAGGACATAGAGCAATTGGGAACAAATGGGTTCTCAAGATCAAGCATAAGGCTAATGGCTCTATAGATAGATATAAAGCTCGCCTTGTCGCAAAAGGTTTTACGCAACAGGAAGGGATAGACTACGAAGAGACCTTCTCACCTGTTGTGCGTTTTACCTCGATTCGCCTGATTCTGGCAATGGTAGCTTACTTATACCTCAAATTACATCAGATGGATGTAAAGACTGCCTTTCTCAATGGAGAATTGGACGAGGAGATCTATATGGAACAACCAACAGGGTTTGTAAAAGAAGGAAACGAACATAAGGTTTGTAAACTTCGTAAGTCCATATATAGTCTTAAATAATCCTCGAGGCAATGGTATATACGATTTCAAGAAGTTGTCTTATCAAATGGATTTTCCATGCTTGATGAAGATAACTGCGTATATATCAAGATGATTAAAAGCAAGCATGTTATTATGTCTCTATATGTAGATGACATTTTAATAACCAGAAATGACAAGGGCTTTGTGATGGATATCAAGGCTTGACTTTCATCAGTTTTGAGATGAAAGACATGGGGAAGCCACATATATCCTTGGAATTAAGATTTCAAGGAATCGTTCAAAGAAACTTCTTTCTCCTTCACAAGAGACTTATATAAAGAAGGTTCTAGAACGGTTTAATATGTAGGACGGCAAGTCCAATTGATACTCCTATAAGCGGATGCGATAATTTATATCTGAAATCATGTCCAAAGAACCAAAAGGGAAAGGAAATTATGGAAAAAGTTCCATATTCCAGTACAGTTGATAGTCTTATGTACGCTATGATGCATACAAGACCGGACATCTGTTTTGCCGTTGGAATGGTAAGTCGTTACCAATCCAACTCAGGGCAAGAACACTGGAAAGCGGTTAAGAGGATAATGCAGTATCTTAAAGGAACTGCAGATTTGCAAAAGACTATGATAAAACCAAGAAGGTAGACATAAGGTACATATCTACGCATGAGATGATAGAGGATCAGCTTACGAAAGCGATCCCTAGAAATGTGTTTTATAAACACTTATCATCCCAAGGATTGCGTAAGAGCTGAGTTGTACCAATAGATATTCCCATGTCTGAGAAAGATCAAATTTAATAAAAGAATAAGTTCTTTTTTCAAACATTGCATATGAATTTCTTAAAGAAATGTTTGTGTACATTTTTGAAATCTCAGCTGAATTGTGTGTATGTCGGACAGATTAAGGTTGGCTCCCTCACATGAGCAACCGCCTTATCTTATCAGATGGATAAGATAGAGATAAGACTAGTTTAAAGTCAAAATCATTAGACGAATGATTTAGAGTCATGACTTTAACAAAGATAGTCGAATGAAAGATCTGCATCATATGGATGCTTACAAAAGATCTGAGATCTGTATCACAAGGATAAAAAGATCTCATTGGATTTTTTAATCCTATCTGTCTTATGCAGAATGAGAGTCCGGGAATATTTCCTGAGTAGTAAGGGGACTCAAAAGATAGGCACTGTGGTGTCTGATCTTTTATCCGTACAACATCATTAAGACATACTCTCCCTGGGAAAGGAGTGATGTTGTAATACGTGTTCATACCACGTATGCATTTCGACCACTGAGTTAGTAGCAATAGTGTTTGCTATTATGTGAGACTCAAAGGTCATATGGGTCTTAACTCTTACCCTCAAGGACTCCAATTGGTTCCTTTAGATTTGACGAGATGATCGCTATCTTAGCGTGTTGCTAATGGGCTATGGTAATTCGGCTCGGCGGGGCACGTTAGAAAAGCGAATCAAGTCAAGATCAAAAGGTTCGCAAGAAGAGGAAGATTGATTTCATATTCACATTTGGACTTTAAATGATTCAAAGCTGGCCAGCCAATTGTAATCCAGATGGGATTCAATTGTTGAATATAAAGTACAAGAAATGTGAAGAAATAATCTAGGGTAAAGCATGCGTTGAACTACTCAACTTTGCACCTTCGAGGTCGTTGTGTATCTCTAACAAGTGCACAACAACAGACTCTACGCGCATGACGGTCGCACGGTCTATTTCTCGGTATGATAGATGAAAGAACTAAGAGAAAAACGTTCTCTTACAATCCCCTCAAGTGTGAGTGGGAGATGTTGGATATGGAAGACGTTAGTACACCCTTGTAGGGGATGTACGAGGGAATACGGACCTCGAACGTCGCGTATACGAAGTCGTACGCAAAGGGAATATGTTCCCTTGCGGAGAGGATCACTAGATGAGTGGGAAAGTCGCATTATATATGCATAAGTGCATGCGACATATGGCTAATAAAGGGGGAATATCTTAAGCTTATGTTGTACCATGCATATGGTACAACTTAAGCTTATAATGTGCCATGTATCATGGTACACCTTAATTAAGTTGTTCCAAAGGAACAACTTACCCTAAAATAACTACCTTGGGGGCTATAAATAAGACCCAAGGGTAAGCCATTTCTTACACCTTTTGCATGGCATTCTTGCATGCATTTTCATCCTAGCGAAGCTCTGCCGAAATGCTTCCTCTCTTTCCTTATCCAAGTTCTTAATCTAAAGTAGAGATTTAGATTGTGGATTTAGTAGCCTTACTCCGTTCGTGAGAAGACTCGATCCGTCGTGGCGAATCCGAAGGCGAAGTTCGTAGACTACCGTGCCGCATACGCAAGCATAAGTCTAAACTTCATATTATCGATCCTAACTCTGTTTTGGCAGGATCCTACAGAATTTTCAGCCAGTAAATACCATATATATGTATTTGTTGTACTCATTGTTATATGTATTGTATACACGTTGTTGGATGTATTACACATTGTTGGATATACGAAATGATGAACTTATAAGGCCACATGGATACAGATACGGTTATAAATGTGTAATGTGATACAACACGGGTTATGGGGTAGTTTTGAGCTACAAAGTGTGTGGGAGTGACCGGGTCCACCCTTATTTGGTAAGCTGTACCATTACCCTGCAGGGGATGGTAGGTAGATATTCCACGAGTTGCTCCGTGGGATGGATGCACTTTTGGTTGCATATCTTACACTCGAGCCAAGACTGTTGCACTTGCTTGATTCATACCAGGGCCCATGAGGCCATATTGATACGAACACTGATACGAACATTTGACTATGATAATACACGGTATACGGGGTAGTTTTGAGCGACAAAGTGTGCAGGAGTGACCGGGTCCACCCGTATTTGGCAAGCTGTGTCATCACATGTTGAGTATTGGACTCTCCACCTTGATTTTGATGATGATCAAACACAAATCATTGTGATTAACTCACGTGTTTGCAGTTAGCTAAAAAGTCACCAATTAGATTCAAGAAGATCAAAAGTGACTACATGTGTTGATTCAAGTGGAGGACCTGGTAGATCAACAAAGGTGAAGCATTGGCTTGAAGAACTCAAAGGCTACCTCAAACCTCAAGCCAATGGCATCAACAAATGAATGGAGATTCAATCCAATGAGAAGAAAGAAATGGATGAGTCAAATGCTTCGAAGTCTATGACGTTGGAAATATTCAAGTCATTCAACTAAAAGACTCAAGACCTTGAAGAATTATGGAGAGATCGTCGCCAAAGTACTTTGTTCATCTCAAGCGACATCCCAAGACTTCTTAAAGCGCGTGATCGTGTGCCTGAAGCTTTGTTGAAGCTCAAGGAGTATTATTGAAGTCGAGGGATTCAGAATCTTCATGTTGAAGCTTTAAAGACGGTTTGTCGTGTTTACTTTTATGTCTTCTAGCTTCGGTTTAGTAGAATGTTAAGCCTTGAGTCTTACTTGCCTAGAAATCTTCATAACTATCATATCTTATCTCTAGGATTGCCTTAAAAGCCATTAGAAAGTTTCCCGTAGCTTATCGCTTCTTTTCATGGCTTCATATGTATCTTAGTTGGTTCAAGTAGAAGAACCAACCGACTAGATGACGATCTAGTCGGTTGGAAATCCTTCTTGAATCGACTAGCCATACTTGTTAATTCAGCCTTTGTACTGTTGACTTGTTAGTTGGTTCAAGAAGGATGGTTAATCGATTAAAAGCCAATCTAGTCGGTCCAAGAAGGTTCACCGACCGACTAGTTATCAATCTAGTCGGTTGATGATCCTTCTTAGACCGACTAGTTTCAAAACTAATCGGTCAGTGATCCTTCTTAGACCGACTAGTGCTTACCCATGATTTCACCATCTTCTCTGTCAACCATCTAGTCAGTCCAAGAAGGTTCACCGACCGACTAGTTGCAAAACTAATCGGTCAGTGATCCTTCTTAGACCGATTAAGCAGCTTCAGCAATAGATCCGTTGGGCATTTAATGCCACGATTTTTGTGACCGTTTTGTCTCTTCCTATATAAGTTTGAGTTGCTTCAAACTAGGTAATCAAGGCTGAAATTAGAGACATTTTCACATCCAAGAGAAGAGCCATTCAACTCCATTTCTAAGCTCTCTCTTCTCACAAGAATCTCTCCCTCACTCTTTGAGCACTAATTTCCTCAAGAGAGATTCTCATTCATTGTGAGCTACTCAAGCTAAGAGCTTGAATCCAAGTCACCAACTTCACCCTAGCCATCTATTGCTGTCCATCTTCGTGGAGCTAGGGTTTGGTGCTATCTTCTTCCTCAAAATCCATTATTGCCCTATATTGGTAAGTATTTCTCAAGGCATATGATTTTGTGGTAAGAAGCTTTATATTTCATTCTCTATACTTCTTAATTGTTGTATACTCTTGGTTGTTGAGAGGGTTGGCTTGATCCCAAGTTGTGGGAGTCAAGATTTCAGTTTTGCTCTCGGTTTGTGAGAGTGTGCTTAGTCCCAAGTTGTGGGATTAAGGTTTTTGCGTGTTCCCGGGTTGTGGGATACACGGACATCGATTGTAAGTCGATTGCACTTGTGGGATTTCCGCAAGTGGGCTAAAGGAAAGCTCTAGTGGTTTTACTAGAGTATCCGGAGGGGATCCGGGTGTTGCTGGATTAGGGCACCGGGAACAAGTCGGGGAGACTTAGGTGGCACCAAACCAGGATACATTGTATGTTTGCTTTGCATTATTCCTTGTGTTGTTGGATTAGGGCACCGGGAACAAGTCGGGGAGACTTGGGTGGACCGAACCAGGGTACATGGCACCGAACCAACTAAGATGCACAAAAAGTGCCGAATTGAAGCACGAAGCTTCGGGAAGATCCCTATGGCTTCTAAGATCAACCTAGCTCTAAGATATGGTCGCTAAGAAGATGATCCTCCCAACATGGTGCCATGCCAATAGCTCCCAATCTCCAATGTCATCCCAGCTCAGTGGCGATCGACATTTCCTTCCATATAGCGCGGCGAAAGGTGCCATGCTAATACTCGCCTGGTAGCTGTTATTGTAGGTAAACTTAACATGGTGAAGATGATCCTCCCAAGATCCCTTGAAGTCCAACATGCACGCCCTCAGCATGTCCTCCAAAATCTAAATCGTCCTCTCGGACTAGCCATCCGTCTGCGGATGGTACGCCGTGCTGAAACTCAGACTCGTGCCCAAACTCTTCTGCAGACTCTGCCAAAACTGAGACGTGAACCTCGTGTCGCTGTCCGACATGATACTCACAGGGACTCCGTGAAGTCGTACGATCTCCTGCACGATCACGTTACATCACTATCTAAACTAGAGAAAAGAAGTAAAAACGGAGAGTAAAAGATTTACCTCCATATATCTCCTCGCTAGCGTCTCAGTGGACTGTCCTACTCGGAAAGGAATAAAGTGCGCGGATTTGGTCAATCAGTCTACGATCACCTAAATCGCGTCATTCTGCTTCGGACTCCGAGGTATTCCAGTCACGAAATCCATAGTGATGTGTTGCCACTTCCACTCCGGAATCGGAATCGGTTGTAGCAACCCCGCCGTACGATGATGCTCCGCCTTACCTGCTGCAAACCAGACACTTGGCTACACTCAGAGCCATACTCCTCTTCATTCCATGCCACCAAAAGTTCAGACGAAGATCCTTGTACATCTTGGTGCCACCAGGATGCACAAAATACGCGAACTGTGTGCCTCAATCAATAACTCCTCTCTGATATCTCCAGCTGGCACACACAACCTGGCCCCATACCTCAGGGAACCATCCTTATGAATCAAAAAGTCAGTCCGCAGACCGGCTTCCACCTGCTCCCGTATCTTCACCAACTTCGGGTCTCCAGCCTGTCCAGCCTTGATCCTATCCACGATCGTCGACTGTATCTGCATACACATCAACGAAGAGGCCTCCCCAAGAAGGACAATCTCAATACCAGACTCATAAAAATCTTGCTGCAATCTCCACTACGAAGTCAACAACATCACTGCTGGAAGCCTACTCAGCGCATCCGGAACCACATTCACCTTACCAGGATGAAACTGCAGATCGATCTCATAATCTGCCATGAGCTCCAACCATCGACGATGTCGCATGTTGAGCTCCTTCTGGGTGAAAATGTACTTCAAGATTTTGTGATTGGTGAAGATCTTCACCCTCTCACTCAGCAGGAAGTGCCTCCAAATCTTCAGCGCAAACACGACTGTTGCCAACTCCAAATCATGTGTCGGGTAATTCTTCTCATGGGTCTTAAGCTGACGTGAAGCATACGCTACCACGTGCCCTTGCTGATGCAATACACAACCGAGACCCTTGCCGGAAGCATCGTAAAAGATCTCTAATCCTCAACTCCAATCAGGCACAGCAAGAACATGGGCAGTCGTCAGCCTCTCCCTCAGAACATCAAAAGCCTTCTCGCAATCATCAGACCAAACAAATGGTACATCCTTCCGCGTCAGTCTGGTCATCGGCTCAGCAATACGAGAGAAGTCCTTAATGAACCGCCGGTAATAACCAGCCAATCTATGGAAACTCCGGATCTCAGACGCTGACTGCGGCACAGGCCACTCCCTGATAGCCTTGATCTTCTAGGGGTCCACAGAAATACCATCTCCTGACACCACATGCCCGAGAAAAGCAACTCTATCCAGCCAAAACTCGCACTTGGAATACTTAGCATACAACTGATGCTTCCTCAAGATCTCCAACACTGTCCTCAAGTGCGATGCATGCTCCTCTTCTGAATTTGAGTAGATCAGAATGTCGTCAATGAAGATAACGACAAACTTGTTTAAAAAGTCATAGAAGATCAGATTCATCAGGTTCATAAATACTGCGGGCGCGTTGGTTACACCGAAAGGTATAACCACGAACTCGTAGTGTCCATACTTCATCCTGAATGCTGTCTTCGGAACATCTTCCTTCTTCACCTTCAGCTGATGATAACCGCTCCTCAGATCCAACTTAGAGAATACCCTCGATCCTCCAAGCTGATCAAAGATGTCATCAATACGAGGCAACAGATATCGATTCTTGACGGTCACCGCATTCAACTCCCGGTAGTCCACGCACATGCGACGTGAACCGTCCTTCTTCTTCACCAGCAAGACCGGTGCTCCCCATGGAGACACATTGGGATGAATGTAACCCTTCTGAAGAAGTTCGTCCAGCTGCTTCCGCAATTCTTCCAATTCTGCGGGTGCCATGCGATAGGGCGTCTTCGAGATAGCCTGCGCTCCCGGAATAAGATCGATCGAAAACTCGAGATCTCGATCGGGTGGTAATCCCGACATCTCCTCGGAGAAGACGTCGTCGAAGTCACGCACCACCGCCAGTCTACACTGCTCCATCTGCATAGCAACGATCTCCACCGGCTTGGCCCGAAACCTGACCGGACCAAGCGAACTGCTGCCATGGCTGAACTCGAACACCGGATGGCCTGGAATCTCGAACACCACCTTCTTCCTCCGGCAATCAATCGTGGCGTAGAAACTCCCAAGCCAGTCCATCCCAAGGACAGCATCATAGTTGATGATGTCGTGGACGATGAAATCAGCGTAGAGCTCATGTCCACAGACCACCAAAGGGCAAGAATTGCAACCACGATGCATCGAGATCACGCCATTTCATGTAACTATATCCCAACTCTTGGGAAGAGGGGAAGTCGACAAGGAATGCTTCTCCACGAAGCTCCGAGAAATAATGCACATCGATGCACCAAAGTCGAAGAGGACTCGTGCAGGAAATGTGCAAACCAAAATCACACCTAACAAGCAATCTAACAATCAAATCCTATTCTAGCAAACATAACAAGCAGCAAATAATTTCCAACAAACAAGGCTAACTAAGAAAAGAAACAACTAGACTGAGGGTTACCTGCAATAACCTCATCCACCGCCTCAGTCTCAACTGTAGTCATCAGGAAAGCCTGCCTCCTCGACTGAACAGCCTGCTGAAAAGCCTGCCTCTGTGGAACGAGAGGCGCTCCACGTCCAGCAGGTACAGGCGCCCTCTGCTGCAACGACTGAGCTGCAACAGGTCCCCTCCACAGCTGCTTGGACTTCGGGCAGTCCCTCATGACATGCGCTGGATCACCGCAAACCAAGCACTGTCCCAACATCTTCCGGCATTGATCCTTGACATGGCTAGTCTTGCCATAGAAATTGCAAGTCTTCTGAGTAGGAGGTCCTCCTGGCCTCTTGAACTGCACCGGCCGATTGGGCCTGAACCCTGGTCTCATCACTGCCCTGGTCTGCTCCACAGGCCTCTTCCCAGCTCCAGAAGCACATCCTCTCTTCTGGTTCACAATCTGCTCCTGCATCTTCGCTGCAATCAGAACCTTCTGGTAGGACTCCGAATCAGAAGAAGACACAAAGCTCTGAAGGTCCAAAGAGATCCCCTGTAGAAACCTCTGTTCCCTCTCATCAGCATCCTGCACCATCTTCGGTGCGAAACGGCTCAGCCTGGTGAACTCCTGGTGGTACTGGTCCACCGTCAAGCTCCCCTGCTTCAGCTCAATGAAGCACTGCGCCATCTCCCTCCTAGCAGCCTTCGGAAAGTACTCCTCATCGAATCTGGACTTGAAAGTAGCCCAAGATATCGGCTCCTCCAGTATCTCCTCCTCTACATCACACCAGTTCCGAGCATTATCTCTAAGCTGCCTCTTCGCCAAGTCAACCCATCCAGCCGGGTCGACCTTCGACATCTTCAGGTTGTCCTCCATATTCATCATCCACTCATCAGCAGCTAGTGGTCCTTCGGTCCCATCAAAGTAAGCGGGGCCCAGCTCCCGAAACTGTTTCGCTCCTGGCTCGGAGCGAGGGACATTCTGAACCGGCTGCGCTGCTCGAGCAGGCGGAACATTCCAGGCATTCTGAAGCATCCCCTGCTGCACCTGCATCATCTGATGCATCATCCACATAATCTCCCCATTGGTGGGCTCTCGGTCCGGCTCCTCGACGGAGGGGGCACACCACCTCCAGCACGGGTATTCCGTCTTCCAGCCATCTAATGACACAGAAAAACGAAATAGAATCAGACTCTTAGCCTTATGACTCGGGTGTCGAAATTGTTTATTGGACATTCTATAATTTCTTATCGTTGTTCCGTTTAAGTCACAGTTACAGAGAAGAGGACCTGCATGGGCCACCAACAAAACCTGTCACGACCCGCTTCCCTAAAATGGAGGCGAGGCGTGACGAGGCCCGCTCAGGCTTGGAGCTGTGAGGCTCCAGCCTGTAAAGCGTCTGGAATAAACACGCAGATCCCTGTAATGTGACACGGAACAATATAACAATAATAGAAAGAGACGAAAAGAAAACAATTTATTCAATCTCAAAGTCCAATAATATTTCAACAACCAGAAAAGCCACCAGGCTAACAAAGAGTCCAAAAGAAAAGGCCTAGCATGGCCAACGATGAAAGTAACAACAAAATGGTGCTACTCACCGACAGCAACAACAACTAACAAAAGAACGACGAAGGAACACTAGGACTGGTCACCGGTGTCCTCGTACTCAACGTCAGCAACAGAATCAGTCTCAATCTCCACGAACTCGTCGTCCACAGCTACGGACTCTGGCTCAGCAACTAACATGCGTCACCCAAAGAGAAGGGGTACATGTCAGCAAAGTCTACAAGACTTTGTGCAAGGAAACTAAAAGAAGGTGAAAGCAACCTAGCAATTCTAAAGTATGCATGACATGGCATATATATGATGTGCAGCGAATAAGTAAACACAGCAGGTATGACATGGCAGGGAGTAAACACGACAAGGAAGCAAGGAAAACAAGCATTCATTCACAAGGACAAGTACAAGTATAGTAAGCACGTCGTGCACAGAGATTCTGCCCTTTGGCTAGAGAGGCTGTACGGGCTAACTCTTACGCTCAAGTGACCGTTTATCCCTACCCCTCCACGTGTATCGAGCCAGGGCCTTACCCCCGAACATGGAATGTTCGCTTCTGGATCACGAGCCAGGAAGTGTTTTTAACAAGTATGGCATAGGGTTATGCCCGCATAGCAGGTGCCTAGCCGGAAACACGGAAACACGGATTGTACAAGTATTTGGTGGCATGTGCTACGATGCAACATACAATTCAAATGGCATGTAAGAATGCAATGCATGGCAGATATTCAATTAAAATGCGTACCGTTAAAGAATTTAAACGTGGCAGGCATATGTATGACATGACATGACAAAAGGCAGTTCTAGCTTCGTTGTCAAGCTAAAACTTGAAATTTACGCCTAGACCGCTATCATTTCACGGTCTAGTTTCTTTCACGCTAAAGCAAGGAAATGGCCTAAAGCATGGCCTAAAACAAGGTTGGCAAGTTTCACTTTCCTGGTTTCGGTGATGAAGGTCGACGAGAGTTCGCTAATCTACGGGGAAGGGTCACTGTTATGGCAAAACAGAAAATCAGAATTGAAAGATCTAAACCAGATTTGTATTGGAATCCTACAACGTCTAGCAATCCATTTTTATTAGGTTTTCTAAATTATAGTGTGGGTTACAAGTTGATTAAGGACAAATCACTAACCGTATACGAAGCGGAAGAATCGACGATCCAAGACGCCTACGAATCTGCAAGTAGGAGAGGATCTCGACGTATCTGGATTGCCGTCGCCAAATCGGATCTAGCACGGCAACGGAGGAAGCGATCCCGGGAACTACGGTTGCAAAAGGACTCCTCGCAGCTGAGATACCACAGATCTGGAGATGGGAGAATGAATGGGAAAACTGGAGCAAAAGGAAAATTTGGGTTTTAGGGTCGGCCGGCGGCCTACGGGGTGGTGCTGGCGCAATGGGGAGTAAGAGAGGGCTCGGGAGGATGAGGAAGGGAAAGGGGAAGGTTGGGGGATGATTGGGGAAGACGATCGGCTAGGAGAAATGAAAGAAGAAGTGAAAACGTATAAGGTTTAAATAGAAAGAAATAGCGGCGGCTACGACTTAACCTAGGGTTTCTGGGACAACTAGTCGGTCAGTGAAGAGTGGTCGACCGACTAGTTTAGGAACTAGTCGGTCGGTCGTCCAACTGAGACCGACTAAAAGCCAAACAGAGAATAGGGTCAGTACATGGTGACAAAGTTAGTCGATCTGTGAAGGCTCGTCAACCGACTAGATTGGGAACTAGTCGGTCGATGGATGTGCTTAGACCGACTAATCAAAAATAGTAACTCAGTTGAAAATATTAAGATGAACTAGTCGGTTCCCGAAGAGTTGACGACCGACTAGATTGCAATCTAGTCGGTTGGTTCTCCTTCTTGAACCAACTAAGATGCACAAAAAGTGCCGAATTGAAGCGCGAAGCTTCGGGAAGATCCCTATGGCTTCTAAGATCGACCTAGCTCTAAGATATGGTCGCTAAGAAGAACGTCCAACAGGGAAAACACACAAGGAAGAGAGCAACCATAATTTTATATATTTAATAGCTAAAACATAGACAAAAACTAGTCGTTACATGGTTACCACATTAGTGCATCTATTTACTTATTACCACTTTAACGAGATTAGTTTTAAATTTGCGTTGTAACCCATTTTAAAAATGTTTTCTTCTACCTTTATTTTTATCATCAGCAGTGTTGAATTTTGTTATGCTTTATGTTGATAATGTTATTATTATTAGGAGTTTATAATTACGGATAGGAATAGTTTGAGATGATGTAAGGTGTAGTTGTATTAGTTGATATGAACACCAAGAACTTAGATTAATCCATTTACAAGAAGAGAGATAGAACGAGGTGTTCAAGAGTTATATTTCATATTTTGATACACCTATACATAATGTTTTTAATAGGATTCCATACTATGAGTGGTGCACAAGAAAACGAGTACATTACGGATTTGGAATTCATATTACTAGTAGCTGAGAGTGACTTTATAGATATTACATGACTTATAATGACGATGATGATTAGCAGAGTATGTAAAGTAACAAGACTTCATCGTACTGATAGGGTGATGGAGACGTCGGAAATGAATGATATGTTGATACGAAGGGATGGTGGCGTAAATTGATCTAAGGTACTTAGGATAAGATACAATAAGAAATAATGAGATGTGATTTAATAATTTGATAATTAAGGTGTTTAAACTTATGCGTTGTCGCGATGAAGAAGGAGTTATGAGCATGATAAATGTTGATGGTAGATGGTGATGTATACTAGGCACATTGGTACTTATTGTCATATATCAGTAATTGGTAAAGCGTCGTTATACCAAATGCTTGAGATAAGAATCAGGTTGGAGTTAGATGATGTCACAATTATAGTGCTACAAGTTAGGGTATACAATAAGCAAGGGATGATACATTACGGATGAGACAACCTCTGAGAATGTACAGTTTTGTTTTGGAGAACTTGGGTATAAAGGATATCGTACATTAAAGACCCCCAAAAATATGTTATTGTCTTAATAGCAATGATGAGCGAAGGATTAAGGAAATTTGTAAGAAGTATTGGTTGATGATAGTTGGTGTTTTACCTTTCGAGGTTGCCTTGTTTTAAGTATTAAATGTCTAAAGAATTATGAGATAGAAATCCAAAAGAAAGGGAAGTATTGGACCTATATTTAAGTTCAGGATATGCTTATAGTTGTAACATTATTCGGTGACGAGACGAGAAGTGATGATTTATTTTAGGAACACTTGTTTGAGGTTATGGGTTTAAACAACCAGTATGTTAGAAAATTGGGGTTGCAGTTGGGAGTATTTTATTATTTTCTCACCATTGTCCCTGACATCGCTAGTAGCAGTCGTTAGCTAATTTGCTTGCATATTGACGGTTAAGGCCATCGATGGTGCTGAGTCATCCGAACCTCTTTTGGAAACTCAATCTTAACCACATCATTTGTGTCTTTTCCTAACCAATTTCATTTCTTCGTCTCGGAGTATTTCAGGTCATGATGTACCTCATAGAAATACGAGAGCGTTATCCATCTTTGTTTCCTGCTCATTAGTTGATAAGAATTCTGATGACGAAATTTTTCTTAAGGTGGGTAGAATGTAACGGCCTGTAATTTTTAGACATACTTTAGATCGTACGTACATTTATCTTTTCTTTTTGTCGTTCAGATAATATTTTTAGTCTGTATGTTCTCTGCTACGAGTCGACGCGAGCGCGTCTCTGTTTTCGTTTTTACCGTGTTTTCATTAACTTACCACCAAGTGTAACTAAAATAATTTAACTTAATTATCTTGCTAATTACATTTGTTAATCATCAATTTCCTAATCACTTTTAACTTTTACTAATTACTTTATTCATTTTAATAATTACTATTAAATCTACTTAATTACGTAATTGCTTTAACCCTTACCTAAACGACAACACACACGTTTGATTGAAGGAAGTTTCCTCCCCCTCAAATTAGTCAAATTAACATTCATTTCCCGATTAATCAAACAAATACGTCTCTCTACAAACAAGTTTTCTCAGATTAGACTAAAGTTAGCATTTACTTCCCATCCTAATCTAATTAAGATTGGGTTGACAAAGGAAAAGGGAGTTTCCCTGCTAAAATCTTTTTAAGACGTCTTCTCCCATGTTAAACCAACCTGTGTTGAGTATTGTACTTCTCCCTACTTGGTGTTAATGATGAACAAACATAAATACTTGTGACTAATCTCCTATTTTGCAGTTAATCCATTGCCTAAGCTATTTAAGAAGATCTACTTGCAATGGATGACTCTCAAACGTCATTGAAGGCAAATGACATGAATTGGTTGATCGTAGATGATGATTGAAGCTCCATGAAGACTTCAAGCTCATACGATGGAAAGAAGAGATTATTCGTCAATGTAATTTTTCTTTTATCTCTTCTAGTATGTAGCTTAGAAGTAGAACTTTGATGGAGCACTCACACACATCTACATTCGGTCATAGGACTTCATTAGATCAATTGTCCTTTGATTCCAATTCAAGTCATTTCTTGTTTGTACTAGGATTGTTTATAACAGTCGACTGCTTAACAGTTTACAGTCGCCTGTCTCAAAAACAGTCGATTGTGTTTTGTTCTACAGTCGCTTGTTATGCACAGACTATTAAAATATAGTTTTGGGCCTTCTCTGATTACTTCGCATAGGTTACTGATGAACGATTCACAGGCGCCTGTCCAAGTGACAGTCGACTGTGTTTTGTAAATCAGTCGCCTGTCTATCCTTGCCCAAACTTTGTTTGATCTGACTTTTACGGCCAGTCGACTAATGTTGTATATACAGTCGACTGTCTATTAGATCAGTCGACTGTCTATGCTGCAACAGTCGCCTGTCTGTAAGTCATTTCTTTGACTCAGTTCTCTCGAAATTTCTCATGCTTTTGACAGTTGTCTGTATAAGGATTTACAGTCGCATGTTCTGATTAACAGTCGACTGTGTTCCTTGCATCAGTCGTATGTCCTGTTACTTGTGAGATTTCCAGTATTCGTCTAACTTACACATCTCTCAGTCAATCGCCTGTCGAAGGATTTACAGTGGCATGTTGGTTTAACAGTCGACTGTCTTTGCTTCATCAGTCAACTGTCCACGTGGTAAGTTACCGTTATAAATTCTCACCTACCCTTGCTGACTGTGCAACAATCGACTGTGGATTGTTCAACAGTCGACTATCGCGAGTTCAGATTCTATCCATTGAGATTTTTCTCACGAATTCCAATTGGGGTTTTACCTAAACTATTTTGTGGATTTGAGCTTTCAAATAGAGCTTTTACCGTTCCATTGGAAGGTTACTCATTCATTGCAAAATCTCTCAAGCTTTCATTTCCAAAGATCAAAGCTCTCAAATCCAAAGCCCTAAGTATTTCCAAATCTTGTTATCTTGCTCTCCAACCTAGAACCAAAGAGTGTTCATCTAGGCAATTGGTACAGTCAAGAGAAAGTGCTTCTCCTCTCTTCCAAGAGAGTTCTTCAACACACCACTCCTCCTTCAAGTTCTACTTCAAGGCATATGTGATTGTAAGTGTTGTTTTCATTATTTCATAACATTCGTTATTTGAGTTTTGCTCTCGGTTGTGAGAGTGGTTTGCTTGCTCCCAAGTTGTGGGAGTCAAGGACATTGATTGTATTCGATTGCACTTGTAGGGTTGCTACAAGTGGGCTTTAAGGAAACCTCAAGTTAGGGTTCTAACTTGAGTATCCGGTGGTATCCGGGTGGTACCCGGGTGGTAGGGACGTAGGATTACCGGGAACAAGTCGGGAGTTGACTTGGGTAATCCGAACCCTTGAAACATCTCTCCGTTTGTGTGTGTTTCTTTTTGGGTTGTTTTTCTATTCCGCACTATTTGTTGGATTGCATTTTATTTGGCGTAAATTCCTTTTAAATTTGCATAAACACTATTCAACCCCCTTCTAATGTTTTCCCTATAGACAGGGTCCTTACAATTGGTATCAGAGCGCAATGTTACATCTATGGCATCCAACAACAACAACGTTCCACCGCCGCCTTCATACAACAATCACGATCGTGATGGAGCGTCCACACTTTTCGAAGGTCAATATACGGTGCGCCCTCCGCGTTTCAATGGTACAAATTTTAGCTATTGGAAATGCAGGATGGAGACATTCCTTAGGAGTGCTTCACTTTGGAGAACCCTCCACAAGGAATACGGCGAGCCCACCGAAGTAGATTCGACAAATGGACGACTTCCGAGAAGTCCGTCGAAGTTAACAACGCTAAAGCAATGAACGCTCTTTATTGTGCGTTGGACCCGAATGAGTTCAACAAGATATACACATGTAAGAGTGCATATCAAATTTGGAACCATCTAATCGTTACCCACGATGGAACGAATAAGGTAAAACTTTCAAAGTTATATGTTACAGTGCAAAACTTCGATTTATTTCATATGCAGGACAATGAAAGCATTGCATCGATGTACGGATGTTTTACTGACATCATCAATGAATTGGAAGCCCTTGGCCAAATATATTCCGAACCGGATAAGGTAAGGAAGATCATCATGGGAATGACCTCCAAATGGGAAAGAAGAGCGATCACCATCGAGGAGGTCAATGACTTGAAGAACTACACCGTGGTGAATCTCATCGGGACTCTTATGTCTTACGAAGTAAGACGGGACAACCGATTGAAAATTCGAGCCATGATGAATCCTTCAGAGGCCAAGAAGAAAGCTTTGGCATTCAACGCCAATTCATCATCCTCCGAAAGTGATGAATCCGAGAACGAGATGGATTTGGGTGAAATGGCCCAAATGGCGAAGAAGTTCCAACGCTTCTTCCGCAATGGTAAATTTCCCTCCAACAAATGTTTTGAGTCTACTAATGCTACTTCCTCTCTTTGCTATAAATGTAATAAGCCAGGGCACATTAAGAGGGATTGCCCAATGCTAAAGAACAAAGAGAAATGGAAGGCACTGAAGTACCACAAGTCCGATAAGAACAAGAGAGACAATAAGAAAGGACTCGTAGGTACCTTCGACGACTCAATTGATGACTCATCAAGCGATTCCGATGATGAGAAGGGTGAGAGCGCTCACATGTGTTTCATGGCTCTAGAAGACCCACTCTCCGATGAGAGTGATTCTGAAATGGACGACACCGAGGTAACAATGGATGAACTTCGTATTGCTAATGAAGAACTATTTACTAAATACCAATCTTTAATGCTTAGATACACTAGCTTAAAGAAATCAAATGCTAGCAAGTCATCCATTGCATGCATTATCAACAATGACACCATTGTTGATACTTTAACTCTTGAGAAAGCAAACTTAGCTTCTCAAAATGTCACTTTGAGAGATGAGGTGAATACCCTCAAATCTCAACTAGATCAAACACATCCTAAGGATAATAGTGATCTAGTTACACGTCACACACAATTGGGTTTAGAGAATGATTCTCTTAAAACTCAAGTGCACGAGCTCAAAGCACGGGTGTCCACCTTGGATACCAACATTTCTTCTTTAAAGGAGAAATATGAGCTCATGTCCTCTCGTATTGTGAGATTCAATAAGGGAAAAGGACAATTGGATGATTTGCTTGCAAACCAATTTCCGGCCACACATCGTGTAGGTCTTGGATTTGTAAAGGCGAATGCATCCAATGCTCGCACCTCCTATAGTGGTGTCATTATAGATTTTGTGAGGCCTTCCTCCGGTGCATCCACAAGTGGTGTCAAAGATACTATAGGTAGCAATCCTACCAAGAATGTCACCATTTCACCTTCTCTTCCTTTTGGCAAGAAACCCACTAAGGGTGGAAACCAAAAGCAAGGCCATGCTTATATGTACACTAACACTCATCCACGTAGGAAACATCCTACTTCACAAGTGGATAATCATGACACATTCTATGCTCCGCACCCACGGACACGTACACAACCACACATGAGAAATACTCATGTACGTGCTCATATACATCCGTATGCTCATACGCATCATTTTTTCATGTATGCTCATCCTCCACATGTCATACATGATCCATATGCTTCATATAATATGCATGTTCCCAAGCATACATATCATCCTAGAATGTACAATGCATATCCTCCATCACATCTCTATGCTAGAAATCATCTTCCTAAAAAGCATGCACCACGTAGAAATTCAACAAGTATGCATGCAACTAGGAAGAGGACTCCCAATATTTACATAATTTGGGGCCCTAAGAACACTAGCCTTAATGATAGGAATGCTTATGTTGATTCCTATTTTCATGATGTGATTAGAAATAGTAATTATGTTGGGAAACGGAAGTCCACTTGGACTTGGCTTCCAAAGGGCTAATCCCCTTGGACCCAACAAACATTGGGTACCATAAGCTTATGGTATATTATATAGGTACCCAAGAGAAAGAAGAAGAGCAATAAATGTCTTATTAGCTCTAAAGGGAAAGGATGGATTCTTGATAGCGGTTGCTCCAAACACATGACGGGAGATCCCTCGTTGCTCTCCGAAGTGATTAGCATCAAGGATGGTGCAACGGTCACTTTTGGAGGTAATCAAAAGGGAACCATCATTGGAGTAGGTATAGTTGGTAATCCTTCCAAACACTTAATTACTAATGTTTATCTTGTTAGTGGTTTGTGTCACAATCTCATTTCCATTAGTCAACTTTGAGACAAAGGTTACACAGTTAACTTTAGAGAAGGATTGTGTACTATTGTTGATTGTGATTCAAATGTTTTATTTTCCGGTATTAGGCGTAAAAATATTTATTATTTGAGCTTGCCTAAAACCGTAGAACATTGATTAGTTGCTAACACAAGTGAACAACTATTATGGCATCGTCGTTTTGGTCATATTCACTTCAAGCACTTATATAAGTTAGCTAAGCATGACCTAGTCAAAGGTTTTCCTAAGATTGTTTTTAATAAGAAAAACTTTTGTGATTCATGTCAAAGAGGTAAACTAAGTAAATCTTCATTTAAGCTTAAAGAAGGGATTACTTCTAAGAGGCCCCTAGAACTTCTTCATCTAGATTTATTTGGGCCAACTAGAACCGCTTCTTTAGTTAATGCTCATTATGGATTAGTTGTCGTTGACGACTTTTCTAGATTTACTTGGGTTTCATTCTTAACTAATAAGAATGAAGCTCATGAAGAGTTTACTAAATTTGCAAAGAAGATTCAGAATATTTTAGGATCCACCATTATCACTATTCGTAGTGATCATGGAGGAGAATTTGAGAATGAGTCTTTTACTAAGTTTTGTGATGACTCCGGGATAACTCATAATTTTTCCTTTCCTCGGGCACCACCACAAAATGGTATTGTAGAGAGAAAGAATAGGACTCTTATTGAGTGTGCATGCACTATGCTCCATGATAGTCATTTAGGACTACAATTTTGGGCAGAGGTGGTGCACACGGCATGTTATGTGCTCAATAGGATCCGAGTGAGACCCCAAACGAACAAAACTTGTTTTGAGTTGTTTTATGGTAAAAAGCCTCAAGTAAAATATTTTCGTGTTTTTGGTTCAAAATGTTTTATAAATAACACATTTGGTAATTTAGACAAGTTTGAGCCAAGATCCGATGAAGGAATTTTTGTTGGAAATTCCATTCGTAGCAAAGCCTACCGGATATACAACAAAACTTCTTCAACGATTGAGGAATCACTTCACGTATCTTTTTATGAAGATTTTGATTTTCCTCATGTTGATGATGATAATGTAGATATTCTTTGTGATTCTCTTAATAATGTTAAGATTAATGATTCTATTGTTGAGAATAACACTTCTATCGAAGTTGTTGAAGTTGTTCCTAGTGATCCAGGTATACCCAAAGCTTACCAGACCGTTTGCAATCATCCCCATAACCAAATAATTGGAGTATTGGTGTGGGTGTTCGAACGAGATCGAGAATTGAAGAATTCTCTCATTGCACATTTGTATCTACCATTGAGCCAAAGAACATCCAAGAAGCTTATGTGGATAGCTCTTGGATAGTGGCTATGGAAGAAGAACTAATGCAATTCGAGAGAAACGAAGTTTGGAACTCGTACCTCTTCCAAGTGGTCACCAAGTCATTGGGACCAAATGGATCTTCAAGAACAAGACAGATGAAAACGAGGTAATCACACGGAACAAAGCAAGGTTAGTAGCTCAAGGTTACTGGCAAGAGGAAGGAATTGATTTCGAAGAATCTTTTGCCCCCGTAGCTAGATTAGAAGCTATTATGTTGCTTTTATCTTTTGCATCCCATAAGAATTTTAAACTATTTCAAATGGATGTTAAAAGTGCATTTTTAAATGGGTGTGTCAATGAAGAAGTTTATGTTTCTCAACCTCCCGGTTTTATTCATGAAAAATTTCCAAACCATGTTTTCAAACTTAAGAAAGCATTGTATGGATTGAGACAAGCTCCTAGAGCTTGGTATGATCGACTTAAGACCTTTCTTTTGAATTTAGGTTTTAAAATGGGAGAAGTTGATTCTACACTCTTCATTAAAGATTATGAAAATGACATTCTTTTGATTCAAGTTTATGTAGACGATATTATTTTCGGTTCTACTAACTTTAATCTTTGTCAAGAATTTTCCAAGTCTATGAAGGATGAGTTTGAGATGGGCCACATGGGAGAGCTCACCTACTTCCTTGGATTGCAAATTCGACAAATGGAGAATGCACATTCATACATCAGACAAAGTACACAATGGAGCTTATTAAGCGATTCAGGATGGAATCGTCTTTGAGCAAAAGGACTCCCATGAGTACTACTACTCATCTACATAAGGATGAAAGCGGAAAAGATGTAGACGTTCGTCTATATCGATGTATGATCGGTAGCTTACTTTACTTAACCGCTAGTAGGCCCGATATAATGTTTTCTGTATGCCTTTGTGCTAGATATCAAGCAAGACCTAAGATGTCACACTTGATTGCGGTTAAACGAATATTTCGTTATCTCAATCAATCTCTAGATTATGTGTTACTTTACCCTAAGTCTAGCACATATGATTTAATCTCATATAGTGATGTCGACTTTGCCGGATGCAAGTCCGACAGGAAAAGTACTAGTGGCACTTGCCATTTCTTAGGAAATTCCTTAGTTTCTTGGTTTTCTAAGAAACAGAATTCGGTGTCATTGTCCACAACTGAAACGGAATATATTGCCGCGGGTCTTGCATGTGCATATGTTCTTTGGATGAGACACACTCTTAGTGACTATGGTGTCAATTGTGATACTTGCGCTATCATGGTTGATAATCAAAGTGCTATTTGTCTTTCCAAGAATTTGGTACATCACTCCCGTACCAAACACATAGACGAGAGACACCATTTTATCAATGATCATGTAGCTAAGAAGGACATCATCTTAGAGTATATTGAAACCCAAAAAAATTGATGATATCTTCACTAAACCTCTTAAAGAAGATTCATTTGTGAGGTTGCGTGGAGAATTGGGAATTATATGTGAATCTGAAATCTAGAAGTTCAATCTTTCATGTTATAACTCTTTTTGAGCTCATATCATTTTGTTGCCTATCTTAATGTGCTTTATTATTTTTATATGTTAAGAAAGGCAATTGTGATTTAACTGATTTCATGAGTTTTTGATATTGATGGTGGTGATCTGCGTTTCAATGGAGTTATTGTTTTTATACTGTTTTTACGTTGTATTTGAAATTAGAGTATAGGTCCTAGGGTGAGTGTTCTTATTCTCTGGAATTCTATCTCATTGTGCATTTTTGGACCAGGACAGACGACTGTCCTACCTTCGACAGTCGACTACCCTACTCTATCTCCTCAGTCTGAGAATTAGTATCTTTCGCACAGCCGACTGATGACTGTTTTACAGTCGACTGTTAGTTTAACAGGCGACTGCATTTTAGTCATCAGGCGACTGTTCTCTCTGTCGAATTTTAACAGTGTTCTCTGCTGTTTTGATGAACTGTATTAATTCTCGGCCAGCCGACTGTTGTGTATATGTCATTCGACTGTCCAATGGACAGGCGACTGCATGTTACTTGCCAGTCGACTGCCCATCTTTCTGAGCTTTATTGTTATCACTTCATCCAGTCGACTGACTGTTGTTCATCAGTCGACTGTCTTCTGTTGTGACGGTTCATGTGATTTGATCTGAGCCGTCGATTCATTGATCCAACGGCCCAGATTCATTCCTCAACTTTTATATTCGAGAAAGCCCGATCATTTCCCCACGTCAACTCTCTCTCATCCGATTCGACCGCTTCGTCTTCCCGCTCAATTTCTCCTCCAAAGCCGTCGATCTTCTTCCCTTCGTGAGTCGATTTCGTACTGTCGTTGCCTTCGTTTCGTCGCTCGACTAGGTTTGATCTCATCCTTCTATCTCGTGATATTTCCTGTTAGGGTTCATTCACATTTGTGTCTTGCCCTAGCTTCGTGTACTGCCAAGGCTCTTTTCAATCATTTCTTTCCTAATGTCTCTCTCGATTTCCTCGATGAGCCGGTTCCTTCACCAAAGCCTGATCCGACTACCTTCTCACCTGCATCTTCTGGAGAACCTCTTCATATCACTGTCGGTGACCCCATCCCCTCTGAGCATGCTGTTGGACAATCTTCTCAGCCTGCTGAGCATCCTTCTAGGTCCCCTCTTTTCGTATCCCACGGGGAGTTTCTTCTTCGTCAGTTGGATGCTCGTGTCTCTGCTCTTGAAATTCTTTCCGTATCTCTGGATGAGAAGATCTCGCTTTTGCTTAAGCTTCAGTTAAACTCTTTTAAGCATCATGGTTTTCCCATCCCTTCCGAGCTTCAGGCCCTGTTTGATATCTCTGAGGACACTTCTCCGGCTTGTGTTTCTCCTCCTCCTGGCTTCTCGCCTAAACCCTATGTGGTTCAGACCTCCGGTGCTCAGACACCACTTCATGTTCCTGCTGAATCATCTGTTGTTCGTGCTTCGTCTTCTAAGAGGAAGACTCCAGCTTTTCCTACACGTCGCTCTGCTCGACTTTTGTTCCGTTCTTCTGGTCACCCGTCTGACCCCTCCGTCATTCATATTGACTGAGGCTGCTGCAGCTGTCTTTTTGTTCACTCACCTGAAGACCTAGATTTTGTTTTGTATGGTTTGTTTTTGTTTGGGTTGAGTGATTCATCTACTGATGTTGTTATGAATGCTGGATGATGTTGCCAGTGACTTTATATATGTATGGTGGTGTACTTCGTTTTCGTCATGATGATATTTTTTGTCTTGATCATGATGTATCTTTTTGGGATGGACATGTAGATGTCCACCCGATGATGTACTCATCTTTTATATATCTATATATGATGTTGTTGTTTATCTTGTGTCACACTATGCTATACTACTTATCTTATCTGTGTGATGTATGATATGTTGTCTCCATGTATGCTATACTCTCTCTGATGTGCTTTTGAGACAATATATGAATTTGGTATTCGTTTTATCATGCTATCTCTGGTATGATGCATTTGTGAAATCTCTTTTGAAACTATTTTCGTGTATATATCTAATGTTGATATTGGACTTCAATTCCATTACTCACATGTGTATATAATGTGATTTTATGAGTTTTTGATTTGATATATCTTTATACTCCTTGATTGTTGTTAGTTCGTATTTAGCACTATTATTGTTGTTGTTATTTGCTCCCACCTTTTTGGATAATGTCATAGGGGGAGAGAAATAAACATACAAGATTCATAATGGATATGCTAAGTATGTTCTAACGCTTGAATCTAAGATTTACGTTGCCTTAGATTCAGGGGGAGTAAGATTACAATGAATAGGGATTGTAATTCCTAGATCTTTTGAATTTATATTCATGTGTTCCTTACTCATTTGCTTCAATTAATACGAAGATACCCTAATATCTGTTGACTAACTTGTTTGGCATCTATGTAGGGGGAGTAAGTTTTCATTGTGTACAATTATTTATCTTTTTGTTTATGTTTATTTTTCATCATCAAAAAGGGGGAGAATGTTGAGTATTGGACTTCTCCCTACTTGGTGTTAATGATGAACAAACATAAATACTTGTGACTAATCCCCTATTTTGCAATTAATCCATTGCCTAAGCTATTTATAAAGATCTACTTGCAATGGATGACTCTCAAACGTCATTGAAGGCAAATGACATGAATTGGTTGATCGTAGATGATGATTGAAGCTCCGTGAAGACTTCAAGCTCATACGATGGAAATAAGAGATTATTCGTCAATGTAATTTTTCTTTTATCTCTTCTAGTATGTAGCTTAGAAGTAGAACATTGATGGAGCACTTACACACATCTACATTCGGTCATAGGACTTCATTAGATCAATTGTCCTTTGATCCCAATTCAATTCCTTTCTTGTTTGTGCTAGGATTGTTTATAACAATCGACTGCTTAACAGTTTACAGTCGCCTGTCTCAAAAACAGTCGACTGTGTTTTGTTCTACAGTCGCCTGTTATGCACAGACTATTACAATATAATTTTGGGCCTTCTCTGATTACTTCGCACAGGTTACTGATGAACGATTCACAGTCGCCTGTCCAAGTGACAGTCGACTGTGTTTTGTAAATCAGTCGCATGTCTATCCTTGCCCAAACTTTGTTTGATCTGACTTTTACGGCCAGTCGACTAATGCTGTATATACAGTCGACTGTCTATTAGATCAGTCGACTGTCTATGCTGTAACAGTCGTTTGTCTGTAAGTCATTTCTTTGACTCAGTTCTCTGGAAATTTCTCATGCTTTTGACAGTCGTCTGTATAAGGATTTACAGTCGCATGTTCTGATTAACAGTCGACTGTGTTCCTTGCATCAGTCGTCTGTCATGTTACTTGTGAGATTTCCAGTATTTTTCTAACTTACCCATCTCTCGGTCAGTTGCTTGCCGAAGGATTTACAGTGGCCTGCTGGTTTAACAGTCGACTGTCTTTACTTCATCAGTCGACTGTCCACGTGGTCAGTTACCGTTATGAATTCTCACCTACCCTTGCTGAATGTGCAACAGTCGACTGTGGATTGTTCAACAGTCGATTGTCCCGAGTTCAGATTCTATCCGTTGAGATTTTTCTCACGGATTCCAATTGGGTTTTTGCCTAAACTATTTTGTGGATTTGAGAAAGCTATAAATAGAGCTTTTACTGTTACATTGGAAGGTTACTCATTCATTGCAAAATCTCTCAAGCTTTCATTTCCAAAGATCAAAGCTCTCAAATCCAAAGCCCTAAGTATTTCCAAATCTTGTTCTCTTGCTCTCCAACCTAGAACCAAAGAGTGTTCATCTAGGCAATTGGTGCAGTCAAGAGAAATGGCTTCTCCTCTCTTCCAAGAGAGTTCTTCAACACACCTCACACTCCTCCTTCAATTTCTACTTCAAGGCATATGTGATTGTAAGTGTTGTTTTCATTATTTCATAACATTCGTTATTTGAGTTTTGCTCTCGGTTGTGAGAGTGGTTTGCTTGCTCCCAAGTTGTGGAAGTCAAGGACATCGATTGTATTCGATTGCTCTTGTAAGGTTGCTACAAGTGGGCTTTAAGGAAACCTCAAGTTAGGGTTCTAACTTGAGTATCCGGTGGTATCCGGGTGGTAGGGACGTAGGATTACCGGGAACAAGTCGGGAGTTGACTTGAGTAATCCGAACCCTTGAAACATCTCTGTGTTTGCGTGTGTTTCTTTTTGGGTTGTTTTTCTATTCCGCACTATTTGTTGGATTGCATTTTATTTGGCGTAAATTCCTTTTAAATTTGCATAAACACTATTCAACCCCCCCTTCTAGTGTTTTCCCCATAGACAGGGTCCTTACAACCTGCAAAACCGATTTCACCAAATCATCTGCAAACCCACATCCCTCAAACAAATCAGCCCAAATCTGTTCACCAATCCCAAATCAAACCAAAACCCAAGTCATTTTCCAAACACATCATCTTCCCAAAATCAAACTTCCAAAATCAAAACTGAAAGGGGAACAAGAGAACTCAGATCTGAAAACTCTCAACTTTAGATTCAAAAACAATTTCAGAAAGATTAAACCCTCTACAACAACCCATTTTCAGATCCTTTCCACTCCTCATTCCTCCTCCTTCCCGACCAACTCCTTACGCGCACCGCTCCAACACTTTGAACCCCACCGGAGCACCACCCATGCGCACGCCTGCAGATCGCCGCGCCACCACCTAGGCCGCTGCCTGGGCCGCCGTACGCCCCCGCCCGTGCTGCTGTGGCCGGAGCACGCCGCTGGGAGCCGTCGCCGCCGCCTTCATCTCCCCGTCGCGCGTGCATCGCTCCTTTCCCATTTCGTGAGTTCTCTTGCTGCTAAACTTTAAAACGAAAAAAAGGCAAACAAAATAACAGACAACAATGAAGATGAGAGAAAGTGACAGAGAGAATAAGAGCTACTGCCTTATAATAAAGAATGAAAGAGAGTGTTAATAAGAGAAATGATATTAGATAGGTATTTTAATATGAATTGTAGTGGGTAGAGGTAGGTGAAGTTTTTAATGTAACCTTACCCTTTTGTTAACATTACAATTAGCTTAGTAAATGTTAATTAGTAGTTTGTTAGTATTAGTTAGTTGTAAGTATAAGTCCAAATATTAAATTGTTAAGTATTATTTAATTCAGCAAGTTATTAATTGTTTAATAATGTTAGGGTGATAATATTAGTATTAAATAAAGCATATCATGTTAGTATAACACAGTATAAACATCACCCTAGCCAGAGAACCCGATAAAATCAGACGAACCCAATTTAGAGATTATTTTAATATTGTGTTTATCTCACAAAAAATCTAATTCAGTGAATTGTTTAACCAAAACAGAGAAGCAGAAGTACCAATACGTAGTACCCGTCGAGACGAACCCAACGTCACCAAAATCGCCGAAATCAGGCAAGTGTACAATTTATAGTGAATTTTTGAAGTTGGATACTCATTTGGTCTTTTGCTTGTAAAGTTGTATAACTTAAAATCTACACATGAAATGACGTGTGAAATTACTACCATGACATCCGTGACTAAAAATGTGATTCAACAGCATATAACTTGATATACCTTAGTTTAGAACAATAGCAAGGAAAGTTAGCTTTCCGTGTCATATTCGTTGAATTCCTATATTCAGTGTTTTTGTTAAACTATCGTGAATGTTGCTAGACACTTGGGTAATTGATCGCTCCTAATCTTACACCTTTTTTCTGCATGTTTTCATGTCATTTCGATCGCCCATATCGCGTTTCCCACGATTATTCGACGATATCGCATTGTTTTTCACTATTACTTATTTTTGTCGTATTTCAGGAGATATGGAGCGATCTGGGGCAAAAATGAGATCAAGGGACTTTCGCGCATACCGGAGCATCGCCCACGGCTTATTTGAGGAGTTTGTAGTGCTAGAGGATGAGCGGAAGAGGAAGAAATCTGATAGAAGCGACGAGGAGGCGAGGAGAAGAAGAAAAGAGCCCAGATACAGCCTACTCGGCCGAACAGAGACTCTATTCGGCCGAGTCACAAGCTTCATTCGGCCGAGTGAAACGGATATGCACAGCAAATTTTCAGCGTTCCCTCGGCTGAACTAGAGAGCCTACTCGGCCGAGTGCGAAAGATCACTCGCCCGAGTAGAACATAGTTTTTCTTCCGAGAAGCAGCTGAGTTACTGGAATTTCTGAGAAGCCTACTCAGTCGAGTAAGATTGCTTACTCGGCCGAGTAAAGAAGTCTGCTCGCCCGAGTCAGTCAGAGAGACAGACCCCCAAAGGCCCCAGATTCTCTGTTTTATTATTGGTTCTATCACTCGGCCGAGTGACATTGCTAGTCGGCCGAGTGACGTATTCCGACTACTGCGAGGATTGCAAATTCTGGGCTGCACAGGGGCAGTTTTGGCACGATTTTTTGGACAATTTTAACTTGTATTTAAACCTAGTTTTATCCCTAGTTTTAGGAGAGACTTTTATTTTTTTTTTTTGACGGCTATTCTTTTGTGAAATCTCAGCTGGAGATCATAGGCGTCGATTTTGGTTTGTATTTTTTTTGCTAAAAATCTTATTTTTATGAATTGTCTCTTCTTTGCAATAAATTGTGTTATGATCAATTGCTATTTTTCTGAGATTTCCATGATGATTTGTGAGTAGTTTATTCGTTCTAGGGCATGGGGATAAACCCTATGGACCCGATCTTTTGAATTGTGATGAATGAATAGATTTGTTGCTAGAATTAAAGAAAGGTTAGGTTTTGATTGATTTATTGCGAGTAGCTCGGAATTCATATCGATTGGGATTTGTAAGAGATTGGATCCCAATTATAGGAAGGCCTAGATATTCGACTTAGGTTTATAATTGAAATTATCTAGATTTGGTTTGCAAGAGATTGGACCAACGTTAGGATTTTTATTATAAATCTATACTAATATTCGTTTGTAAGAGATTGGACGAATATGAACTATCAAAACTTAGATCATGGCTCGAGTTTGCACGAGAGTGGGCTCGAGTTGTGATTGGACGATGATGTCGATCCCCATGCCAGCGTCTTAGGTTAGGGTTTGCACAAGAGTGGGCCCTAATCTAGGTTGCTATAGACCGGCAATAGTGCGAGAGCGTGAGCTTGGTTTTACATTAAGTTGCGACTAGTTCACCTATACTCAAGTTTAGTAACATTGAAATTCATGATTCACTAGGATGAGAGACGGTCCGTAGTGGGGATTCCATATCCCTTGACGCTCTTATTATATTGATATCTATTTGTTATTGACCGATTGTGACATTACCATCGAATCTATTCTTATTCTCTTGATAGCTAGGTAATCAAAGTAGGATACTGTCAATTGTCCTCCCTGTGTTCGATACCTGCTCTCCACTACATCGGGCGCTTGCGGTAAAACTACAGTCGTATTCCGGGTGTATATCCGGGGCCGATCAAGTTTTTGGCGCCGTTGCTAGGAAAGCATTTGACGGTGTTCGATTTTGCTCACCCGGCTATAACTCACCTTCTATCTTTCTTTCTTTCCTTTTTGACTTTGTATGATGCCCGAAATTAACGTGCTCTCATAGAATTTTCAAAAGAATCTTAAGCAGGTAACATGGGAGACGCGGTGATGGAAACGGAGTCTAGCCAGGAAGATGAAGATTCCTTTGCAACTCTTCTGAAAGAGCTAGTTAGCGAGGTCCAAACCACAGGGGCTTTGGCCATCGACATCGAGGAACCTATTGAGCAACTATTTGCTAGCTTTGTGATGGATCAAATCTCTTCGGAAGGGACTATCGAGGGCAGCATTAAGGTCGACATGAGGGACGACAAGCTATACTTAGAAGACAGTAATGGAGGAGCCGGAGAGTACTATACCCCTGAGGAGTCCATTTGGCATGCCGAGATTCAGGGAAGTACTCTGTACGATCCTGTCTCTGACATTTATGAATGCACTGACCTATCTCTTGATTTAAGGAGTGGACCGGAGGAAAACGGAGGCCCCATCAATGCCAACACAGAGTTGTGTAGTGTTCACTCCGATGCACCATCCTCACCAAGAAGCGAATTTGAGCCGGCATATGAGAAGTCACCCCCAGAGCAGGAACTAAACTCGGAAGTGACTGAGGATGCAAATGTTTCGCATGAATAGGAGGCAGGGGTACAGTGCCCCTGAGGTAGAACTGAAACAATTACATCCGAATCTAAGTTACGCTTTCTTGGGTAATAAATTGACCTACCCGGTGATAGTTAATGCCCACCTCAACCATGACCAGCTTGAAAGACTTTTAGATGTCCTTAGGAGTCATAAGGATGTCCTAGGCTACACCATCTCTGATCTAAAAGGAATAAGCCCTAGGCTCTGTACGCATAGAATCCACCTAGAAAACATTGAAGCCGCCTCCATTGAGCGTCAAAGGCGGTTAAACCCTAATATGAAGGAGGTGGTTAAGAAGGAAATCCTAAAATTGCTTGAAGCCGACATTATTTATCCTCTCTCTGATAGTAGTTGGGTTAGCCCTGTTCATGTCGTCCCTAAAAAGGTGGGATGACCGTCATAAAAATGATAAGGGAGAACCCATTTCCACACGCACCGTCACGGGATGGTGAATGTGTATAGACTACAGGAAATTGAATAAAGCCACCCGTAAAGATCATTACTCATTGCCCTTCATTGACCAAATGTTAGAGCGCCTCACCAAACATAAATACTTTTGCTATTTGGACAGGTATTCGGGATCCTTTCAGATCCCCTTGCATGAAGATGACCAAGAAAAGACTACTTTCACATGTCCTTATGGCACATATGCTTACCGTAGAATGCCCTTCGGACTTTGTAATGCTCTCGCCACCTTCCTAAGGTGCATGACGTCCATCTTTTCTGATTATATTGAAAACATAATGGAAGTCTTCATGGATGATTTTTCTGTCTATGGTAGCGAGTTTGACTCATGTTTGGCTAATCTCTCTAAAGTTCTTAAAAGATGCCAACAAAATAATCATACTCTTAATTGGGATAAATGTCATTTTATGGTCATTGAAGGGATAGTTCTTGGGCACCTTGTTTCATCTAGAGGGATTGAGGTTGATAAGGCAAAAATTGAGGTAATTGAAAAACTTCCTCCTCCTATTAATGTTAAGGGCATTAGGGGATTTCTTGGTCATGCGAGGTTTTACCGCCGTTTTATCAAGGATTTTGCCTTAATTGCCCGTCCTCTTACTTCCTTACTTGCTAAAGATGCTCCATTTGTCTTTTCAGGAGAGTGCTTGCAGGCATTTAATACATCGAAGGAAGCCCTCATCTCTGCCCCCATTATACAACCACCAGACTGGAGTCTTCCCTTCGAGCTCATGTGTGATGCGAGTGACCAAGTAATCGGAGCGGTTCTAGGACAAAGGAAAGACAAAAAACTTCATGCAATATCTATGCAAGCAAAACATTGGACGAGGCACAGAAAAATTACACCACCACCGAGAAAGAGCTCTTGGTGGTTGTCTACTCCATCGAAAAGTTTCGCTTCTACCTCCTTGGATCCAAAGTGATTGTGCACACCGACCATGCGGCATTGAAGTATTTACTAAGTAAAAAAGAGGCCAAGCCAAGATTAATAAGATGGATACTTTTGTTGCAAGAATTTGACTTGGAGATCAGAGACAAGAAGGGTACAGACAACGTAGTGGCGGACCACTTGTCTAGGCTTGTTCGTGAGGGGAAGGATGAAAGCCTACCAATTGATGACACTCTTGTCGACGAGAGGTTGTTCGCCATTAGACCCGGAGAAGTGCCTTGGTATGTGTATTATGTGAACTATTTGGCATGAGGGATAAAACCATGCGGGATGGCCACTCAACAAAAAAAGGAGGTTCATGCACGAAGTCCGCAACTAGTTCCCAACGCTCACATACATTGCAACTAGGTATGTGCGTGTTGAGAAAATTTCTAAATGATCACACGTATACTCATGTTGATCAAAATGGGATAAGATGAGCGCATTGAGTAATTTGGTATGTACGCGGAGTAATTTTTCTGGGTCAATTACACGCGATGAGTAATTTGGTATGTGTGCTGAGTAGTTTTTTGGACCGTTGTAGGGGATGAGTAATTTGGTTTGTGTGCTGAGTAAATTTTGACGAAGATATTTTGATATGATTGAAACTTTTAGGAGTCATGTGGATAGGGGCAAAACGGCCGGTTTGCAAGGTAACTTTTATTCTTGGTTGGGAGGTTCATGTACGGCGTGATGTCCCACGTACATCTTCAAGATATGCAAGGATGGTATTATACGGAGGTGTGTTTCAAAGGAGGATGCCACATCTATCATTTCACATTGCCATGATATGCCTTGCGGGGGACATCACGCCACCTCCAAAACCACCGCAAAGATATTGCAATGCGGGTTCTTTTGGCCAACCATGTTCAAGGATACGCATGACTTCATTAAGTATTGCGATAGATGCCAACGGACAAGAAACATATCCAAACGGAACGAGATGCCAATGAAACCCATATTGGAAATTGAGCTATTCGATCTTTGGGGAGTGGATTTCATGGGGCCTTTTCCGTCGAGCAAAGGAAACGAGTATATCATATTAACCGTGGACTACGTCTCAAAATGGGTAGAGGCCATTGCAACCCCAACTAATGATGCAAGAGTGGTATAAAAATTCTTTAAGCAAAACATCTTCCCACACTGTGGAGTGCCACGTTCCTTGATAAGCGATGGAGGGAGCCATTTTATAGAAAACAAGTTTGAAGCCATGTTGAAGAAGTACAGGGTAAATCATAGAATCGGTATGGCATACCACCCTCAGACGAGTGGACAAGTGGAGGTGTCGAACCTGGAGATTAAACAAATTCTAGAGAAGACCGTCGATAGATCAAGAAAGGATAGGTCCATGAAATTGAATGATGCACTATGGGCATATCACCCGGCCTTTCGCACTCCCATTGGTACCACCCTGTACCGACTTGTTTATGGGAAAGCTTGTCATTTGCCGGTGGAGTTGGAACACTGTGCATATTGGGCTATCAAGACCTTTAATTATGACTACAAGAGTGTGGCGGTGAGGCGACTCTTAGACATCAATGAGCTTGACGAGATTAGGCGAGACGCCTACGAAAGATCAAGAATTTACAAGGAAAGAACGAGAATCCTCCATGACGCACGTATCACCGTTACAGACTTCAAGGTCAGAGACAAGGTCCTATTGTTCAATTCTAGACTCCGACTCTTTCCCGAAAAACTAAGGTCAAGATGGTCGGGACCTTTTACCATCCGGCACATACAACTGGGAGGGGCCTTCGAGCTAGAAGGAAAAGATGGTGCCACTTTTAAGGTGAATGGACAAAGGCTTAAGCACTACTCCGAGGGAGTTCCCACCGAGGAGGTTAGTAGCATATACCTATTCAAGGGGCGGACCCATGATCTTTCCTACCTCCTCGACGAGGTCATTGATGACGCTATGCCGCGTGACATCGGCGTCTTTCATAATGACGGCTTTGAAGAAGGCCAATCTTCTAGAGATGGAGAAAAGTTGGAGGACCTGCCGAATCACTCTATGGTTGATGAAAAAGACGACGTTGATGTCGCAAGAATTAGGGAGCTATGCAAGCTCTCCACGGCCAAGAATTTGAAGAAAGCTCCACCGGATAAGAAATTGGCATCACCGGTGAAGAAAAAGAATGCTAAAAGTTCAAGCTTGGGGGAATCGTCCCCCACTTCCACCCATGATGAGGGAAAGCTGAGGAACGCCTATGAACAACAACAATTGAATCCAAGTGGCCTTCCTGGCAAATTTGACGCACGCATCCCGCATGCGTCGAATATCGAGCGTTAAACGAATATCTTAAGGGGTCGAGCTCAAGACCTTAAACGAGCGCTTGTCGGGAGGCAACCCGACGGTTTTATCTTATTTTTAGTTGGACTTTTCATTTTAGTTTTTGTTTTAGATCTTTCTTAGTGTTTAGAGTCAAAAATCGATTAAAATCGTGACAACGGGCTCTATTTTTCATGACAGGAGATGGAGAACGAGAAATCATTTATATGTAGGATGACCATGGCAAGGGAGAGCACTACAGAAATACGTTCAGGCCTCAGAAGAAGGAAGGAACTGACGGAAAGAAGAAAAACAGAAAGTAGAGCAAAAACAGAGAGTCGAAGCTGAAATTTGCAGTCCACTCGGCCGAGTGACTTAGTCATTCGGTCGAGCATAAACCCTACTCGGCCGAGTAGGGTACAGATCAGGGAAGTTCCTAAAAACTACTCTCTGTAATTTACTGTAATTATTTGCCACTCGGCCGAGTGACTATGTCTACTCGGCCGAGTGAATCTGATACTCTCCACACATTATAAGCTCTGAGTAGCCTTGCTACTCGGCCGAATGACCTTTGTCTACTTGGCCGAGTGGTAATATATACTCACCCAAGTCGTAACTTCTGCTTCAAAAAAATTTTATTGTGCCACTCAGCCGAATGAACGCGTCACTCGGACGAGTGACCTAAGCTATTTAAACCAAACGAATCGGGCTTGTTTCCCCATAACACAAAATCCCCAAATTCTTACCCCGAGCCGTTTCGACTCCCTCGCAACGCCCGAATGACACAGCCCCCCTTTGCCCGAGACGCCCGCCGCCGGTCGCCGACGATCCGCCGCCGCCTGCCGATGCCGGCGATGCCGCCCCTTTCGCCGTTCATCCCCTATTTCGCCCCATTTCGGCTCTTTCTCCCCATTTCTCCTATCCGTAAGCCCATTACGTCCCATATTGAAATTAACTTACATATATATATCTATTATTCACTATCTTTCCCAATATATATTGATATTCATTGCTGATTTGATTATTGGTTTTTCAGGCTAGCTTGGGGGAGCTTGGGGAAGATTCAGGACGCCTAGGAGCTTATCGGAGGAGGAGATTCTTTGCACGCTCACATTGCTTGCTCTCGCGTCGTGCTCAGGTATACTCGTTCCATATTTTCAGCACTTCGCATCTTTTATTGGGTAGGCACTCTTCGCGGCTCACATGCCGCCTCGCACTAGGTCCCGCACAAGGGCGCCCGCCTCGAAGTGGAAGAGGACCAGCGAGCCTAGATCCTCTTCTGCTAGAGCGGACTCCCCTCCACTTAGCCCGCCACCACCCACACTTCCGCCTCATACCCCTCCTATACCACCACCAGCAGCACAGCCTGCCCCGCGTTCGACACGTTTGGGATTACGTTCAGAGATGACACTCAGCGTGCCAGATTTGAGCATATCTCTCATCGCTCGATCGTACCCACTAGGTTCGTACACATTGCCGACTTTGAGCGCCTAGGGGTACTTGAGGGGCTACTCCAGTTGTATGACAACATGGGGTGACGTGACTTTCTGTCGGTGTCGGCGAACACTTACGTCCGTCCGACACTTGAGGTCCTTAGTTCTATTGCCAGGACCCCTGGGGGATGCTCCTTTCGCTTGATGGATCGAGAATGCGAGGTCACTCTCGACATGCTCCGAGCATTTTTCCAGTGGCCACATGTTCCAGACCCTGACCGAGCCTACAGCCCCACGCACATCCCACCGCCGTCATTCGACAAGCACGCTTTTTGGACACGTATCACGGGTTCTCCTCTCGCCTTTGACCCGAGCAGGGCCAAGGCCTCCGCGATCCTCCACCCATGCCTCCGCATTGCACAGCGCCTCATGGCGATCACTTTCTTAGCAAGGTATGAGCCAGGGACAATGTCGACGTCGGAGCTCTACATGCTCTATACGATGACTCGATCGTGGGCCTACGAGCGAGGAGGAGACGTTTTGGTCCCCGCCGTCGAGATTGACATTGCCAGTTGATATTTAGACCGCATCGTTGTTTCTGTTGGCGCTAGGATGTCTATCTATTGTGACGGTCTGATTACCCTCCTGGCCCTCTTATGCGGAGTTGACCTCCCAGCTGGCTTGCTGAGACCCCTGGCCCCACTTCTCTTTCCATAGATGTTATGGCCTGGATGAGGATGCTTCATCCTCATGGTCAGCACCAATGGGTGTGGCTGCATGGTCCCTATGGTGCCGATTATATGGTTCTTCCGAGCCCCGCTCGGACACATATTGGACCCGTGGGTGGGGAGTGGATTCCTGCGATAGACGTCCTCATCCCTGCCGCGTACGTGCTAGAGCCTTAGGGTGCTCAGCAGGAGCCCCTCCTTCCACCCCTGGACCCGTGATACCTCAGCCTGCACCTGCTTCGTCTGCACCTCCCGACACTTCTGTCCAAACTTCTGTCAGTGTCGGGAGTACCCTTGCTGAGTCCACCACCACCACTTCCACCTCTGTGCCGTTATCCATCCACCTCATTTTTGCTGCGAGCCCCGAGCGTCCCGCCACCATTTTTGAGAGTGACGAGCCCTCTTTTGTCTCTGCAGTGGAGACCCTTTCCTCTTTCTTGTTCTCGACCCCTGTGGAGTCATTTCCTTCGCACTTCACGACCTCCCCAGTCGTCGACCTCACTGTCTCCACTGCCGCTGTCTTCTCTGAGAGTGTCGTAACATCTATCCACATCTCTGTGTCACCGACCTCTCTGACCTCCTCGCCCTCTGTCACCATTTCAGCCTCTGCTACTGCTCCTTCTTCCTCAACCATTCCTGTGTCTCAGCCTCCCACAGGGGCTGAGCGTCTATCTGTGAGCACAGCACCACCGCACCACCTTACAGTCGCACATATCCTTTACGGTAGCTGTGTGAGGTAGCCCCGTTCCTCACCAATTCGTCCCTCTGTCCCACCTCCACCTCCTCCCGACACCCTAGTTCAGCACATCCGTGCTCTAGAGGGGGCAGTGAGTGGGCTTAGAGGAGATTTCCGGGCTCTCTCCGCTACCATCACCACTGTACAGAGGCACGTCGCTTTACTTCCTAGCATTTAGGCTAGCCTGAGCCAGATTCTTGCGCATCTATCACAACCATAACCTACCACTACCTGCACCCCTACCTAGCAGCCCCCGCCACCACCACCTCCCCCACAGGACGGTGCTGGTGCCCCCACCACCCCCTTAGGTACACACTGGATGCCTCACACACTTTTGCTGCTATTGTTCTGGATATTTTCTGCCTGCTTATTTTGCACCCCTCCTCCACACACTTTTTGGTCACATTTTGCTCATATCTGTCTATATCATTTCGGGAGAGAGGAGGTATTTTTGGGGACACCTATATTGCGCCATTTTGACTCTGCATGCACCACATGCATCATCTGCATTCATCATTTGCATACCCATATCATTTTCTTTTATTTGCATCATTATCATGCATGCATCCTCACCCACCCCACCCATATCGTTTTTTCTCGGTGTGCCACACTTTGCACATTGAGGACACTGTGCAGTTTAGCTTGGGGGAGTGAGTGTCTCATGCACTTTTTATTTTCTTCACTCTTTTCTTTTATTTTTCCCACCTTTCTTTATTTTACGCTTATTTTTCACCCACTTTTTCATTTTTTTCTCATGCATCACGTTTTCTTACTCTTTGTGTGCTGCATATGTATAATAGTTTTCATTTTCTTTTATCTTTATTTCCTTTAGCCCTTTTTGTTAGAGATGAATTTTCTGTGATGATGATGACGTGGTATTAGCTTATCTCTATATGCATATTATTTTGTCATGCCATCGTTTTTATTTCAGATATCATATGCCATGCTTGCTATGCATTCGAGATAGTAACCCATACCGTTGTTACATGAATGTGAATGAAATTCTTCTATTAACTGAGTCTGATGATTTATATTATATACTCTTCATAGAAAACACACCAAGCTTCACGCATTGATTGCCTATATCTGGAGTACTGCTTTGTTGTCTTATATCACGTCTTATTGCATGAAAATTGTACGTTTCACTTTCAGGTTGATTGAATGTATATTATGTTGATATAACTGGATTAGTTTACTTTTTGAGAACATACTGAGTAGATTACATTACTCTACTGAAAGTTGTCGTGCACATTCTATAGAGTGAACCTAGTGTTACATATTTTTCTTTCTCCACATATCTTGAGCATTATTTCTATACTTAAAATCATTGGTGAATCTCCCTTTAAGCGAGTCTTACTCTGGCATATTCCCTCGCTATAAAAATCCATGCTCCTACACCCCCAAAATCAAAAAGAAAAAAATATTCATGTATATCTCTCTATCTTTTGATTTGGGATCCTTATTGTATATATTGATTGTTGAAAAAAAAGAAAAATAAAAAAAAGAAAAAGAAAAGAGAAAAGAAGTTCATATGTGATCCCGTTTCATTTTTCTTTCTTTCTTCCCTCCTTTTTTATTTTCTTTGGAGTTTCAAAAATGGAGAATGTTTTTATTGCTAAATTTGATGCCACCACGCTTATAGATAAGCTTGGGGGGAGGATCTAATGATGTGTGAGAGAGTGGCTACTTGTCTGTGCATGACAACCTAAGCTAGGTAATTTTCTATACTCGGTGAGATTACTAAAGGTTTTACGAAGTCCAGGAATTGAAACTTAGCATGCATTTCATGAAAACCACTCCTTTCTATTCTTATTGCTTCATATTGTGTGATACCTCTTATACTCTAAAATAGAGAGCGATCAATTGAAAAGTGTGTGGTCTATAATTATGCATATCACTTTAGATGTTTCAGATGATGTTAATTCTAGAATGATTTCATATTTCATATTGTTTTGCTATTCTTGGGTTTCTATATTGAATGCATCCTTATATGATCATGATATCGAGATAAAAATCTTTGGCACGTTTTTATTCGTCGTATGCTATATGAGTAAGCAAACACATGCCCTGAGGAAATGATCTAGCACCTCCCTCTTGGCTTTCTTTTCTATCTTCTTTTTCCTTTTTTTATTTTCCCTGCCGGGTTTGCCTTTTACTTATCTTCCTCGAGGACGAGTAAGAGGTAAGCTTGGGGATTTTGATTGCTCCTCATTTTACACCTTTTTCTGCATGTTTTCATGTCATTTCCATCGCCCATATCGCGTTTTCCACTATTATTCGACGTTATCGCGTTGCATTTCACTATTTCTTTTTCTTGTTGTATTTTAGGAGATATGGAGCAATCTGGAGCAAAAATGAAATCAAGGGACTTTTGCTCATACCGGAGCGTCGCCCACGGCTTATTTGAGGAGTTTACAGCGCTAGAGGATGAGCTGAAGAGGAAGAAATCCGATAGAAGCGACGAGGAGGCGAGGAGGAGAAGAAAAGAGCCCAGATAAAGCCTACTCGGCCGAACAGAGACTCAACTCGGCCGAGTTACAAGCTTCATTCGGTCGAGTGAAACGGATATGCACAGCAAATTTTCAGCGTTCCCTCAGCCGAACAAGAGAGCCTACTCGGCCGAGTGAGAAAGATCACTCGCCCGAGTAGAACAGGGTTTTTCTTCCGAGAAACAGCCGAGTTACTGGAATTTCTAAGAAGCCTACTCGGTCGAGTACGATTGCTTACTCGGCCAAGTAAAGAAGTCTGCTTGCCCGAGTCAGTCAGAGAGACAGACCCCCGAAGAACCCAGATTCTCTATTTTATTATTGGGTCTGTCACTCGGCCGAGTGACGTATTTCGACTGCTGCGAGGATTGTGAATTCTGGGCTACGCAGGGGCAGTTTTGGCTCGATTTTTTGGACGATTTTAACTTGTATTTAAACATAGTTTTATCCCTAGTTTTAGGAGAGACTTCTATTATTTTTTTGATGGCTATTCTTTTGTGAAATCTCAGCTGGAGATCATAGGCGTCGATTTTGGTTTGTATTTTCTTGCTAAAAATCTTATTTTTATGAATTGTCTCTTCTTTGCAATGAATTGTGCTATGATCAATTGCTATTTTTCTGAGATTTCCATGATGATTTGTGAGTAGTTTATTCGTTCTAGGGCATGGGGATGAACCCTATGGACCCGATCTTTTGAATTGTGATGAATGAATAGATTTGTTGCTAGAATTGAAGAAAGGTTAGGTTTTGATTGATTTATTGCGAGTAGCTAGGAATTCATATCGATTGGGATTTGTAAGAGATTGGATCCCAATTGATAGGAAGGCCTAGATATTCGACTTAGGTTTATAATTGAAATTCTCTAGATTTGGTTTGCAAGAGATTGGACCAAAGCTAGGATTTTTATTATAAATCTATACTAATATTCCTTTGCAAGAGATTGGACGAATACGAACTATCAAAACTTAGATCGTGGCTCGAGTTTGCACGAGAGTGGGCTCAAGTTACGATTGGATGATGATGTCGATCCCCATGCCAGTGTCTTAGGTTACGGTTTGCACGAGAGTGGGCCCTAGTCTAGGTTGCTATAGACCGGCAATAGCGCGAGAGCGTGAGCTTGGTTTTACATTAAGTTGCGACTAGTTCACCTATACTCAAGTTTAGTAACATTGAAATTCATGATTCACTAGGATGAGAGACGGTCCGTAGTGGGGATTCCTTATCCCTAGACGCTCTTATTATATTGATATCTATTTGCTATTGAACGACTGTGACATTACCATCGAATCTATTCTTATTCTCTTGATAGCTAGGTAATCAAAGTAGGATACTGTCAATTGTCCTTCCTGTGTTCGATACCTGCTCGCCACTATGCCGTGCGCTTGCGGTAAAACTATAGTCGTATTCCGGGTGTATATCTGGGGCCGATCAGTAATCGTGTAAAATGTTGTATAAAAGTAAACGATTACATTATTAAATTGCTGCATGTCTTGGAATGATCATCAAATGTGTGACATCGTGAAATAGTGCGCCTCGAGGGTGAAATCGTGACTTTCGTGATGTCATATGAGTTGACAAATTCATGAAATTGTGAAATCGTGAATTCGTGCTTGTAATACAAGGGTACTCTCTTCGTAATTCGTGCTTGTAATTCGTGAACTAGGCTGGCTCGTGTTCCAGTACATGTTTGAGGTGGGGTTAGGGTTGAGCGGCTACTAGGCGTACGAAAGGGTACTCTCTTCAAGGGCACCACCTGCATGATGTGGGTTAGCGCCAATCACGGTAAGCCCCCTTGTGAAGAACGACTCACTCATCACGACCTAAAGGCGAGAACCCTATGCATGATAGAAAGCATTGTAATTGTAATAATCGTGTTCACTTGCTCGCACATCATGATCGTTATGTTTATAGTGTTTACTTTCAATTCGTTATAACTTCCATGTCATAACTGCTCACCTTACTTGTTAAACTGCTTAGAACTGCATGCTAGGAGTATTTCACTCTATTTCATTTTAAATCAGCATGTTTAAACTTGTTGTCATTATCTCGTTTAATTCATTAATGCCTCTTGAATTCAGTATAATTTTGTATACCTTGCCTTGGGTTTCTAACATCTTCTTGCAGACCCTTGCCGACATACATTCATGTTTTTGGATGTATGTCAGATCCCGAGCTATAGCACCAGGAGGACTAGTTGAGATAGCTGAACCAGTGGACCAAGACTTGTTGACCTAGTGAACCTTCATTGCACTTCTTTTCATTTGTTGTACGGTTCATAAGACCCACTCTTCCTTTCTTCATTTGTTGTAATTCCGTTGAGACGTTTGAGATTGTAATAATGTTTTATTTATCTATGTTGTTTTTGAGTAACGCAAGCAAGAACCTGCGGGATTTCACACAGACGCTTATTGTGTTAAGTCAGGGAGGAAAGAAAAACAAAAGTACATCCTCCTTACTTGCACATGCAGACCCGTTCGTGTCCTTGCTCCAAAGTTAATGGGAAGCGGGACGTGACAGGATGGTAGGTAGATATTCCATGGGTTGCTCCATGGGATGGGTGCACTTCTGGTTGCATATCGTACACTCGAGCTAAGGTTGTTGCACTAGTTTGATTGATGTTGCACTAGTTAATTGATACTATTTTTCAGTCACGACTACTAAATTGATACGACTATTCTACTGACTACGTCGAGACTACTCGAACGTGATAGAGCGGTATAATAATAAGCGGTCTTAAATTACTATTGAATCAGTGTCTAGAAAGGAATGGGAAGGGGGTTGGTCAACCAAAAGACTTGTCCTGCGGTCATAGAAGTGACATGTGCCTTTCAAGCCCTGACTGCCTAGCTGATTTGTGAGTTAAACTAGACTTCTTATTATTAAGCCAGCCTACACTATTAAATAGTCAAGCGATGCTCATCTTTTCCCAAGTGTTACTATGTCTACCTGGTTGTCTTACTATTGTCATCTCATTGCCCGTTGGTCAAAATATTGTTGCTACCATATGCCACGTCACAGTTATTACGCTTACACTTACATAGTCACCTTTACTTTATGCATTACATGCACCTTACTTACCACACCTGTGCAGCCACTAGTACTTTACTTTTGCTCGTATATACATGTCTGTTCTTACCTTACTTTTTGCATCAGCATGACTATCTTTTGTTTACTATAGTCTGTTCCATACTTTTGCACTACTTTGTTTCTATTGCTAGAATTGTTGTGACTTACCTATGGCTCCATCTTTGTGACACCGCAGACGACGTACATATGGAGGTAGATGCTCTTTAGTTAATAGCGCCAGAATTCGACCCTAAGACCGCAGCTTTCAGAGTTATTTTCGGTTGTATTTTTTTCCTTCATGTACGTTGTTGGAACAATTTGTACAACATGGATTGTAATAATTGGACACTATTTGGGTATTTTTGTTCATCTATGCATCATGGCTATTTGTTTTCACGGGTTAACTGGAGGACCTGCTCAAATATCAAAAAGTAACGGGCCCCAGGAACGGGTCGTTACAATGAGTATTGCTCATGTGTGGATTTGCACGTGTCCGTGGGTGTGGAGCATAAAACATGTCTTGAGTGTCCACTTGTGAAGTAGGAGATTTCTACGTGGATGAAGGTTGGTGTACATATACACATGGCCTCTCTTTTGGTTTCAACCCTTGGTTTCTTGCCAAAAGGAAGCGATTGTGAAGTGGTGACTTTCTTAGTAGGTTTGCTACCAATAGTGTTTTTGACACCACTTGTGGACGCACCAGAGGATGGCCTCACAAAATCTATAGTAACACCACTATAGGAGGTGCGAGCATTGGATGCATTCGCTTCCACATAACCAAGTCCGACACGATGTGTGGCCAGAAATTGGTTTGCGAGCAAATCATCCAATTGTCCTTTCCCCTTGTTAAATCTCATAACACGGGAGGACATGAGCTTATATTTCTCCTTAAGAGAAGAAATATTGGTATCCAAGGTGGACACCCGTGCTTTGAGCTCGTGCACTTGGGTTTTAAGAGAGTCATTCTCTAAACCCAATTGTGTGTTTTGTGAAGCTAGATCACTATTATCCTTAGGATACATTTGATCTAGTTGAGATTTGAGGGTATTCACCTCATTTCTCAATATGATATTTTGAGAAGACAAATTTTCTTTCTCAAGTGTTAGTGTATCAACAATGGTGTCATTGTTGATAATGCATGGTATGGATGGTTTGCTAACATTCAATTTATTTAAACTAGTATATCTAATCATGAGAGATTGATATTAGAAAATAGCTCTTCGTTAGCTACACGTAGTTCATCCATAGTTACCTCGAGTTCATCCATGTCGCTATCACTCTCATCGGAGAGTCATGAAGCAAATGTTGGCGCTTTCACCCTTCTCATCATCTGATTCGCTTGAGGAATCTCCGCTAGAGTCATCTAACGTACCGACAAGTCCTTTCTTCTTGTCCTTCTTGAATTTGTCCGACTTGTGGTACTTTGGTGCCTTCCACTTCTCTTTGTTTCGGAGCATTGGGATATCTTTCTTGATGTGCCCTGCCTTGTTACACTTAAAACAAAGAGATGAAGAGCTATTAGTGGAATCAAATTTATTCTTGGATGGAATTTACCTGTGTGAAAGAAGCATTGAAACTTCTTCGCCATTTGCACCATTTCCTCCAAGTCCATCTCTTTTTCTGATTCTTCACTTTCGGAGGATGAAGAATTAGCTTTGAATGATAATGCTTTCTTCTTTGCCTCCGTGGGATTCATCATAGCTCGAATCTTCAATGGTTCTCTCGTCTTACTTTGTAAGACATGAGAGTACCGATGAGATTTACCACATTGTAATTCTTCATGTCGTTGACCTCCTCGATGGCGATAGCTCTTCTTTTTCCATTTGGAGAGCATTCCCATTATGATCTTCCTTACCTTATCTTATTGGGAGTATACTTGCCCAAGAGCTTCGAGCTCATTGATGACGTCGGTAAATGAATGAACCGGAAAACGCGCAAAGGCACGCCTTCCACTCCCAAGCGTAGGAGCGTCAATGCAATATATTTATAAATAACCGGTGAGTACCGGGTCAGATCACGGGAACAAGTCGTTCTACACTCGCACAATTTGATCGATAAAAAAATAAAGCGTGATATAACCAACTCACTAAGTGGATGGAAGTGTGAAAATGTGGATGAATCTACAATCCTATCCCAAGCAAGTTGGGTTAGAGAACCAAATGAGGAATTAGGATAGCTAGGCGAGAAGCATGGGTTGTGGGTTCATCAAGATTGGCGTCAATCAAGCCCAAATACCTCAAATAACTCAATTGATCATCCCCTAAGGAATCCCAATCGGAAAATTTATCATTAAAGAACACCACAATTTGCAATATGGATGGATGTTGAAGGGTTTTCTAGGACCCATAGGGCACAAAAACTGGGGCCCACAACATACTCTGAAGATTGGGACGTGTTCCGAACCCACAGTGTGACCCACCCAGTGCGCGTGGTTGGCTCGGTGACACGAGGATTGCTCGCCTCGGGATGCGGAGCGGATCGAGGAGCGGTTCGGGGAGCGGTTCGAGGAGCGTCTCGGCGTGGGACGGGGAGCGGCTCGGAAGACGGTGCGAAACATCTTGCCCGCCCCAGGGTTGAGATTCCGGGTATGTGTTTTATTGACATTAGTTTAATTTAATCGCAGTAGGTTAGATCCTTCTTGGGATGGTCAGATCCATCCCGAGTCGGCATAGATCTTGGCTAAGGGTCTTGTACCTTAGGGCTAAGTTAAATTGTTTAACTGCATGTTAGTTAGATTAACTTGTTTATTCTTCCGCTATTCATTTTATGTCTATATTCCGTCCGACTTAGGACGGGAATAGAGTTTTTGTGCCCTATGGGTCCTAGAAAACCCTTCAGTGGTATCAAAGCCTAGGTTTGCGTAACGATCTAGCACTGCGATTTATTAAACATTGAAATGATTTTTAAAATACTTTTAAAATGTTTTAAAGTTATGAGATAATTTTAAAATATTTTTAAATGCCTTATAAAATGTTTTAAAGTTATGAGATAATCTTTTAAAATGTTTTAGAAGCCCTTTTGAAAATGTTTCTTTAAATTTATGCGATAAATTTAAAATAATTTAGATGTTTAAAAATTTTATATGATAAATTTTTAAGCATGAAATTTTTTTAAATGATGTTTAAATTTATGAGATAACTTTTTAAAACTGATTTTAAAATTTTAAAATTTTTATGTGATAAATATTTTAAGTAGCATGCAAATTTTGTGATCTTTTTAAAGCAAGTTTTTTATTTTTATGAGATAAAATAAAATGTTTTAAAAATCACATTTTAAATTTAAATGTTAAATTTAAGTATGCATGTTAAACTTTTTTATTTGATAAGCATTAGTCTATTTAATTGTTAAATAGTTATACGCTTTTATTTTATGCGATAAAATTAGTGTAACTTTATGTTAATTGCTATGACATCGTATCCCTTGTTTGATAACACAAGACAACCTCTTAGGTTAGCCATTAAAGAACTCGTTAAAATTTATGAGATAAATTCTAATGACATGCTATGTTTTAATAAAACATTAACACTCCAAGACCTAATTCCTGATTAGGGTAGTCCCTTTAATGAATTTTTAATTCTAATAGTTATAATTAATTCTCATTAAAGGACTTCGCTTTTTGCGATGTTAATAAATTTATTAAAATCCTAATAACGATTAGGATAGCACGTGAACCTTATAGTTGATAAGGGTTTAATAAAAGTTATTAAACAAATCCTAAAATTTTAAATTTAAGGATTCAACTAGTTGATAGGATTAATTAGTTGTTAATAAAAGCCTTTTAGTCTATGGCACGCATATAAAAATGACAAGCTTTATTCAATGGACCATGATCCAGTCAATGTGATTGGCTAAGTTTGATGGATCACCCTATAAGGGATAGTGATCCTGGCTTAGTCAATTCCCTGGCTGTGTTCCGCTGGACCGCAATGACTCAAGTCATGATTATATGACACCTGGACTATATCTAAGTCAAATACGTTAATAATCTTCTTCAAGATTAGCCGTAGCCCTCCTTGTTTTAGGGGTTAGCAACTATAGGACCCGTGTTACAGTTGTTGAGTTACACTCAAGCTGTGACATGGCAACCTTATAGAAACCAACTCCTTAAATACATAAGATGAAATCTTGACTAGACCCAAACCGTCATGTCACCAAGCGCCGGCGTAAGTTATGTCTATGATGTAGTCTGGTTAGATGTAGTCTAAGACCTGACCTAAACCGACGTGTCGTACATACACCGAGCGCCGGGGCAAGTCAGGCTAGACGCGAAAACAAGGGTCTGACTAGACTAGACATTGTGATTTGGATGAGCACACTCATGATCACAAATGGCTAGGGGTAAAAACCGATAAGATGGTCATATCTAATATGATCGATGAAGAGTCATCTTCTGATCGCAGAGTCAAGCAACTTGTTGAGCTACAGTCAAGGTTGTTTAGGCTCAGGGTGATTGGATCTCTTACACATTAATTTAATTCGATTAAATCGTTAATTGTTAAGCCTTAAAATGATCGTAAAAATAGTAGGATATAGATAGATAAAAGCCAATCTACCTATATTTAATATTGAACATATGCTAAACTCGGGCAAGACTATGTTTACCGAAGGAATCAAAATATAATATTTTAATGGAATAAGTTAACTGGTCGAATAGGTTGATTATTTGAATATCAAGTTCAAATTCTAATTGATAGAATTAAACTAAATACTCGTTGACATTAAAATGACCTTCTAAAGAACAGACCTAAGAAATATGATTTCATTTAAGTTCCAGGTCCAACAAATAAATTCACGCTACATGTCAATCGCCTCTATATGGGGCAGCTTGAACATATAGGAAATTCGAAGTATGTTTCTCTCTACAACTTGTAAGGCTACGCTTAAGGTTGTATGGACAAACAATTTTGATCCGCAAAGTTTGAGAATTCGATCAAACTGTTTGAGTGGAATACGAGTGCATGAGCGGTGCAAGGCTATGTATCCCAACCGGATCTTGAGACGAGCCACTTGTTGAGCTACTCTCTAGGTTGCAAAGCTCAAGCGTTTGGATACATAAGATGCTTGCATAGATATTTATTTATATTGGGTTATTTAATATCTAAATGTGATTTAGAAAAGGGAAGAAGGCACTCCGAAAAATCAATCGAGTTAAATAGTTTTATTTATCATTAGTAAAGGCATAAGTAGGAGGAAATGAAAAATGTGACATATTTTGATGTCACGATTTCATAGTTATTGTTATACAAAAGGTTAACACATTTTGACGAATGTCGTCACATTGCTTCTAAAGCAATGAGTAATATGTATAACGATAATACATATATTTAATGTTAATATATAAATACACAAGATAGTAGCAGACTTATATGGAAAAATAGACTAGGCCGTATCGCGAGAGTAAGCTTCACAAGTCACATAAAGAGGGGTCTGACCTCTCGTATTATGAAGTCTACGGACACTTGTGAGTCTTATCGTCTTAGATATAATGGCCGAAACCCATCTGTAAGACAGTGGGAGAATGAGTTGTCGAACTCAGTCTCGTACATACTGATGTGCCCGAGTCTAGATTAACCAAAATAATTTATTCGTATATTTTATTAAGACAGGTGTTCTTGATGAAACACAAGTCCGATAAAATAAAGAACGAAATGACAAAAGTATTTAAACTAATTCAATTAGATCGAATGGTCAAATACTTAGCTATATAAAATCTTGAGTAATTAAAAGAAAATGTGATTTTCTCTCAGGTCAAGTCTGTTAACACATCGATGTGTTAAAAGGTATGAGTCACACTTAGTTAGACTTGGTGTGATCCATAGCAAGTGACTCTGAGTTAAGTCCTCCCTCTGGGTTAAGTCCCAGATAGTAATGCCTAGGTTTTGATAATGTTCTTTGAGGACATTATCAATAAGATATTCATTAAATTAATCGTAAGGAAGTTGTATAATTACTCGAATCTTGTGAGACGGATTGTCGAGTTAGACATCATAACTAATGATGACTTAGTCAACTTCCGAGATGAAATTCGGAATAGTAACTCCGATTTATAACTTGATGCAATCAGAATAGGTCTGGTGCGTAAATAAATTTTGGAATTTAGTTTACGTGTCCAAGGAAAATGTTCCTCTCTTTCTGCAAGTAAATCTTTAAGTTGAAAGATTAGGAGTAGAAAGAAAATAGTGAAGTACAACCATGTTGGTCGAGAACGGTTTTCATCTTAATTCTTATGAAACGGATTATGATGAAACCGTTTTTTCGCCAGCAGATGTGTACAGATCTACTCGGACCAAGCTCGATGTAAACGCTCATATTGACCATGAAAATTTGAGCATTCACTTATAAGTTCATTTTCTAAATATGATTTAGACGAACCAACTTATATGAATTAGCCAGAAGTTTTCAAGGTCAGTGGGAGCGTATAAATTACATGCAAGGCATCAAAGGGATGGAACATATAGTTTGACAAAGTAATCAAAAAGTTTGATACTTTATCAGAAATAGATATGCGCCATTTGAAATAACCAGTAACTAATTATTATCGTAAGGTACGATGAAATGGATAAGATCCAAGGAAATAAAATATTATGGATTCCGAAAGACCAAGTGAATTATTTGAATGAGATTCAAATGGTTGGTCTGACATGAACATAGAAACCCCTTAAGTCTATACTGTAGACGGTTTTAGCAGATCCACTCATGAAGGCTCTACCATATGAAGTCGGGAAAACTAATGTGTAAAAACAGTATGAGATACCGGGATAAATGGGCCTGAGTGCAAGTAGGAGATGTAAAGAGATGATGCCCTCCAGGCTATTTATCTATGTGTGAATAGCACAAATGTCTTGTTCAAAATAACAGTAAGTTGTTTGGTAATAATTTATCTAAGTTATATTATAATGTAGTTAATATTAGATATCAACTTAGGTAAAGTCCTGAGACTTTATGCAAGGTCAAAACAGGTATCGAGATGAGTATCTCGATCATGGAGAAATGTTTGACCGTCTGTAGCATAAGTCTAAAAGGGTTCGTGGTCGTAGATGTTTCGAGACAAGGATATCGAAATATCGGATAGACCATTGTGTCTTAGTCTTCACCGTTTAGCGGTGGCGATGAACTCATGATCGTTTGACTTGGCGAAGTCGAAGACGAGACACAGGTGCTCATTAGAGAATGAGTTCACTGAATGATCCACAAGAGTTATCATATGGTTATATTGACCAATTTGTCAACGATAACTCTTAGTGATGATAGGCTAGTTGGTCTTTTGACTTGAGGTCATTTTTACGAATCTGTGATTGAACGGTGCCACTTAGATCAACTGACCTAGCTTCGAGGCAAGGCCTGTCGAAAGGTCTTTGATCGGGTGTCAGTTGAAGCATACGAGGAGAGTAATGACCAAGAGAGGATTCGTCTCTCCCGGTCAATGGGAGTTAGTGTCGTAGAGTTTGTTCGGTCTTTAGTAAAATCTCTGATCAGAGTATGTTGGAAAAAGTCCAACATTAGTTGACTAAAGATCGATAGAAACTAACCGGAGTCAAGTTATTGGGGTTGACAATTTGACCGTACCCTAGACTTGATCTACACGACATTGTTTAGATGAAGAAACTAAAACTGCAGAATTCATCACAGAAATAGTCCGGGTGGTCTCGACAATACCCATGTCAATGAGTCAACCACATAATGATGATTCCTGAAGCAGGGATGACAACCACTGCTCGTGGTCACTGCCGTATAGGGCTTCGAGCCCAACATGTTGTAAGGGTCAGGCTATAGGGTCTTACACAGAGTGCGACCTTCATCTAATAATAGGTAGAAATTAGTTAGGGAGAATATGCATTTGATGCAAGGGATAAAATATTGCAAAAGATGTTTGCAATAATCTCCTGCATTCGGGATAAATGATCTTGAGTGCAAGTGGGAGATGTAGAGGGATATGCCCTCAGATCATTTGTATTTGATGCAAATGAAAACTTAAGCCTAGATAGGGACTAATTTGCATATGATGCAAAAGAGATTAAATGTGTCTTAAATATTTTAAGACCATATTTAATGATATAATTGCAAGGAAAAGTTCACGGTAAGACGGGAATGTCCCGGTCTAAACCCAGGTTCAAACGGTGTCCAAATCGGACGCCAAACGCAAGAGTTATGTCCAAAACAATAAACCCCCCAAGCCCATGTAGACATCAGCCCCTTGGATTGATTAAATCAAAAAGGGGGGCCCATGCCTGGCCCACTGATGCGTGCGTCAGCCTGCTGACGCAGGTTGATGCCTGCGTCAGCGGGGCCCACGTCAGCTGACGCGGCGGGCCTGCCCCATTTTTGCGACAAAGAGCCACCCGCAGTTGCAGGCAGCGTGGAACTCAATGGGCCCGCATTTTGATGCGGGCCCGCCTCAAATTTACCGCTGGTGGGCCCCACGCGCCTAGGGTTGTGAACCCTAGGCAGATTGTATTGACGGCTGGTTTTAGTTGTGAAAATGTGACTTTGGACTGGACTTTGGATGATCAATTGGAGGGTCAAACGGACTCGTATTGACGAACGGTTTTTTCCTATGCGTTCACCATTGAACGCCCTTCATATTGATAGGTTGTATCAATCATGAAGTTCAACAGTGAGTGAGTTAAAATTCACGGAAGTTTGCCCTTTGTGAAAGGCAAACTAACTTGGTTTAATTAACTCCAACTTTAGTCCCACATCGAATTTTGAATAAAGGGGATCACTCAGCCGCCTATATAAATAGAGGTCTGCTCTCCTCCTCAAAAGTCGTCCCAAGCTCTAGATCTGAGCGGCTCTCGTAAATGTTGGAGCACGCTGGGATCTAGGCTTAAATTAATATTTCTCTATCTCCATATATTTATATCTTACTCCTGAGGGCTCTAGCAAAGCTTCGAAGGAGTTCGGATTCGGATCCGAAATCTTGGCGAAGGCTTTCACTCGCGTGAAACTTTCTACCGCATGTGGTTGGCTCGGTGACACGAGGATTGCTCGCCTCGAGATGCGGAGCGGTTCGAGGAGCGGTTCGGGGAGCGGTTCGGGGAGCGGCTCGGCATGGGATGGGGAGCGGCTCAGAAGACGGTGTGGAACATCTTGCCCGCCCCAGGGTTGAGATTCTGGGTATGTGTTTTATTGGCATTAGTTTAATTTAATCGCAGTAGGTTAGATCCTTCTTGGGATGGTCAGATCCATCCCGAGTCGGCATAGATCTTGGCTAAGGGTCTTGTACCTTAGGGCTAAGTTAAATTATTTAACTGCATGTTAATTAGATTAACTTGTTTATTCTTCCGCTATTCATTTTATGTCTGTGTTCCGTCCGACTTAGGACGGGAATAGAGTTTTTGTGCCCTATGTGTCCTAGAAAACCCTTCAGATGTATCGTCGTAGCACTAATCAAAATATGAACATGGACTTTTCTCAAATTTTTCCCTCTTGGGTCTTAGCCAATTAAAATGTGCCTTAACGATTCATCCAACATCAACATTGATAATAGGCAAGAGTTAATTGGAACTAAAATTAACAACCAATCCAGATGAATCACAACCCAAGAAATTTACACTACTCAATCATACTAAACAAGATGGAAATTCATACAAATTCTTCTCAAGTTTCATACTAATGAGAGATGCAAAATACAAAAGGGGAAAAGAAGGATTTCACCCAATATCTCTCCAAATGAAGCCTCCCTTCCACTTTAGCACCTCCTCCAAGCTTTCATCATCCTCTCATGGCCTCCAAGCCCTATACCAAGCCTCTTGGAGAAGAAGAGGGCTCCAAAACCCCAAAAAACCTTAAAACCCCGAACAGCCCTCTTCAATTTCGCTTCAGGCTGGAAAAAAACCCTAAGAAATGGGCTTCGGGTCTGAGAACAGGCCTTGCGGGTCGGGTTTCTTACGCCCGATCTGCCTGCATCCTCATATGCACGCGCCTGGGCTTAATTGGAGGCGGGGCCGGGTCGGATCCCGGCCCCGATTCGGCTGCCTGGGGTGCCCGCAATCAGGCGTGGGGCACGCGCAAAGTGTGTGCCCCCGCCTGTCGTTTTCACAGGCAGCGGGCTGGCCAGGCGGGCCAGCCCGCTAAGCGCGCGTCGTTGCTTTTTTTATTAAACTTTTTTTTAAAATTTTCGGCGGCCCGCTCAGGAGAGCGGGCCGCGGGCTGTGAAGCCCAATTACTATTTTTTTGTTTTTTTTAAAATTCCCAGAATTGCTCCTCTTGCTCCAAAAAATTCCTGAAAAATAGTTCCGAGCTCCAGAAAATTCTGGAAAAATTCCAGAAAATCCAGAAAAATTTCAGAAGTACCTAAAAATAAGGGGAGTAAAAATTAGTCTACAAAAATCATATTTTATGTATAAAATAGAGATAGGCTTTAATAATTCACGATATCACAAATACACCCGTATCAAAGCCAAAATTAACATGATATACACATAAAATGCCCAAAAATGAGGGGGATATGCAATTTATATCCGAATCAGTAAACCGTCCGTACATCATTGCTATGCTCTCATTTTCCTGCATGTGGAATGTATCGAAATTTTATACAGCAACATATAGTTTAGAAAGTTTTACCTTATTCGCTCCTCGTTGGTAACAACGACATGGTTCCAAATTTGATATGCACTCTTACATGTGCATATCTTGTTGAACTCATTCGGATCCAACGCACAATGAAGAGCGTTCATTGCGTTGGTGTTGTTGACTTCGGCGGATTTCTTGAAGGGCGTCCATTTGTCGAAATCCTCTTTGGTGGGCTCGACATATTCCTTATGGAGGGTTCTCCAAAGAGAAGCACTCCTCAGGAATGTCTCCATCCGGCATTTTCAATAGCCGAAAGTTGTGCCACTGAAATGCGAAGAATGCACCATTGATTGTCATTCGAAGACTGTGGATGCACCCTCACGATTATGATTGTTGTACGAAATCGATGGAGGAACGTTATTGTTGTTGGATGCCATAACTTTAAACCGGAGCTCCGATACCAATCGTTAGGTCCCTGGCTATGAGGAAAACACTAGAATGGAGTTGAATAGTATTTATGCAATTTAAAATGATAATTACACCAAATTAAATTCCTAACCAACAATTAATGCGGAATGAAAATAAACCCTAAAATGAAACAATGCAAACACAATGATGTTTCAAAGGTTCGGATTACCCAAGTCAACTCCCGACTTGTTTCCAGTAATCCTACGTCCCTTCCACCCAGATACCACAGGATACTCAAGTTAGAATCCTAACTTGAGGTTTTCTTTAAACCCACTTGTAGCAACCCTACAAGTGAAATTGAAGTACACTCAATGTCCTTTACTCCCACAACTTAGGAGCAAGCAAAACACTCTCACAAACCGAGAGTTAAGCTAGCAATGAAATGTATGAAATATTGAAATTCCAACACTTACAATCACATGTTCCTTGAAGTAGAACTAGAAAGATCGAAAGCTTGAATGAGTGAGTAAGTGAGTCACCTCTCAATGGAACAATAGAGGCTGCCTTTATAGTTTCCCCAAAGCCCTCAAACAAAATCTCCAAAAGCCCCTCTGAAATCCATGGAGAAAAAGCCAACGGATAGAATTTACACACGTAACAGTCGACTGTTGAACAAAACACAGTCAATTGATGCACTGTATCAGAGGGTAGGTGAGAATTTAAACAGTAGCTTACCACGTGGACAGTCGACTGATGAAGAGAAGGCAATCGACTGTAAATCAAACAGGCGACTGTAAATCCTTCTACAGGCGACTGTCAGAAAATACTAAGAAGACAGCACATGCGACTGATCTGGAATACACAGGCGCCTGTGCCATGGGCAGGCGCCTGTGAAACCAACATCAGTCGACAGTCACAAACCCTGACATTTTCCAGAGAGATGAGTCTGCAGAGAAGCTTACGGATAGACGACTGTTGAATCATTGACAGTCGAATGTTCCATGGACAGACCACTGTAAATACAACATCAGTCGACTAACACTAAAACATGAAATATTCTAGAGAGCAAGTTCTGCAGATGAATCATGGACATGCAACTGTTGAAGCATTTACAGTCGACTGTTCCTTGGACATGCAACTGTAAATACAACATCAGTCGACTGGCCAGATGAAATGGAATGATCTTTTGGCTGAAGATAGACATGCGACTGATTAACAAATCACAGTCGACTGTCTCTTGGACAGGCGCATGTAAAATGTACAGCAGACGCCTGAAAGAGTTAAAGCTTAGAAAGCTCAAAATCAGTTGGTCAAGTATGTGCATAACAGGCGACTGTAGAACAAAACACAGTCGACTGTTTTTAGACAGGCGGATGTAAATCATTCAGTAGTCGACTGTTGAGATCATAACATGCACATTCTTGAGAATTGTAATTTGTAGTCTAAGGAAAAGTGATCTAATGATTTCCTATGACAGAAATGATGATGTGTGTGCGCTCCAACATAGTTCTACTTCTAAGCTACATACTAGAAGAGAAAAAGAAGATTATAATATGTTGAACTTTCTCTTCTATCCAAAGTATGGGCTTGAAGTCTTTTAGGAGCTTCAATCACCATCTTTGATCATCCAATCCACTTTTCTTGCTTTCATTGATCTTTTAGTGTCATCCATTGCTAATTGATCTTCATGATATGCTTAGGCAATGGATTAACTGCAAATAGGGGATTAGTCACAAGTACTTATGTTTGCTCATCATTAACACCAAGTAGGCAGAAGTCCAATACTCAACAAAAATGGGGGGTGGGGGGTAGGTTCCGCCCCTAGCCACCAGGCATCGAACCCTGGTGGATGCGGGCCTCTCATGCGTGCATATCCGTTAATTTCGATGGATCAAAAAATCTCTCTTCCTTTTAAAATTTTAAAATCACATTCAAACTAAAATTTATCCCCAGAAAATTGTATTTACCCCAAAATTTAAAATTTTAGATCCTCAAAATTTTAAATTAAAATTTAGTTCAATCAGAGAATTTAGTTTCCACCAATTATTTTAGTTTCCTCAAAAAATTAGTTCCATCCAGATTTAGTTCCCCTCAAAATTTAAGGATTTTTCCTCTAAAATTTTCATACACTCGCATCATATACATTGATTCCTCAACCTTAAAACCCAACCTTTTGTTCTAATCAGTAACTCGTTCATTAATATCTCTCAATTTTATAATGCATCAAGTGATCTTCATTGTAAAATCAAATGTAGCACTATTTCTTTTGTCTTAGCTTGTTAAGGCCTTGCTAGAAGCTCACACACACACATAGAAACACCTTAAAAATAATTTAAAATGTTTTAAAAATGCTTTAAAATGTTTTAGTGTCGTATCCTATGTATCTGTGTTTGGAGTCAACTACTCTTTAAATAGGAGTCGACTACCATCGAGACAGAGAGGAGGACAATTGCTGACTACAGTTACTGGAGTAGCCGACTACCTATGTGATAATCGACTACTACTACAACAGTCGTTGACTACCATCAGCTAAACGGACAGAAAAGACAGTTTCGTGATTTACGAAAAACTGTCGATTGATCCGTTGGAGGGTGTTTTGGGGAACGATTTTCACTGCGTTTTCACCCCTATATATGCTGAGATTGTAAAGGGTTTTAGTACGAAATTTTTGAGCAAAAAATCAAATTTTCAAAGCATTTCCAAGCTCTCTTTAAAAGCGCTCAAAGTTTTCTTGGCCTATGTTTGAAAAAGAGATTTTTACTTCTTTCTTAATCATGTTTTATTGATCTCTATCACGCCCCGCTTCCCGTTATACTTGGGAACGAGGACCCGAGCGGGTCTGCATGGGCTGGAGCAATGAAGCTTGAACCCAATAAGCATCTGTGAATTGCAGGAAGTGCATGCAATTCAGAACAACAGAGATACTATGAATTTAAAAGCCAACATTCAGTTAAAGTACATAATAATAAAAAGGGGCCCAAGCATGGCCTACAACGATAGCATTACTAGATAAAATGGGTACACACCCTACAAACAATAGCGGTCGAAAAGAAATAACAGCAGCGGTGAAACTCAGCAACTAGTCCACAGTAGAGAGGACTTCAGGATCAGCAGAATCCTGATCTAATGGATCAGACTGGTCAAGCAGCTCGTCCTCAAAGTACTCTGTCTCATGACCTGACATACATTTCAGATAATATAGAAATGTATGTCAGCAAGGGTTCTTGGCAAGGTTTTCAAAAATCATTTTCATGGCAGTTAGAACATTTATAACGACAAAATGAAATTTCAAGGATATATACTAGCATGGCAGTTCAATTTTAATTAAAGCATGTCAGTTCTAGTAAAAGTGAAAACGTAACAATTCTATTTAACAGTTAAAACATGGCAGACTATTTAAAAGAAACAACAGCAGTTCCAAAAGTTAACATGTTCAATGTCTGTTCAATTGTGTGTTTAAGTGCGTGTCTAGGGTTCACGTCTTTAGACGGCTAGTAAGTGAATCTACCTTCAGGTGCCCCCGAGAGGTGACCCTTTTACTACCGGCTAGTGCCCGTGACCCAACCCCACCCAAGTGTAATACTGGACACGAGCCAAACTAGCCAAACCGGCCAACGGAAATAACCAAATCATGGCATGCAATAACTAGGAGCCAACGACAAGCAATATCTGTGAGCCAACGGCGTGCAATATTTTATGAGTTTCAAACAGTTCAAAATATCTATACATGTCCAGAAACATTGCACTTCACAAAGTGTGTTCATTTTAATTATTAAGGTGTCCACACGCGCACACACACAATTTTTTTTATCTTAAAGATATACAAAAGTAGACGTGCATTTTTGTATGAAACGGTATTTGAAATGTGGGAAAAATGCACACTTGCCTGACTGAGACAGTTCTGGGTGTCCGAGCAATAGTAGGAAAAGTGCGACGTATCTGCGTCATTAAATTTCGATATTAACTTGCAGGTAACAATTTGCTAACCAACAAATATTACAACTCTTTTAACCAACTAGGGTATTTATACTTACTTACGTATATTAACAATTAATGTGTAAATATTAACTTACTAACTTATTATTAACATCATATTAATACTAACATGTATTAATTACTAATTAAATTGACTTTATAATATACTAGTTAACCTTAACTTACTAACATCATTATACTAATTGATTTTAAACTTATCCTTATAACTTTAACTCATTTATAATAGAAACTTGAATAATCAATTAACTAAACAAAATGGCCTAATGATTCAATAAGTTAAAGGTTTATACCCAATAAGTATACTACCCCAAACCCATTAACTTAAAACCCAATAGGTCATACACCCAATACCAAATAACTTCATACTCATGTTATAATACCCAAACCTAATAGCATGGTACCCAAACCCAATAAGATAACATTACCCAATCAAACCCATTAATTTAAAATCCAATAGGCTATGCCCAATACCCATTAACAAACTTAAACCCAGTAAGAATTCACCTCTCTTTTCTTCTTATTATTATCTTCCTTCTCACTTCTTTCACTAACTGTTTTCTTTTTATTTTACCCCGTTTTTTAACTGTCGGTTCTCACCTTCTTCTTCTTTCTTGCAGGATGACTCACGGCAAAGGGAGGGGCAGCAAGGGCAGCGGCCTGGCGCACAGGGAGCGGCGGCGCATGTCGCTGCTGCGGGTCGTGCGCATGTCACTGCTGCGGGGAGGCGCGCGGCTAGCAAGGGCTGGAGGCTCATGGCAAGGAGAGGGCGACGTGGCTAGGGCAAGGGAAGGCGATGGCGGCTTACGACAAGGAGGGTAGCGGCTGGCCTGGGGTGGAGAGGCACGGGAGAGAGGGAGGGGGCTGGTTTGTATTTGATTTTGGGGCTAAATGAATCTGAAATCAATTTCAGATTTAGGTTCTCCTATATCTAATCTCTGGTTTCTGGTTTCAATTTAGGGATTGATTTTGTATTTGGATTTCAATTTTGGGTTTGATTGTGGTTGTGGATTTCTGGCTGGATGTTTGATTTGGTTTGGGATTTGATGTTGAATTTGGGTTGAATTGGCTCTGTAGGGGAAATGGGTTTATGGAGTTCTGATCTTGCTGCCTGCCATCGTTGTTGTGTTTGCTGCTGTTGAAATACGAACAGTGAAGGGGAGACAACTTGAAGGGAGAGAGAAGGATGTTGGGGAGGAGATTGAAGGTGGTGGTTGGATCTCACCAATACTTTCGGTGGGATTCAATCTGGTAGGTTAGGTTAATTAATAATTAGTTAGAGTAATTAATTAGGGTAAAAAATTAATTAATCACGCCATGGTAAAAATTAAAAATCAGAGACGCGCTCGCGTCGACTAGCAGAAATAGGACTCGTGCACGAAAACATTCGGACAACCAAACGAGGTACGTGCACACAACAAATAACACACCTGGAAATACCGGCCGTTACATTCTACCCAACCTTAAGAAAAATTCCGCCTTCGGAATTCTTATCAACTAAGGAGCAGGGAATAAAAATGGATAATGCTCTCGCATTTCATCTTCCCGCTCAAGGTGGACTCTCCTGGCGAGTCACGACGCCACATCACCTTGACTAGATCAACAGTCATGTTCCTGAGGACTCTCTGGCATCGATCTAGGATCTCCACTGGTTGCTGCTCGTACGTCAGATCTGGCCGAACTGTAATCTCTGAGTAATCCATAGCGTGAGAATGGTCGCTGACGTAATGACGTAGCTGGGACACATGAAAAATGTCATGTACTCCCTCTAAGGATGGTGGTAGTGCTAAGCGATAAGTGATGTGTCCTTATATTCCACATTTTATCTATATGATTACACATCAAAATGATTGCTAAATTACACATTTCATACGCTTTTATGCTCATAATTGGAACTATCATACTTTAAGAGCGTCTGGTTACATTTCAAGGAATACCGAGCGATTTGGAGTATATTGGAGGAAGAGAGTGTGTGATTCAACACGGGTGCTCCTGAGGCGCCGCATTCGGCGACTTAAAACTACTGGGGAGCAAGGAAGGGGCAAGAGAGAAGGAGTGAAGAAGAGTATAATGAAGAAATCATGGTTCTATGATACCATGACTCATGGATTTCATGTCGCTTGAGCGAACTATGATGCGGCGAATGAATCGAGCGACTCGAAGTGCTGGAAACAGTACAGCCGTGCACTCTTTTAAAATCTGCTATCACCTGAGATTTTCAGTATTTTTCTAATATTTCTCCCAGATAGTAGACTTCAAGATGGTTCTAACTCCACCAAGAACGTGCCAATCAGAGATCGGATGAGCCCTGGGGAATTTCTGCAAGCTGATGCTGCAGTGCTGAAATTCTGCTGAAATCTGTTTGGCACCTACTCGACCGAGCAGAGTGCTCTATGTTGAGTATTGGACTTCTTCCTACTTGGTGTTAATGATGAGAAAACATAAATACTTGTGACTAATTCCCTATTTTGCAGTTAATCCATTGCCTAAGCTAATTATGAAGATCTACTTGCAACGGATGACACTCAAAGATCATTGAAAGCAAATGAAATAGATTGGATGATCGTAGATGGTGATTGAAGCTCCTATAAGACTTCAAGCTCATGCGTTGGATAGAAGAGAGAGTTCGTCAATGTAAATTTCTTATATCTCTTCTAGTATGTAGCTTAGAAGTAGAACATTGTTGGAGCACACACACATCTTCATTTCAGTCTTAGGACATCATTAGATCAATCGTCCTTAGACTCCAATTCATTTCTATCTTGATTGTGCATGTATTGTTTATAATATTCGACTGCTGAACATTTTACAGTCGCCTGTCTCAAGAACAATCGACTGTGTTTTGTTCTACAGTCGCATGTTATGCCCAAACTTTTACAGTCTACTTTGGGCTTCTCTATTTTAATTCTTACAGGCGACTTATGAATGATTCACAGGCGCCTGTCCAAGTGACAGTTGACTGTGTTTTGTGAAACAATCACATGTCTATCCTTAGCCCAAAGTGTATCTTTCTGTTTATTCTGGCCAGATGACTAATGTTGAATTTACAGTCGACTGTCCAATGGACCAGTCGACTGTCAATGCTGCAACAGTCGTCTGTCTATGAGCCACTTTGTTAACTCGACTCTCTGAAAAATCTCAGGGTTTTGACAGTCGTCTGTAGAAGGATTCACAGTCGCATGTTCTGATTAACAGTCGACTGTCGTCTCTTCATCAGTCGTCGGTCCTGTTCTTCCAGACGTTTTCCAGATTTCATCAACTTACCCATCTTCAGCCAGTCGCCTGCAATAGGATTTACAGTCGCTTGTTGGTTTAACAGTCGACTGTCCACATGGTAAGTTACCGTTATGAATTCTCACCTACCCTCTCTGACTGTGTAGCAGTCGACTGTGAATTCTTCAACAGTCGACTGTCGCAAGCCCAGATTCTATCTGTTGAGTTTTTCCTCACTGATTTCAAAGCAGTTTTGCTGAATTCGGTTGTAGGGTTTTGAGAAATCTATATAAAGAGCATCTACTGTTCCAATGAGAGGTTACTCTTTCTACCAAGTTAGATACTCATTCATTCAAACTTTCATTCTCAAGATCAAAGCTCTCAAACCCTAAAGCCCTAAGAATTCCAATCTTCAATCTCTAGAAATCTTCTAGGCATTTGGTGCAGTCAAGAGAAGGGATTTCCTCTCTTCCAAGAGAGTTTTTCAACACACAACACACTTCTCCTTCAAGTTCTACTTCAAGGCATAGGTGATTGTAAGTGGTTCTTTCATATTTCATAACTTTCGTTGTTTGAATTTGCTCTCGGGTTGTGAGAGCGGTTTGCTTGCTCCCAAGTTGTGGGAGTCAAGGACAATCGATTGTATTTCGATTTCACTTGTCGGGTTGCTACAAGTGGGTTTTAAGGAAACCTCAAGTTAGGGTTCTAACTTGAGTATCCGGTTGTTAACCGGGTGGACGGGACGTAGGATTACCGGGAAGAAGTCGGAAAGTGACTTGGGTAATCTGAACCCTTGAAACATCATTGCTTTTGCATTTGTTTCATTTTGGGTTTAATCTCTATTCCGCACTATTTTGTTGGTTTGCATTTTAAATTGCTGTAACTATCTTTTTAAATTGCATAAACACTATTCAACCCCCTTCTAGTGTTTTTCCCGTAGCCAGGGTCCTTACAATTGGTAGCAGAGCACAAGGTTATAGCTATGGCATCTAATAACAACAACGTTCCTCCACCGCCTCCGTACAACAATCACGATCATGATGGAGCGTCCACTCTTTTCGAAGGTCAATCAACGGTGCGTCCTCCGTGTTTCAATGACACGAACTTTGGCTATTGGAAATGTCGGATGGAGATGTTCCTAAGGAGTGCTTCATTTTGGAGAACCCTCCACAAGGAATACGTCGAGCCCACCGAAGAGGATTTCGAAAAATGGACGGCTTCCGAGAAATCCGTTGAAGTCAACAACGCAAAAGCAATGAACGCTCTTCATTGTGCGTTGGACCCGAATGAGTTCAACAAGATATGCACATGTAAGAGTGCATATCAAATTTGGAACCATCTCGTCGTTACCCATGAGAAAACGAACAAGGTAAAACTTTCTAAACTCTATGTTGCCGTGCAAAATTTCGATATGTTTCATATGCAGGAAAATGAGAGCATCGCATCGATGTACGGACATTTTACCGATATCACCAATGAATTGGAAGCTCTTGGACAAACATACACCGAACCAAACAAGGTAAAAAAGATCATAATGGGAATGACCTCCAAAGGGGAAAGAAGAGCTATCGCCATCGAGGAGGTCAACGACTTGAAGACTTACACAGTTGTGAACCTTATCGGTACTCTCATGTCTTATGAAGTAAGACGGGAGAACCAATTAAAGATTCAAGCTATGATGAAACCATCAGAGGCCAAGAAGAAAGCCTTGGCATTCAACGCCAATCCCTCATCCTCCGATAGTGAAGAATCAGAAGATGAGATGGACTTGGGTGAAATGGCCCAAATGGTGAAGAAGTTCCAACGCTTCTTTCGCAAAGGTGAATTTCCCTCAAACAAAAGATTTGAGTCTACTAATAATACTTCCTCTCTTTGCTTTAAGTGTAATAAGCCAGGGCACATCAAGAAGGATTGCCCAATGCCAAGAAACAAAGAGAAGTGGATGGCTCTACCACAAGTCCGACAAGAACAAGAGAGATAAGAAGAAAGGACTCGTCGATACATTCGATGACTCAAGTGGAGATTCATCAAGTGATTCCGATGATGAGAAGGGTGAGAGTGCCCACATGTGCTTCATGGCCCGAGAAGATCCACTCTCCGATGAGAGTGATTCCGTCATGGATGATACCGAGGTAACTATGGATGAATTACGAATTGCTGATGAAGAATTATTTGCTAGGTATCAATCTTTAATGCTTAGATACACTAGCTTAAAGAAATTGAATGTTAGCAATGCATCCATTCTATGCATTATCAACAATGACACCATTGTTGATACTTTAATCATTGAGAAATCGAATTTAGCTTCTCAAAATGTCACCCTGAGAGATGAGGTGAATAACCTCAAATCCCAACTAGATCAAACGCATCCTAAGGATAATAGTGATCTAGTTTCACGACACACACAATTGGGTTTAGAGAATGACTCTCTTAAAACTCAAGTGCACAAGCTCAAAGCACGGTGTCCACCTTGGATACCAATATTTCTTCTATTAAGGAGAAATATGAGCTATTGTCCTCACGTATTGTGAGATTCAATAAGGGAAAAGGACAATTGGACGATTTGCTAGCAACCCAATTTCCGGCCACACATCGTGTTGGTCTTAGTTTTGTGAACGCAAATGCATCCAATGCTCGCACTTCCTATAGTGGTGTCACTATAGACTTTGTGAGGCCATCCTCCGGTGCATCCACAAGTGGTGTCAAAACACAATAGGTAGCAATCCTACCAAGAAAGTCACCACTTCACCGTCTCTTCCTTTGGCAAGAAACCCACTAAGAGTGGAAACCAAAAGAGAAGCCATGCTTACATGTACACCAACATTCATCCACGTAGAATATCTCCTACTTCACAAGTGGATACTCATGACACCTTTTATACTCCACACCCACGGACATGTACAAATCCACACATGAGAAATACTCATGTACGTGCTCCTATACACCAACATTCACATACACATCATTCGTACATGTATGCACAACCTCTACATGTCATGCATGACCCATATGTTTCATACAACATGCATGTTCCCAAGCTTACATATAATCCTCGTATGTCCAATGCATATCCACCACCTCATTTTTATGCTAGAAACCATGTTCCTAAGAAGCATGCACCATATAGAAATCTAACAAGTATGCATGCAACTAGGAAAAGGACTCCCAAAATTTACACCATTTGGGGTCCTAAGAACACTAGCTTAAATGATATGAATGCATATTTTGATTCCAATTTTCATGATGTTATTAAGAATAGTAATTATGTTGGGAAGCGGAAGTCCACTTGGACTTGGCTTCCAAAGGGCTAATTCCCTTGGACCCAACAAAAATTGGGTACCATGAGCTTATGGTATATTATGTATGTACCCAAGAGAAAGAAAAAGAGCAAGAAATATCAAACTAACTCTAAAAGGAAAGGATGGATTCTCGACAGTGGTTGCTCCTGGGAGATCCCTCATTGCTCTCCGAAGTGATTAGCGTCAAGGATGGTGCAACGGTCACTTTTGGAGGTAACCAAAAGGGAACCATCATTAGAGTAGGTATAGTCGGAAACCCCTCCAAACCTTTAATTACTAATGTATATCTTATTAGTGGTTTATGTCACACCCTTATCTCCATTAGTCAACTTTATGACAAAAGTTACAAGGTTAACTTTGGAGAGGGTATGTGTGAAATTGTTAATTCTAATTCGCATGTTTTATTTACCGGTATTAGGCATAAAATGTTTATTATTTGAGCTTGCCTAAAACCATTGAACATTGCTTAGTTGCTAATACAAATGAATAACTGTTATGGCATCGTCGTTTTGGTCATGTTCATTTCAAGCACTAATATAAGTTAGCTAATCATAATCTAGTCAAAGGTTTCCAAAAATTGCTTTTAGTAAGAAAAACTTTTGTGATTCATGTCAAAGAGGTAAACTTAGTAAATCATCTTTTAAGCTTAAAGAATGCATTACTTCTAAGAGGCCCCTAGAACTACTTCATCTAGAATTGTTTGGGCCAACTAGAACCGCTTCTTTAGGCAATGCTCATTATGGATTAGTTGTCGTTGACGACTTCTCTAGATTTACTTGGGTTTCATTCTTAACTAATAAGAATGAAGCTTTTGAAGAGTTTACCATATTTGCAAAGAAGATTCAGAATCTCTTAGTATCCACCATTATCAATATCTGTAGTGATCATGGATGAGAATTTGAGAATGAGTCTTTTACAAAGTTTTGTGATGACGCCGGGATAACTCACAATTTTTCCTTTCCTTGGGCACCACCACAAAATGGTGTTGTAGAGAGAAAGAATAGGACTCTTATTGAGTGTTCTCGTACTATGCTACAATGATAGTCATCCTGGACTACAATTTTGGGCAGAGACGGTGCACACGGTATGCTATGTGCTCAATAGGATCCTCGTGAGACCCCGAACGAACAAAACTTATTTTGAGTTATTTTATGACAAAAAGTCTCAAGTTAAATATTTTTGAGTTTTTGGTTCAAAATGTTTTATCAAGAACACTTTTGGTAATTTAGATAAATTTGAGCCAAGATCCGATGAAGGAATTTTTGTTGGATATTCCACACGTAGCAAAACCTACCGGATATACAACAAAACTTCTTCAACGATCGAGGAATCACTACACGTATCATTTTATGAAGATTTTGATTTTCCTAATGCTGATGATGATAGTGTAGATGCTATTTGTGATTCTCTTAGTAATGTTAAGATTAATGATTTGATTATTGAGACTAACACTACTAATGAGATTGTTGAAGATGTTCCAAGTGATGCAGGAATACCCAAAGCTTACCCAACCGTTCGCAACCATCCACATAACCAAATTATTGGAGATATTGGTGTGGGTGTTCGAATGAGGTCAAGAATTGAAGAATTCTCTCATTGCGCATTTGTCTCTACCATTGAGCCAAAGAACATCCAAGAAGCTTGTGAGGATAGCTCTTGGATAGTGGCAATGGAAGAAGAACTAATGCAATTCGAGAGAAATGAAGTTTGGGAGCTCGTTCCTCTTCCAAGTGGTCATCAAGTTATTGGGACCAATTGGATCTTCAAGAACAAGACCGATGAGAACAAGGTAATCATAAGGAACAAAGCAAGGTTAGTAGCTCAAGGCTACCGGCAAGAGGAAGGTATTGATTTCGAAGAATCCTTTGCTCCCGTAGCTAGATTAGAAGCTATTAGATTGCTTTTATCTTTTGCGTCTCATAAGAATTTCAAACTATTTCAAATGGATGTTAAAAGTGCATTTTTAAATGGAATTGTCAATGAAGAAGTATATGTTTCTCAACCTCCCGGTTTCATTCATAAAAAATTTCCAAACCATATTTTCAAACTTAAGAAAGCGTTGTATGGGTTGAGACAAGCTCCTAGAGCTTGGTATGATCGACTCAAGACTTTTCTTTTGGATTTAGGTTTTTAAAATGGGAGAAGTTGATTCAACACTTTTCATTACAGATTATGAAAATGACATCCTATTGATTCAAGTTTATGTGGACGATATAATATTTGGTTCTACTAACTTTAATCTTTGTCAAGAATTTTCTAAGTCTATGAAGGATGAATTCGAGATGAGCCACATGGGAGAGCTCAATTACTTCCTTGGACTACAAATTCGACAAATGAAGGATGAGACTTTCATACATCAAACAAAGTACACAGGGGAGCTTATCAAGCGATTCGGGATGGAATCGTCTTCAAGCAAAAGGACTCCCATGAGTACGACAACCCATCTACACAAGGATGAGAACGGAAAAGATGTAGACGTTCGTCTATATCGAGGTATAATCGGTAGCTTACTTTATTTAACCGCTAGTAGGCCCGATATCATGTTCATTGTATGCCTATGTGCTAAATATCAAGCTAGACCTAAAGGGTCACACTTGATTGTGGTTAAACGAATTTTTCGTTATCACTTGATATTGGATTATACATGCTATATGTGATGTGATGTATTCTGAGACAATATGTTTTCTTCGTATATCTCAATGTTGATATTGGACTTTCATTCCTCTATTCACATAAGTATATGATGTGGTTTTATGAATTTTGGTTCTATTTACCTTTATAATCCTTGATTGTTGATAGTTCTTATTTAGCACAATTGTTGTTGTTATTTACTCCCACCTTTTGGATAATGCCATAAGGGGAGAGAAATAAACATATAGATTCATAACGAATGTGCTAAGTATGTACTAATAACATTTGAATCTAAGATTGAAGTTGCCTTAGATTCAGGTGGAGTAAGATACAATGAATAGGGATTTAACTCCTAGATCTCATGAATTAAATTCATGTATGCATATCATACTCATTTTCTTCAACTGATATGTAGATGCCCTAATATTTATTGTCTAACTTGATTGGCATCTATGTAGGGGGAATAAGTTTTTTTAAGCACAATTATTTATCTTTTTGTTTTTGTTTGTTTGTCATCATCAAAAGGGGGAGAATGTTGAGTATTGGACTTCTCCCTACTTGGTGTTAATGATGAGCAAATATAAATACTTGTGACTAATCCCCTATTTTGCAGTTAATCCATTGCCTAAGCTAATTTTGAAGATCTACTTGCAATGGATGACACTCAAAGATCATTGAAAACAAATGAAATGGATTGGATGATCGTAGATGGTGATTGAAGCTCCTAGAAGACTTCAAGCTCATGTGTTGGATAGAAGAGAGATTTTGTCAATGTAAATTTCTTATATCTCTTCTAGTATGTAGCTTAGAAGTAGAACATTGTTGGAGCACACACACATCTTCATTTCAGTCTTAGGACATCATTAGAGCAATCGTCCTTAGACTCCAATTCATTTCTATCTTGATTGTGCATGTATTGTTTATAACAGTCGACTGCTAAACATTTTACAGTCGCCTGTCTCAAAAACAGGCGACTGTGTTTTGTTCTACAGTCGCCTGTTATGCGCAAACTTTTACAGTCTAGTTTTGGGCTTCTCTGTTTTAATTCTTATAGGCGACTTATGAATGATTCACAGGCGCCTGTCCAAGTGACAGTCAACTGTGTTTTGTGAAACAGTCGACTGTCTATCCTTAGCCCAAAGTCTATCTGCTTGTTTATTCTGGCCAGTCGATTAATGTTGAATTTACAGTCGACTGTCCAATGGACCAGTCGACTGTCAATGCTGCAACAGTCTTCTGTCTGTGAGCCACTTTGTTGACTCAACTCTCTGGAAAATCTCAGGGTTTTGACAGTCGTCTGTAGAAGGATTCACAGTCGCCTGTTCTGATTAACAGTCGACTGTCGTCTCTTCATCAGTCGTCTGTCATGTTCTCCCAGACATTTTCCAGATTTCATCAACTTACCCATCTTCGGCCAGTCGCCTGCAGTAGGATTTACAGCCGCATGTTGGTTTAACAGTCGACTGTCGATGTCGCATCAGTCGACTATCCATGTGGTAAGTTACCGTTATGAAATCTCAAGTGGGTTTTAAGGAAACCTCAAGTTAGAGTTCTAACTTGAGTATCCGGTTGTTAACCGGGTGGAAGGGATGTAGGATTACCGGGAACAAGTCGGGAAGTGACTTGGGTAATCCGAACCCTTGAAACATCCTTGCGTTTGCATTTGTTTTATTTTGGGTTTAATTTCTATTCCGCACTATTTTGTTGGTTTGCATTTTAAATTGGTGCAACTATCTTTTTAAATTGCATAAACAATATTCAACCCCCTTCTAGTGTTTTCCCCATAGCCAGGGTCCTTACACTCTACTTGACCGAGCAGGGTGAAGATTGTGCTAAAATCTGTCAAATTGAGCAGAGGGCTCTACTAGACCACTATTCGATCAAGCAGAGAGCTCTACTCGACCGAGCAGCTGTATACTCAACCAAGCAGCTGCTTGCTCGGGCCGAGCAGACAGAGTGACATTTTTTGGAGAGGCCCGACTCACTGACGTACTCGATCGAGCAGCCTATTACTCGACCGAGCAGCTACTTACTTGGACCGAGCAGACCCTACTCGGTCCGAGCAGACAGAGCGACGATTTTTGACGAGGGTGATTTACTGTCATGCTCGGTCGAGTAGTACATCTGCTCGGACCGAGCGGCCGACTAAGCAGCTTCTTGCTCGGACTGAGTCGTCGTGGGCCCCAGGCCCAGATTCTGGGGACGTTTTGAAGGGGTATTTTTGGGTTTTGTTTCACGAGGGTTTTGGGGGGATATTTGGGAGCCGTCAGGGAGATAGGGGGAGACTTTTTTGTAGATGTTGAGGGGAGAAGAGTTTTTTAGATCTTTTTAGGGTTTTTCGGCGACGATCTTTTGAGGAGTTAGGCTATGCCCTAGGCCCCTCCTTTATATCAAGATAAGTATTTTTGCCCTTTTAATTCTATTATTATTTTCTTTGTGATTTCTTATTGTTTATCCCTTTTTGATGCATGCAATGAAATCTTTGTGTGTTCTATTATCTATTGCTATTGCTATGCTTGAGTAGTCTTTTCTTTTCTAGGGCTAAGAGATTAGCACATGGATCTTAGGATTTAGACGCAAAGTTGGGATTTTTATGGGGCGTTGGATATAAAAGGGGTTGTATTTTGGTTGATCTCGCAAAATCCCTAGGAGAACTCGTACTGAGATCGTGCCCACGTTCGGTGGAATCGATTAGCTTAAGGAGTATTCTACGGATTTAATTAGGGAGTTAGTGGATTCAACCGAGGTATGTGACCATGCCCATCTCGTGCCTTGAGGGGATCCACCGACGAACTATACCACTAATTGACGGCTACCGCCATTGCGTCAATAAGAGCCACCAAAATACCTCGATGCTCTAACCCATGAGAGTGGTATAAGTTGAGAGCATTCAAACCATGAGAGTGGTGAGATTATTGTAGATCCTTAATGCACGTATCGTATGCGCTTATCGCACGAGCGGGGTTAATGTGATACATTAGATTCATGATGCCCAGACGCGTGAATTCACTTTCTAGATGCTACAAATTCCCAATAAAACCAACGCAACGTAAGAGTTCTAGCCTAGCGTCGACATACGCCGGTCCTAGTGGCGAGTCCTAAGCCCTAATCTTTTGTATTTTATTTATTTCTTTCTTTGTGTGGAATCCCTTGCCTGCGACGTTGAGTGACACAACCTTCGAATCCATCACCATTACGACCGTCCATATTTCACATCCACCAATAAACCCGCAAGTCTAACTCAACCTAGGAGTAGATAGGTAGTATAGCACCGCTTCCCCGTGTTCGATACCTGCTTGCCACTATACCATGCGCTTGCGTTAAACAACATCGTTTCGGAGTTAGTTCCGGGCCGATCAGTTTATGGCGCCGTTACCGGGGATTTATCTCTGTGTAATTCGTGCCATAACTAGGTCGTTCTAGGGTTACATTTCGGACGCATCAAGTTTATGGCGCCGTTGTCGGGGAGGCGTTCCGCCATATTATCTATTTACCACAATTAGGTTGATTAGATTGCGTTAAAAAATTCAAATCAAAATCAAAATCAAAAAAACAAAAAAACAGAGAGAGAAATTTTTTCCCGCCACCTGCTTTATCATTATTTCTACCTTTTTCTGCCACTGATATTTTTCTCCAGGTATTTGTCTTTGTTGATCATGTGTTATGGCAGAGATGGCTGAGATTATATGGACCACATATTTTTATGTGTACCTTGATAAGATTCTTGCACGACAGGCTGAGGACCTTGATGCTTCAACCTGTGAAGAGATAACGGTCCTAGAGCTTCCGCAGCCACCTCTTCCTTCCACTAACGCCGAGAACTACCCCACAGAGCTTATTGCTCCCATTCAGGGAGATCTCTTCACTCCCTCGTCCTTTACATTTGATTCCCCTCCAGTGTATGATGTTTATTATGATTCAGATTTCGATGACTCATTGCACCTTTTGCAGGATACACATACATATGATCAAGAGGTACAATGGGACGTATACGAGGAGGAGAGCGAGGAGTTAGCACACATGGATGTTGTTGAATATGATCAGGAGGTGCACTGGGATAAGTCTGACGATGATGAGGAGCATCCTGACGAGACCCACTTTATTATACCAGAGTTACCTGAGGAACCAGAGGAAAACAACGAGGAGTTAATCGATGTAGTGCATGAGCATAGAGATTTATTTCCAGGGAAGTGTTGTCAACCAATTTTAATTTTAAATATTGTTGTTGATGACCCGCTTTGGAATATATATATTTTGGGGAAGAATTTCCCACATCAGATTGATCGGCTTATCTCTTCCAGGGTACAGGTGGAGTCCTTGGAGAGATGCTGGGAGCCACATTACTGGAATCTGATGAAGCCTGTGGAGATACGCACCTGGCAGAGCCACGAAAAGTGTAGATAGAGCAGCTGCCTACACCGGCAAAGATATTGGACCCGCCTTTTGCTACAGGTGGTACCAATCTAGTAGTGTAGTATTTTATGTTTTCAATAATCACGAATCCTCTCGGCAGCGAGAGGACCATATAGGATTTTATATGCTTTCTTAGTTTAATAAATTCACCCCATATGATGGCTCCATTATCTTTTGCACCCAACCCATTTATCATCTATGCCCACCTTTATATTTGGTGCTTATTTCACCTCTCCCCCCAATTTTTATGTGATGTTTAAGCTTGGGGAGAGAAACTATTTTGTTGAGTGCCCCCCCATCTTGTCGTTGTCCTCTATTTATATCATACACACATTGAGGACAATGTGATGTTTAAGCTTGGGGGAGTGCATAGTGCATGCACTTTGCTTCATTGTGAAACACACTTCGAAATCTCCATGTGAACCATGTCCACTTCTATATTTATGTCTCATATGCTTTATTTTCTATGAAATGTCGTGGATTTATTTTTTTTTACGAACTCTGATATCTGTTAGATTAGAGTTTAATTCCTTGATTAGTGTATCTTTGTTAATATGCTTTTTCACAGTAGAATCCATAATTTCACAACCATATTCTCGAAACAGTTAAGCTAAAAATGAATGAATCAAATCTGAAAATTATTTGACTCCTGCGTGATTTGCTTGATAATTATTTGACTCCTGCGTGATTTGCTTGATAATTATTTGACTCCTGCGTGATTTGCTTGATAATTCTATTTCTTCATGGATGTTTAGTGATTCAAAAGAGATAGGATAACCCCATGACAACCAAAGTAGTGATGATTAGGATTCCTGAAACCGAGCCATGTCTAAATTCTGTGTCTTTTCTTTTTCTTTTGTGAATAGCCAATAAATGATATTTGATCATATTTTGCATTCCATCGCGTTTACGTGAGTTTGCAAAAATCCCAATAATGCAAAAATCAAACAAATATCCTGAATAAAAGGCCCTATGGGTTCTTCGTAACCCAATGGCCTAAGACCGTCTGGTCTGGGATGCATAGGCCGGTTTTTGTATATATTGAGTTATCACGTGTATACGAAGAAAGAAAAAATGCATATGAAATATTCGTATAGCCAAAAACATTATAAAACTACAAAAATCCCATATCCTTATCTCCATTTCTATATAGCACAAAGACATGGCAAAGTTGATGGGTTCTAGGAGTCTTGAAATGGTCGTAGCGTGGTGATGCTTTATCTTGATTGAATTTGCTAAATTCATTTCATGAAGTATAACAAAATACCACGCATGCTTGAAAATGTTTGATCATGACATACCATACTGCTTAGAGAATGAGTTTCATTTCTGTGAACTTAGAATATTGCATGATAAACTATGATATGATATAACTCTAATCTCTTTTTATTGTTTATCAAGTTCATTCTATTTATTGAAATCCATGTTATTTTAATTCGAACGAGACTTAAGTATTTGTTGTGTATATGTGTTCTGATTTCATATTGATGTGTGTTCACGAGATCTTGCATATCTTGGGTTCTTGTATTTTCTGAATTTAAGATTGAACCCCTTGTCTCCATTACACGCCACCGCCTCGCATCTTCATTGTATCCCTCTCCAGTGTTAGCTTCTTACTATTCTTCCTCGAGGACGAGTAAGAGGTAAGCTTGGGGGATTCTGATGTGTCCTTATATTCCACATTTTATCTATATGATTACATGTCAAAATGATTGCTCAATTACATATTTCATATGCTTTTACGCCCATAATTGGAACTATCATACTTTAAGAGCGTCTGGTTCCATTTCAGGGAATATCAAGCGATTTGGAGTATATTGGAGGAGCGAGTGCGTGATTCGACACCAGCGCTCCTGAGGCGCCGCATTCGACGACTTAAAGCTGACGGGGAGCAAGGAAGGGGCAAAAGAGAAGGAGTGAAGAATAGGAGAATGAAGAAAGCATGGTTCTATGATACCATGACTCATGGATTTCAGGTCGCTCGATCGAACAATGATGCGGCGAAGAAATCGAGCGACCCGAAGTGCTGGAAACAGGACAGTCGTGCACTCCTTTAAAATCTGCTATCACCTGAGATTTTTCAGTATTGTTTTGATATTTTTTCCAGATAGTAGACTTTAAGACGGTTCCAATGCCACCAAGAACGCACCAATCAGAGGTCGGATGAGCCCTGGGAAATTTCTGCAAGCTAATGCTGCAGTGCTGAAATTCTACTGAATCTGTTTGACACCTACTCGACCGAGCAGAGTGCTCTACTTGACTAAGCAGGGTGAAGATTGTGCTGAAATCTGTCAAATTGAGCAGAGGGATCTACTCAACCACTACTCGACCTAGCAGAGGGCTCTACTCGACCGAGCAGCAGTATACTCGACCGAGCAGCTGCGTACTCGGGCCGAGCAGACAGAGTGACATTTTTTGGAGAGGCCCGAATCACTGACGTACTCGACCGAGCAGCCTATTACTCGATCGAGCAGCTACCTACTCAGACCGAGCAGACCCTACTCGGTCCGAGCAGACAGAGCGACGATTTTTTACGAGGGCGATTTACTGTCATGCTCGGTCGAGCAGCATCTGCTCGGACCGAGCGGCCGACCGAGCAGCTTCCTACTCGGACCGAGTTACCGTGGGCCCCAGGCCCGGATTCTGGGGATGTTTTGAAGGGGTATTTTTGGTTTTTTTTCACGAGGGTTTTGGGGAAATTTTTGGGAGCCGTCAGGGAGATGAGGGGAGACTTTTTTGTAGACATTGAGGGGAGAAGAGTTTTTTAGGTCTTTTTAGGGTTTTTTGACGACAATCTTTTGAGGAGTTATGATATACCCTAGGCCCCTCCTTTGTATCAAGATAAGTATTTTTGCCCTTTTAATTCTATTATTATTTTCTTTTTGATTTCTTATTGTTTATCCCTTTTTGATGCATGCAATGAAATCTGTGTGTGTTCTATTATCTATTGCTATTGCTATGCTTGAGTAGTTTTTTCTAGGGCTAAGGGATTAGCCCATGGATCTTAGGATTTAGACGCAAAGTTGGGATTTTTATGGTGCGTTGGATATAAAAGGGGTTGTATTTTGGTTGATCTCGTAAAATCCCTAGGAGAACTCATACTGAGATCGTGCCCACGGTCGGTGGAATCGATTAGCTTAAGGAGTATCCTACGGATTTAATTAGGGAATTAGTGGATTCAACCGAGGTACGTGACCATGCCCGGCTCGTGCCTTGAGGGGATCCACCGACGAACTATACCACTAATTGACGGCTACCGCCATTGCGTCAATAAGAGCCACCAAAATACCTCGAAGCTCTAACCCACGAGAGTGGTATGAGTTGAGAGCATTCGAACCACGAGAGTGGTGAGATTATTGTATATCCTTAATGCACGTATCATATGTGCCTATCGCACGAGCGGGGTTAATGCGATACGTAAGATTCATGATGCCCAGACGCGTGAATTCACTTTCTAGATGCTACAAATCCCCAATAAAACCAACGCAAGGTAAGAGTTCTAGCCTAGCGTCGACATCTGACGGTCTTAGTGGCGAGTCTTAAGCCCTAATCTTTTGTATTTTATTTCTTTCTTTCTTTGTGTGGAATCCCTTGCCTGCGACGTTGAGTGACACAACCTTCGCATCCATCACCATTAAAACCGTCCATATTCCACATCCACCAATAAACTCGCAATTCTAACTCAACCTAGGAGTAGATAGGTAGTATAGCACCGCTTCCCCGTGTTCGATACCCGCTTGCCACTATACTGTGAGCTTGCGGTAAACGACATCGTTTCGAAGTTAGTTCCGGGCCGATCAGTTTATGGCGTCGTTGCTAGGGATTTATCTCCGTGTAATTCGCGCCATAACTAGGTTATTCTAGAGTTACATTTCAGACGCATCAATAATGTACCTCTCCAACTTGCTCTAGCACATCGAACGGTCCAATGTATCTCGGACTAAGCTTGCCTCGCTTCCCGAAGCGGATCACTCCTCGATTCAGGGAGATCTTCAGGAACACATGATCTCCCGGCTAAAACTCTAGAAGACGCCGTTTAGCATCCGCCCAATGCTTATAACGGTTCTGAGCGATCCGAAGCTTGTCTCTGATATCTCGCACAACATCCATCGCTTCGACTATCATCTCTGGCCCCAAGAGCTCTCTATCACCAATGCCATCCCAACTCAGTGGTGATCGACATTTCCTCCCATAGAGAGCAGCAAATGGTGCCATGCCAATGCTCGCCTGATATCTTTTGTTGTAGGAGAACTCCACCAGGTGTAGGTGATCTTCCCACGAACCCTTGAGATCCAACATGCAAGCTCTCAACATGTCATCCAATATCTGGATAGTGCGCTCCGACTATCCATCAATCTGTGGGTGATACACAGTGCTGAAACTCAGATTGGTACCCAGATTCGTCTGCAAACTCTTCCAGAATTGAGACGTGAATCTCGTGTCCCGGTCAGAGACAATAATCACGGGAACTCCATGTAATCGCACAATCTCCTGCATGATTATCGATCACATCACGACGTATACTAGAAAGAAGGTATAAAGGTATAAGAAAGATATTTACATCCATATACTTCTTTGCAGGTATCTCAGTAGCTTGTCCTACTCGAAAAGGTATTAAATGCGTAGACTTGGTTAATCGATCAACGATAACCCAAATCGCGTCATTTTGCTTGGTGCTCTGAGGTAGTCCAGTCATGAAGTCCATGGTGATGTGCTGCCACTTTCACTCTGAAATCGGCAGGGTTGAAGCAATCCGGCAATGCGATCGTGTTCAGCCTTCACTAGCTAACACACAAGACATTGGTGACGCTACGAGCTACACTCCTCTTCATACCATGCCACCAAAAATTCAGACGGAGATCCTTGTACATCTTGGTACCGCCAGGATGAATGGAATAGGGAGAGCTATGAGCTTCATTCATCAGTTCATCTCTGATATCACTAGAAGGTACGTAGGTCCTACTGTCGTATCTCAAGGAACCATCCTCATGAACAATAAAATCCGTCCGAAGTCCAGCTTCAACTTGCTCTCATATCCTCTGTAGTTTAGCATCTCCAGACTATGCAGCTTTGATCTGATACACTATCGTCGACTGAATCTGCATATTCATCAATGACGATATGACTCCAGGTAACACAACCTCTGTGCTCATCTCACGCAGATCCTGTTGTAACCTCCACTAAACTGTGAGAGTCATAACCGCTGGAAGTTTGCTCAAAGCGTCAGGTACAACATTAACCTTTCCTGGATTACATTGGAGGTCGATGTCGTAATCAGCCATCAGCTCTAACCATCTGTGATGTCTCATATTTAACTCCTTCTGTGTAAAAATATATTTCAAACTCTTTTGATCAGTGAAAATCTTCACTTTCTCACTCAGTAAGAAATGTCTCCAGATCTTCAAAGCGAAGATGACAGCATCTAACTCCTAGTCGTGAATCGGGTAATTCTTCTCGTGGATCTTCAACTGTCGAGAAGCATATGCGACTACATGATCGTGCTGATGCAAAACACATCCAAGACCTTTGTCCGAGGCATCACAAAAGATCTCGAATCCTCCAGTTCAAAAGACCTTGCTTTCAAAGTCCCAAATACCTGCTTGCAAGTGTCTGACCAAACATACTTGACGTCCTTCCGCGTCAGTTGAGTCATGGGCTCAGCTATCCTCGAGAAATCCTGAATGAATCGACGGTAGTAGCCCGCCAATCCTAGGAAATTCCGGATGTCTGATGCTTACTGAGGGGTGGGCCAATTTCTGACTGATGTAACCTTCTCTGGATCGACCGAGATACCTTCGCCTGATAGCACATGTCCAAGAAATGCAATCCGGTTCAACCAGAACTCGCACTTGTTGTACTTGGCATACAACTGATGATGGCGAAGCGTCTCCAAAACCATCTGCAGATGCTCAGCATGCTCATTCTCGCTCCTCGAGTAGACCAATATGTCATCAATAAATATCACTACGAATTTAACCAGAAACTCGTAGAATATCATATTCATGAGATTCATGAATACTGCAGGAGAGTTGGTCACACCAAATGGCATGACAACGAACTCGTAGTGTCCATACTTGGTCCGAAAGGCCATCTTGTAGATATCCTCATTCTTGACCTTCACCTGATGGTATCCACTCATGAGGTTCAGCTTCGAGAAAACTTGTGATCCACTGAGTTGATCGAAGATATCATCTATGCGAGGTAACAGGTACTTATTCTTCACGGTGACATTGTTCAGCTCCCGATAATCCAAACACATCCTTCTCGATCCATCCTTCTTCTTGACCAGCAGTACAGGTGCACCCCAGGGAGATACGATGGGATGAATGAATCCTTTCTGCAACAGGTCGTCCAACTGCTTTCGTAGCTCTTCAAGTTCTACTGGAGCCATGCGGTAAGGTGCCTTTGAGATTGGCTGAGTATGCGGCATCAGGTCGATACTGAACTCCAAAGCTCGGTCAGGCGGCAATCCAAAAATGTCTTCCGAAAATACATCTTCGAAGTCTCGAACCACTGCAGGCTTCTCCGGTTCGACTTGCATAGATGCGAGGATCCTTTCGTTCGATTGAGCCCGAAATCTGATAGGCTCAAGCGAACGACTACCACTGATGAATTCAAACACCGGTTGGTCGGAAATTTCGAATACTACTTTCTTCTTGTGACAATCGATAGTAGCATAGAAAGTCCCTAACCAGTCCATGCCAAGAATAGCATCAAAGTTGGGTGTGTCCAAGACCATGAAGTTTGCATAAAGCTCATGTCCGCAAATCACTAAGGGACATGATTTGCATCCCAAGGTAACACTCACTACGCCACTTTCGGTTGTGATATTCCATCTCTTGGAAAGTGGGTAGGTAGGGGATCGAGTGCTTAACTACAAACTTCTGGGATATAACACACATGGAAGCTCCGGAATCAAATAAAGTCAGAGCCGGGTGGGAGGCCACTAATACACATGTGATCACTTCATCCTCAGTCTCAGCTTTTGCAGCTTTCATCATGAACGCCTGGCGCTTCGGCTGATTGGCCTGCTGATAGGCCCGGTTCTGTGGAATCAGAGGCGGTCCATGCTGCGTAGGTTTGGGTGCTCCTTGCTGAACAGGTGCATGCAATGCTTGCTGAATAGGTCCAGGTACTCCAGTAGGTGCTCGACGGTCCTTGTCGTGATGGCAGTCTCTCACAGCATGTGCAGGTGATCTGAAAATTAGGCACCGGTTCAGCATCCTCCTACAATCCTTCTTTTGGTGTCCAGTCTTGCCATAGAAGTAGCAAGATAGCTGCGATCGATCGACATGAGTAGATGGCCTCTTGAACGGTGTGGTCTGCAGAGGTCTAAAGTTTCCTCTGGGCACCATCCTAGCTGGCTCCATGTGACGCTTGCCTCCTCTACCTGAAGGTCCCACTGGGAGTCTTGCCACAATCTCATGCTCACGTGCAAAATCCAGAACGTCTTGAAGTGTCGTCAGTCTTGCTGAGGTCATTGAGGCTTGGACCTTGGGATTCAGGCCTTTGCGAAACTAAAACATACAGTCTTCAGGGTCTTCAACCATGTGAGGTGCAAAACAGCTAAGCATGGCAAACTCAGCCTCATACTCGTCCACGGTCCTATCTCCTTGGACCAGATTAGTGAAACGCTGTTGAAGCTCTCTTTTGGCTACTTTGGGAAAGTATTTAGCATCGAACCTTTCCCGAAACATGCCCCAACAGATCGGCCTAACCAGACATTTCTTCTCCAGTTGCCACCAGCTCCTAGCATTGTCGGTCAGCTGTAGTTTCGCTACTTTAACCCATCCAGCCTGAGGGATACGTGTAGCACTCAGCTTATCTTCAGTCTCTTGAACCCATTCATCAGCTCCTAGATGCCCTTCTTTTTCAGAGAAGCTCCTGGGTTGCAACTCATGGAACTGTCTAACTCATGGTTCAGCTTGAGTGGGTGGCGGTGGCGGTGATGCAATCTGAGCAGGTTGTTGTCCCTGCTGAATCAGCTGATGTTGGACCTCCAACATTTCCCTTATGACTCCGAGGAGTTCATTAACATCGGCACCTCCGTTAGCTGTATTACCATTACCATTCCCATTCATGGTGTTGTGTCCTCATGCCATGTTGAGACAAGAAACTTGGTTAAATTTTGTGTACGAGATAAATCTAGACGTTTTGGCCATTGATAGTATTTCCATTGTCCTAAAGTTTCGCTAAATGCAAGACCTGCATGGGCCACCACAAAAACCTGTCACGATCCGCTTCTCGTTATACTTGGGAGCGAGGACCCGAGCGGGTCTGCATGGGCTGGAGCAGTAAAGCTCGAACCCAATAAGCGTCTATGAATGACACCTTTCGCAGGAACTTGCATGCAATTCAGAACAATAGAGATACTATGAATTTAAAATCCAACATCCAGATACAGTACACAATAATAAAAAGGGGCCCAAGCATGGCCTACAACGATAGTGTTACAAGATAAAATGGGTATACACCCTACAAACAACAGCGGTCGAAAAGAAATAACAGCAGCGGTGAAACTCAGCAACTAGTCCACAGTAGAGAGGACTTCAGGATCAGCAGAATCCTGATCTAATGGATCAGACTGGTCAAGCAGCTCGTCCTCAAAGTACTCTGTCTCATGACCTGACATACATTTCAGATAATATAGAAATGTATGTCAGCAAGGGTTCTTGGCAAGGTTTTCAAAAATCATTTTCATGGCAGTTAGAACATTTATAACGACAAAATGAAATTTCAAGGATATATACTAGCATGGCAGTTCAATTTTAATTAAAGCATGTCAGTTCTAGTAAAAGTGAAAACGTAACAATTCTATTTAACAGTTAAAACATGGCAGACTATTTAAAAGAAACAACAGCAGTTCCAAAAGTTAACATGTTCAATGTCTGTTCAATTGTGTGTTTAAGTGCGTGTCTAGGGTTCACGTCTTTAGACGGCTAGTAAGTGAATCTACCTTCAGGTGCCCCCGAGAGGTGACCCTTTTACTACCGGCTAGTGCCCGTGACCCAACCCCACCCAAGTGTAATACTTGACACGAGCCAAACTAGCCAAACCGACCAACGGAAATAGCCAAATCATGGCATGCAATAACTAGGAGCCAACGACAAGCAATATCTGTGAGCCAACGGCGTGCAATATTTTATGAGTTTCAAACAGTTCAAAATATCTATACATGTCCAGAAACATTGCAATTCACAAAGTGTGTTCATTTTAATTATTAAGGTGTCCACATGCACACACATAATTTTTTTATCTTAAAGATATACAAAAGTAGACGTGCATTTTTGTATGAAACGGTATTTGAAACGTGGGAAAATGCACACTTGCCTGACTGAGACGGTTCTGGGTGTTCGAGCAATGGTAGGAAAAGTGCGAAGTATCTGCGTCATTAAATTTCGATATTAACTTGCAGCTAACAAGTTGCTAACCAATAAATATTACAACTCTTCTAAGCAACTAGGGTATTTATACTTACTTACGTATATTAACAATTAATGTGTAAATATTAACTTACTAACTTATTACTAACATCATATTAATACTAACATGTATTAATTACTAATTAACATTGACTTTATAATATACTAGTTAACCTTAACTTTCTAACATCATTATACTAATTGATTTTAAACTTATCCTTATAACTTAAACTCATTTATAATAGAAACTTGAATAATCAATTAACTAAACAAAATGGCCTAATGATTCAATAAGTTAAAGGTTTATACCCAATAAGTATAATACCCCAAACCCATTAACTTAAAACATAATAGGTCATACACCCAATACCCAATAACATCATACTCATGTTATAATACCCAAACCCAATATCATGGTAGCCAAACCCAATAAGATAACATTACCCAATCAAACCCATTAATTTAAAATCCAATAGGCTATGCCCAATACCCATTAACAAACTTAAACCAAATAAGAATTCATCTCTCTTTTCTTCTTCTTATTATCTTCCTTCTCTCTCCTTTCACTCACTGTTTTCTTTTTCTTTTACCCCCCTTTTAACTGTCAGTTCTCACCTTCGTCTTCTTTCTTGCAGGATGACTCATGGCAAAGGGAGGGGCAGCAAGGGCGGCGGCCTGGCGCATAGGGAGCAGCGGCATGCGTCGCTGCTACGGGTCGCACGCACGTCGCTGCTGCGGGGATGCGCACGGCTAGCAGGGGGCGGCGGCGCCTCACGGAAAGGAGAGGGTGGCGCGGCTAGGGCAAGGGAAGGCGACGGCGGCTCACGGCAAGGAGGGCAGCGGCTGGCCTGGGGTGGAGAGGCACGGGAGAGAGGGAGGGGCTGGTTTGTATTTGATTTTGGGGCTAAATGAATCTGAAATCAATTTCAGATTTGGGTTCTCCTCTCTCTAATCTCTGGTTTCTGGTTTCAATTTGGGGATTGATTTTGTATTTGGATTTCAATTTTGGGTTTGATTGTGGTTGTGGATTTCTGGCTGAATGTTTGATTTGGTTTGGGATGTGATGTTGGTTGAATTGGCTCTGTAGGGGAAATGGGTTTATGGAGTTCTGATCTTGCCACCTGCCATCGTCTTGTGTTTGCTGCTGTTGAAATACGAACAGTGAAGGGGAGACAACTTGAAGGGAGAGAGCTGAATGTGGGGGAGGATATTGAAGGTGGTGGTTGGATCTCACCGATACATTCGGTGGGATTCAATCTGGTAGGTTAGGTAAATTAATAATTAGTTAGGGTAATTAATTAGGGTAAAAAAATTAATTAATCATGTCATGGTAAAAATTAAAAATCAGAGACGCGTTCGCGTCGACGCGTAGAAATAGGACTCGTGCACGAAAACATACGGACGACCAAAACGAGGTACGGGCACACAACAAATAACACACCTAGAAATACCGGCCGTTACAATCTCCCAAATCAAAATTCTTATCTTTAGAGATCAATGGTTTCTACTATAGCCACTACATAACACGAAGCTTCAAAGCAAGGCTACATGTAAAAGAGTATAAACTTCAATTGTAATTGAAAATCCTTCAGTGTGGAGGTGGTAAGTTTTCTCTAAGGAAAGAGAAATGTTGTGAGAAATTCCTCTTGTTAAGAGGTGTAGTAATTATTTTGGAAATAGTGGATTTAGCCGAGTGAGACTCGGTGTTTGGATGTATGATAAGCCAAGTGGGACTTGGGTATTCTAACCAGGTAATTCTCGTATTTGCGCATGCTCATTACTTTTTTGTGACTATTACTTTATCTTTTTCTTGTTTATTTCTGCTTCATTCTTTTAGCAAGTGATATTTATTGATTAAGTTTAATTTGGGTGACTCCATTTGTAAACTTAAGTAGATTATCTAGATGAATTTTTTATACACTAATCATCTCCCCTCTAGTGTCTACTTGTCATTCATAGGAGGTCCCAAAACGTGGTATGAGAGCCAAGTTACGGGACATCATCAACAAACAACAATGACGTGTACTTTGAGGGTCATTCAACCAACCGTCCACACATGCACACCAGAACAAACTATGGGACATGGAAGAACTGTATACGTATCTATTTCAAGTCCATCTCTTTTGACATGTGAAGCTTGGTGGAGAACAAATATGTAGAGCCATCAAAGCCAATAAATGAGTGGACCAAAGCCGAGAAAAAGAAAGACATGTTGAGCTTCAAGGCGATGAACACACTTCTTTGTGCTCTCAATGTCACGCCCCGCTTCCCATTATACTTGGGAGCAAGGACGCGAGGAGGTCCACATGTGCTTAAAGCAAAGAAGATGTACTTATTTTTTTCTTTCTTCTTTGACTTAAGCACAATAAGCATAATTAGCAAAGGCAGGTCCATGCACGCGAATATCTCAGAAGCAGCACAATTATTCATTACATTACAATACCAGCGTCCAAAGCAAACACACAAGCAATTAAGGCCTAGCATGGCCGTACAATCTGCTGAAAGCAAACACACCTGAAAAATAACAATACAAATAATAAAACTGAAATAGAACGGTCCCGCTCTAGCCTTCCGCGGGGAGGATCTCAATGTCTTCATAGCTCTGATCAGCGGGGTCCACCCCTAAAGTGGGATCCTCAAAGGTAGGGTCCACAGGGTACTCTGTCTCTGGGCCTAACATATATTTCATCAACACATTGAAATATATGTCAGCGATAAACTCGGTAAGATATTTAAAGTAATCTTAAGTGCAAGCGAAGAACAACTAAAAAGACAGAAAAATGTTAGTACACAGATATGAATAATAAGTGCAGAAAAGTAAAGTGCAAGCATGCATGGGTTTGCAGTTTTAAAAGTAAAACAGTTGTAAGTTGAGTATTTAATTATTTGTGCTCGTGATAAGTCCAAGTCTGAGTAGGTAATGTTCTCGATACACCCTATCATCGGGGGTTTATAGTGACGCTTCTTGCCATTCCAACATGGAATATGGTCAAGTTGCTTGCCTCCGTTATTGTGGTTTTGGAGGTAGCCGTAAGGTGTTCAAGCAACAATTACGGACTCTACTACATGAACCAACCCCACCCAAGTGTATTGTCTAGTCATCGACTAAGTTTACCCCCATCTGTATTCGATGGTTTCACCCCATCTGTATTCGATGGATATCATGTATGTGTTACGAGTTTGTAACACACTCCTTTTTCCCAATTAATTTAGCTTGTTAATATGCAGATAGTAAAAGCAGTCCAATTAAGTTAAAAGGTAATAAGCAAAGTGAAACATAATATCCGGCTACCAGAATTTGACAAGCACATTGAAATCAGGTTTAGCACTAAGTTTGAACGGTCAGATTTGCAATTCATTTACTAGAAATACGTGCCTTGACGTGGGTGTGGGTGTCCAGCAGGTGGTAACGTGAGGCACGTTTTATCTGCATCATAGAATTATGGTATTAGGTTCATGATTATTTACCAGTTATAAGACATTTAACTAACCTATTATTAACTTGAAGACTAATGTTAACTATCAACTTGATTACTATTTTAACTTTATAAAAAATAACATAACTTAATGTTTTATAGAGAAATTTTACTTTAACTTATAGCATCAAAATATTAACTTAATAACTTAAAATAATTTAACTTAAATTAACTAAATTTATTAATTACTAACCTTCATAATAATCTTAATAAAACTTATAACACTTTATAATAATAACTTAATAAAACTTAATAATAATAATAATAATAACAACTTATAAAAACTCACCTCTATTATAACTCCATCCCCATTCTCTTTCCGTCGCTCTACCCCTCTCTGTGTCTCTTCCTTTCTTTTTTTTGTTGAGCAGGCGATCGGGGCAGTCGGCGCTGGGCTCGGGGGCGGCGGATCGGAGGCGGGTGGCAGGCGGCTGCTTCCAGGCAGCTTCAGGGTAGTGGATCGGAGATCAGAGCGGCGGCGGCGGCTTCCAAGCGGCTGCGTGGCGGTGGATCGAAGGTTGGAGCGGCGGCGGCGCGCTTGGGGATCAGGAGGCGCGATCGGAGCTGAGCGGCGCAGATCGGGGGCGGAGCGCTTCCGAGAGCGGCGGCGGCGTAGATTCGAGCTCAGGGCGGCGCAGATGGCTTCCAGGCGGCGGATCAGAGCTGAGGAGCACGGCGAGATCGGGTGGCGATCTGAGGATGGCGACGGCGGATTGGGGTGTGGCGGCCTGAGAACGGCGACGGCACGCGATCGGGAGTATCCAATTTGGGTTGATTTATGATTGATTTGGGATTCGATTTCGGGTTTGTTTTTCTGGTTTGATTTTGGGTTGTAAGGAGTTTGTGGAGGCATATTTGTCGTTGCTTGTATGGTGGAGGAGGTGGTGGCTGAGGGTGGTGGGATGTGGGTTGCTGATGGTTGCTTTCTTGTGGTTGATCCTGTAGGTTCCTGTTGCTGTGGATTGTGGTTCCCTGTTGATTGTTGATGGTGGTTTAAGAATGGTGGAGGGGAGACAGGTTGAAGGGGGTTGGTTATGAGGTAGGGGAGATGATGAATTTTGTTGTTGGATGTTGGATCTCACCAACATTTCGGTGGGGATTGAATAGGTTAGGGTAAATGTAGTATGGTAATGGTAGTTTAGGAAAAGTGATTAGTAAAAGTAATAGTTTAATTAGTAATAACTTTTTAGTTGAAAGTAAGTATGGATTAAATTATTTAATAGTAATTAGTTAATTGGTAATTACCTCTTAATTAAAAGTAATTAGTTATGGTTACTCGGCCAATAATTACGCCATGGCAAAACTAAAAATAAAGACATGCTCGCGTCGACGTGCAGACGAAAAACCACTCAGACGAAAATAATTGAATCAACAAAGTACAAACATACGTACACAACAGTCAAACACGACTAGGAAAATAGGCCGTTACATCCTACTCTCCTTAAAATAATTCCGTCCCCAGAATTCTCTACAGTGCAGGGAAAAGGTAGGGGTAACGTCCTCTCATCTCATCCTCTCGCTCCCAGGTGGATTCTCCTGGCGAGTCATGTCACCACATCACTCTCATGAGTTCGACGACCTTGTTCCTGAGCGCCTTCTGACGTCGATCAAGAATCTGAACAGGCTACTGCTCATAGGTAAGGTCTGGTCGCACTATGATCTCTGAATGATCAACACATGAGTAGGATCACTGATATAACGACGCAGCTGGAAGACATGGAAAACATTATGCATTCCCTCCAATGATGGCGGTAGAGCTAGGCGATAAGCTACCTCTCCTACTCGTTTTAACACATCAAAGGGTCCAACGAACCTTGGACTGAGCTTGCCTCGCCTCCCAAAACGTATCACTCCTCGGTTTGGGGATATCTTCAGGAAAACATGATCTCCTGGTTGAAATTTCAAGTGGCGACGCTTGGCATCAGCCCAATACTTGTACCGGTCTTGTGCAATGCGTAACTTGTCTCTGATGTTACGCACCACACCCACAGTTTCAACGATCATCTCTGGGCCCAATAATTCTCGATCACCAATGTCATCCCAACTCAGCGAAGATCGACACTTCCTTCCATAGAGTGCTGCAAATGAGGCCATGCCAATGCTGTCTTGGTAGCTATTGTTGTAGGAAAACTCTACTAGGTGTAGATAATCTTCCCACGAGCCTTTGAAATTCAGCATACAAGCTCGTAACATGTCCTCCAATATCTGGATGGTACGCTCTGATTGGACATCTGTCTGTGGGTGATACGCAGTGCTGAAACTCAGACTGGTACCCAAATTGGATTGCAGACTCTTCCAAAACTGAGATATGAATCTAGTTTTCCGGTTAGAGACGATGCTCACTAGAACTCCATGCAATCGAACAATCTCCTGCATGATTATCAATCACATCACAACGTGTACTAGTAGGAAGTATAAAAGGTAAAGGATAGATCATTACCTCCATATACTTCTTAGAAAGTATTTCCATAGATTGTCCCACTCGGAAGGGTATGAAATGCGCTGATTTGGTTAATCGGTCAACGATCACCCAAATTGCATCATTCTGCTTAGTACTCCGAGGTAATCCATTCACGAAATACATAGTGATATGCTGCCATTTCCACTCTGGAATCGGCAGGGGTTGAAACAGTCCAGCAATGTGATGATGTTCAGCCTTCACTTGCTGACACACAAGGCACTTAGCAACACTTCGAGCCATGCTTCTCTTCATTCCATGCCACCAAAAGTTCAGACGAAGATCCTTGTACATCTTGGTGCCACCAGGATGAATGGAGTAAGAAGAGTTATAAGCCTCATTCATCAACTCCTCTCTGATATCACTTGAAGGTACGCAGATCCTACTGTTGTATCTTAGGGAACCATCCTCAAGAATAAGAAAATCCGTCTGTAGTCCAGCTTCAACCTGCTCCCAGATCTTCCGTAACTTCGCACTCCAGTCTGAGCAGCTTTGATTCGATCTACGATAGTAGGCTTAACTTGCATATTCATTAATGATGCAGAAATTCCGGGTAAAATAACTTCAACCTCCATCTCACGTATGGCCTGCTGAAATCTCCATTGAGCTGAAAGAGTCATGATTGCTGGTAATCTGCTCAAAGCATCAAGTACGACATTCACCTTCCCTAGATGACACTGGAGGTCGATGTCGTAATCAGCCATAAGCTCTAACCATCTGCGTTGCCTCATATTAAGCTCCTTCTGAGAGAAAATATACTTCAGGCTCTTGAGGTCGGTGTAGATCTTGACCTGCTTGCTCAAAAGAAAATGCATCCAAATCTTCAGAGCAAAGATGACAGCAGCCAACTCCAGGTCGTGAGTCGGATAATTCTTCTCGTGAATCTTCAGTTGTCGAGAAGCATATGCGACCACATGACCATACTGATGCAGGACATATCCAAGTCCCTTGCCAGATGCGTCACAGAAGACTTTAAATCCTCCAATCCTGTCTGGTATAGCTAATACTGGTGTAGTCATCAGCTTGGCCTTCAATATCCCAAACGCCTGCTCACAAGAGTCTGACCATACATACTTGATATCCTTCCTCGTCAGGCAAGTCATAGACTAGGCAATCTTCGAGAAGTCCTTAATGAATCGACGGTAATAACCCGACAATTCTAGGAAACTCCTGATGTCAGCAGCTGATCGAGAACTCGGCCGGTTCCTGACTGAAATGACCTTCTCCGGATCAACAGAGATACCTTCTCCTGATACCACATGTCCAAGAAAGGCGACTCGGTCTAGCTAGAAATCACACTTACTGAACTTGGCGTATAACCGATGATGTCGCAATGTCTCCAGTACAATCTGCAGATGCTCGGTATACTCTTCCTCGTCCTTCGAGTAGACCAAGATGTCGTCGATGAAGATCACCATGAACTTATCCAAGAACTCATAGAAGATCAAGTTCATAAGGTTCATGAATACTGTTGGGGCATTAGTCACACCGAATGGCATGACTACAAATTCATAGTGCCCATACTTGGTCTTGAATGCTGTCTTCGGGATGTCTTTGCTTCTAACCTTCACTTGATGATAACCACTTCGGAGATCAAGCTTCGAGAATACTCGTGATCCGCCAAGTTGATCGAAGATGTCGTCAATGCGCGGCAGCGGGTACTTGTTCTTTATTGTTACCTTATTCAGTTCTTTGTAGTCCACACACATCCTTCTACCCATCCGTCTTCTTGACCAAAAGAACTGGCGCACCCCAAGGGGATACGCTGGGATGAATCAATCCCTTCTGCAACAGTTCGTCGAGTTGTTTCCGAAGTTTCTCTAATTCAGCAGGAGCCATGCGATAAGGAGCCTTCGAAATAGGTTGAGAGTTCGGCATAAGGTCGATAGTGAATTCCAGAGCTCGATCAGGCGGTAATCCCAAAATATCTTCAGGAAATACATCTGCAAAGTCTCGAACCACTCTAGATTTCTCGGGCTCAACTTGCATCGATGCAATGATTAGTTCGTTCGGCTTGGCCCGGAACTTGATAGGCCCAAGTGAACGGTCTCCGCTCAAGAACTCAAACACGGGATGGTTAGGGATTTCAAACACTACTTTCTTGTTGTGACAATCGATAGTAGAGTAGAAATTTTCTAACCAATCCATGCCGAATATTGCATCAAAGTTTGACATGTCGACTATCATAAAGTCTACAAACAACTAGTGTCCACAAATCACTATGGGGCAAGATCGACAGCCAGTAAAAGTCCTCACTACTCCACTCGCAGTAGTGATGCTCAAGTGATTTGGTAGAGAGTCAACATGGATAGAATGTATCTCTACAAATCCTCGGGATATGAAGCAGTGAGTGGCTCCCGAATCAAAAAGGGATAGGGATGGATGAAAGGTTATCAATACAACACCTAGTATATAGGAAATATCTCAGCAAAAGATAAACAAGTAACACATGCATATAATATAGGCATTATAAAAGAAAGGTTTAAGTAATACCTGAAATCACTTGTCCATCCGTCTCAGCCTCCGCGGCTGTCATGGTGAAAATCTGGCGTCTCAACTGGTTCTGCCTCGCCAATGCAAAAGCCTTCTGTTGTGGAGCCAGAGGTGGTCCATGCTGAGTAGGTCTAGGAGCTCCATACTGAACAGTCCCAGAAGGTCCAGCAGTCATCGGCTTGTTGGTGCGACGAGGGCAGTCTCTGGTAGCATGTGCAGACGCTCCACATATCAGGCATTGATTCATTAGCTCTCTGTAGTCCTTCATGACATAACCCCTACGTTTGCAGTGGAAGCACACTAGCTGGGGTCGATTGTTGGCCGTGGCAGCAGGCCTCTTGAACTGTGTAGTTTGAGTAGGATGGAGGTTTCCCCTGGGTGGCTCCGGTGGATGCCTACTCCCTCCAATCTGAAGCGCCTACTTATGCTTCGTAATAAGTTCATGATTCTTAGCAGCATCCAACACTTCCTGAAATGTAGTCGGATTCGTCGGAGACATTGAAGACTGAATGTCCAGGTCTAGTCACTGGAGAAACTGATAAGCACAGTCTTCGGGATATTCCACCAGATGTGGGGCAAATCGACTAAGCATCGAAAATTCTGCCTCGTTTTCGTCAACAGTCCAGTTGCCTTACTCCAGGTTGACGAAACGTTGCTGCAATTCCCTCTTGGCTGATCGAGAAAATATTGAGCGTCAAAACGCTCTCTGAACAAGGTCCAGTTGATGGGCTTGATAAGACGAGCTTCTTCAGTGTCCCACCAGTTCCGAGCATTTCCAGTCAACTGTTTCTTGGCAACTTCTACCCAGCCTGCCTGGTCAATGCGGGCAAGACTCAGGTCATCCTCTGTGGTTCGGGCCCATTCTTCTGCTGCTAACGGGCCTTCTCTCCCAGAAAAACTCTTCGGCTTCAGCTCCCGAAATTTCTTCGCTCCGGGCTCAGCTCGAGGCAGGGGTGGTGCAGGTGGTGTAGGTTGCTGACTCTGCTGGATCAGCTGATGTTGGGTCTCTAACATTCCTCTTATGATACTCATGGGTTCATGGAGGTCGAGAGTATCATTCCCGCTCGATCCATATCCGTTGCGAATATGCGGTCTTCCTGCCATGCAGCAAAATAAACAAGTTAAACATTTGTGTACAAAGTTATTCAAACCATCTAGTCAATAATGATGTTCACACTGCTTCTGAAGTATTTCACAGAGAGGAGCAGGACCTGCATGGGCCACCACTAAAACCTGTCACGCCCTGCTTTCCATTATACTTGGGAGCGATGACGTGAGCGGGTCCACATGTGATTAAAGCAAAGAAGATGTACTTATTTTTTCTTTCTTCTTTGACTTAAGCACAATAAGCGTAATTAGTGAAGGCAGGTCCCTGCACGCGAATATCTCAAAAGCAGCATAATTATTCATTACATTACAATACCAGCGTCCAAAGTAAACACACAAGCAATTAAGGCCTAGCATGGCTGTACAATCTGATGAAAGCAAACACACCTGAAAAATAATAATACAAATAATAAAACTGAAATAGAACAGTCCTGCTCTAGCCTTTCGTGGGGAGGATCTCAATGTCTTCGTAGCTCTGATCAACGGGGTCCACTCCTAAAGTGGGATCCTCAAAGGTAGGGTCCTCGGGGTACTCTGTCTCTGGGCCTAACATATATTTCATCAACACATTGAAATATTTGTCAGTGATAAGCTCGGTAAGATATTTAAAGTAATCTTAAGTGCAAGCGAAGAACAACTAAAAAGACAGAAAAGCGTTAGTACACAGTTATGAATAATAAGTGCAGAAAAGTAAAGTGCAAGCATGCATGGGCTTGCAATTTTAAAAGTAAAACAGTTGTAAGTTGAATATTTAATTATTTGTGCTCGTGATAAGTCCATGTCTGAGTATGTAATGTTCTCGATACACCCTATCATCGGGGGTTTACCGTGACGCTTCTTGCCATTCCAACCTGGAATATGGCCAAGTTGCTTGCCTCCGTTAGTTTGGTTTTGGAGGTAGCCGTAAGGTGTTCAAGCAACAATTACGGACTCTACTACATGAACCAACCCCACCCAAGTGTATTGTCTAGTCATCGACTAAGTTTCACCCCGTCTGTATTCGATGGTTTCACCCCATCTGTATTCGATGGATATCACGTATGTGTTACGAGTTTGTAACACACTCCTTTTTCCCAATTAATTTAGCTAGTTAACATGCAGATTATAAAAACAGTCCAATTAAGTTAAAAGGTAATAAGAAAAGTGAAACATAATATCTGGCTACCAAAATTTGACAAGTACATTGAAATCAGGTTTAGCACTAAGTTTGAATGGCCAAATTTGCAATTCATTTACTAGAAATGTAATGCCATACGTAGCTACTGCACAAGTACTAAGGGGGGGTGAATAGTACTTTAAAATAATTAAGAAGATAATTCCTAATTATCTTGCAAACTCAACCAACAATGCGAAAATGTAAATATTGACAACAAAGAAATGCAATCACAAACAGACGATATAACGGGTTCGGATCCACCCAAGTCTCCCCGACTTGTTCCCGGTGATCCTACGTCCCAAACACCCGGATCCCCTCCGGATACTTGAGTTAGAATCCTCTAACTCAAATTTGCATTATGAAATACTTGTAGAAAACCTCTACAAGATCAAATCATACACAAATGAAATTGTGACTCCCACAAACCGGGATCACAAACAAACTCTCACAACCGAGAGTAAAACACTTACAATAGCAATGTAAATGAAATAAGAAATTCTTACCACAAAAACCTATGCCTTGAGTAAAACTTACGATTTAGGGCAAAGAGGATTTTGGGGAAGATGAAGGCACCAAACCCTAGCTCCAAGATGTAGATCAGCTATGGAGGCCTAGGAAGATGTTGGTGACCTTGGATCAAGCTCTTGGCTTGGAAGGCTCATAATCAATGAATCTCTCTTTTGAAATAAGAGTGAGGGAGAGATTCTTGAGTGAAATGAATGAGCTTTGAATGAGAATTAATTGCTTCTCTTTGATCTCTAAACTTCAATAAATTTCTGCCTTTTTAATGCTATGAAAGCAGCCCTTCAAGTATATATAGGATAGAGGAAAGAGAGAGCAAAATTCGTGGCATTTAATGCTCCAACGGCTCTATTCTGAAGTAGACTAGTCGATCAAAGAAGGATCACTGACCGACTAGTTCATCAACTAGTCGGTCGGTGATTCAACATGAACCGACTAACTGAAGAACATCCAAAAGAGAAGTTCAGAAGAATATAGAACTAGTCGGTACAAGAAGACTTGCCAACCGACTAGTTTCATAACTAGTCGGTCGGTGAGTGTTCTTTGACCGACTAAGAGTCAAAATAGTATAGTCTGAAATCAAGTTGAACTAGTCGGTCTGAGAACAAAAGCCAACTGACTAGTTTCTCAACTAGTCGGTCGCCAAACGTTCTTAGACCTACTAATGATAAACAGTAGCTCAGGCTGAAAACTGAACACAGGACTAGTCGGTCTAAGAAGGATTCCTAACCAACTAGTTTCACAACTAGTCGGTCGGTGAACCTTCTTAGACCGACTAACTGTAAACAGTAAGTGAGCTGAAATTAGTCAAGGCATTCTAGTCGGTTCAAGAAGCATTGCCGACCGACTAGATTGCCATTTAGTCGGTTGGTTCTTCTTCTTGAACCAACTAACATGCACAAAAAGCCGCGAAACGAAGCGCGAAGCTTCGGGAAAGTTTCTATGGGCTTCTAATATGATCCTAGGTCTAAGATAGGAGCGTTATGAAGATTAAAACATAAGACCTACTCAAGGCTTAACAATCTACGAAACGATGCTAGAAGACTATAAATAAAACGTGACGAACCGTCTTCAATCGCTTTGATCCGAATCTCTTGACTTCAAAAATGGTCCTTGAGCTTCAACGAAGCTTCAAGCATACGATCACTCGCTTTGAGAAGTCTCGAGACGTCGCTTTTGATGTTCATAGAAGTTTGGCGACGATCTCCATAACTTCGCTCACAAAGAGTTAATTCACGATATTTATGTTTGTTCATCATCAAAACCAAATCCGGTGAATCAATACTCAATATTCGCCCCCTTTTTGGTGATGACAAACCAACATAAATAATAATCAATAATAATGATTCAAATGAAATTTACTTACTCCCCCTGTATTGATGACACGTTAATTCCATATTAAATAATAATCATACGCATCAAGCAGACGAGGAAAGTATAAAATGTGAATTCAATTATTGAAATATCGGATTTGAAATCCATTTTTATATCTTAACTCCCCCTGAATCTAACATATCAAAATAGATTCTTGGAAAATTGCTTTAAATTATCATTTAGCACATCGTCATTATTAATTCTCTCCCCCTTTGGCATTAGCAAAAAGTGTGGGAGGAGAACAACGACAACAACAATGGCTTCAAATAAAAGCACGGGAGTCGTAGAATACGACCACGGTCCAAATGACACCAAAGGAAAATACGAAGTAAATCAAAGCGTGCCAACGAGACTATAGTCGATAATCGAAAAATAAAATCATCAAAACTCAAATTAATTTCACGTATTGAGTTATGGAATATACTCTCCAATATCAACATTCTTGATGAATTAAGTGCATGGAAAACAATTCTATGTTTTCATAGAAATAATTTCTATTAAATCAAGAAAGTCGTCGAGCGACGAAGTCAACATCAGAGACAAACAAAATAATGTGCACACTGAAGTAAAAGTCAACATCGATGTTTATATATATATATATATAACAAAATGGATACATCGGACAACATACATAATATAAACGATCCTCAGATCGGGGCACATCATACAACAAATGTCACGACGGACATCAAAAAGAGCATACATCACAAGTGTATCATCAAAACATCAAAATACATCATATAACATCCAAAAATACATCAAAACTCCAGAACCACCCAAACTATCCTAACCCACACTCTCACTACAAGATATATCATCCAAAGTGCATAGGGAGAGTCCTCCAAGCAAGCTCAGGAGGTGGAGGTAGGGTCAGCAGCAGCAGCAGGCTCTGCAGAAGGAGTGGTGGTCACTGGGTCAACAGGAGTGTCCACAGACGTACCCCCGTCTAGTCAAGCTTTTCTATGCGAACCGTGTTCGGGGTCAGTATGACGAAACCCATTCCATTGAGACGACTGTCTTGGGGACACCGATTGTCCTCACGTCAGAAATCTTATGGGATTTGATAGGTGTCTCCTCGTCTGGCCTCCTTCCTGCCGATATCTCTGTCGATGACATTTCTGATCTCTGTCGATGACATTTCTGTCTCATCCAAGAAGGTTCATCGACCGACTAGTTGGACGGATGGATATTCGTGTCTTCGCCATAATCGTGACGAGACAACGCAATCAACGCACGAAATCGAAAAACTGAAACCCTAGCTCAAACCCTAGGAACGGACTGAAATTGAAATCGAGCAGACACCTAGCCCTAGAAGCTGAAATCAAACCCTAAAGAGCTAGAGGAGAGTGATACCTAGGTGGAGGAGAGGGATCGACGGAGAAGATGGCCGGAAAGTGACGCAATCGACGGAGGAGGAAGAGGAGTCGACGGGGGTTTCGGGGGTTTTTGGCTGAGAAGAAATTTTCGCACCGACTTGAAAGAGAACTAGTCGGTGCGGGGCTTAATAAGTCGATTGGAATGCGAAAAGACACAGCAGTCCCCAATGCATTTAGTCGGTCACAGTTCAAGCGCTGACCGACTAGATGACGATCTAGTCGGTCGGCCAATGAGCTTGAACCGACTAAGTGCAAACAGAAACTGAGGCCAAAAAATTAGGCATGAGTTAGTCGGTCTGTGTTCATTCACTGACCGACTAGAACGTAATCTAGTAGGTCGGTCAATGAACATGAACCGACTAACAGGGTTCAAAAATTTTAGAATTTGAAATTTTGAGTTCTCTCCAAATCGCACTTGGACGAAACATCGAAATACTCTCATATATCATTATACTACCCCATAAAACATCGAAAATCTTAAATACAACGTTTAGAATAAATCGAGCATAAATTCCGAAAATTCAACCAAAAATCCAGAAAATCTCAATAATTCTAGCATGAGCAAATATAACGAAGATTATTAGCATGCAAGATTATTGAACAAAATATGAATCCTAAATCTCGGATTCACCCATAATCCCCAATTCTCGACGTAACCGCACAAAGGAGTCTTCCTTGAGTGGTTTCGTGAAAATATCGGCGATTTGCTTCTGGGTTTCAACGTACACTAAAATGATGTCCTTTTTAGCAACATGTTCATCTAAGAAATGGTGACGGACATCTATGTGTTTAGAACGAGAATTGTGTACCGGATTCTTAGAGAGACATATTGCACTTTGGTTGTCCACCATGATAGGGCAAGTATCACAGTTTATACCAAATTCTTGAAGAGTGTGTCTCATCCAAAGAACCTGAGCACACGCAGCACCGGCGGCAATATATTCCGCCTCGGTGGTTGAAAGTGATACTGAATTCTGCTTCTTGGAAAACCAAGAGACAAGAGAATTTCCTATAAAATGGCAAGTGCCACTAGTACTTTTCCTGTCGGATTTGCATCCCGCATAATCTGCATCACTATATGAGATTAACTCATATGTTCTAGACTTTGGATAAAGTAATCCAAAGTCAAGAATGTAACTTAAATAACTGAAAATACGTTTTATCGCTACTAAGTGAGATTCCTTAGGTTGAGACTGATAACGAGCACATACACATACAGCAAACATAATATCGGGCCTACTAGCAGTAAGATATAATAAACTACCTATCATACCTCGATATAGACGAATGTCTACATCTTTGCCGCCCGTATCTTTATCAAGATGCGTAGTAGTGCTCATTGGAGTCTTCTTCCAGGAGGCATTCTCCATTCCAAATCGCTTTACCAACTCCACCGTGTACTTGGTTTGGTGGATGAAGATTGCATCATTCATTTGGCGAATTTGGAGACCTAAGAAATATTTGAGCTCACCCATGTGGCTCATCTCAAATTGATCCTTCATAACATTAGAAAACTCTTCACAAAGAGTGAAGTTAGTAGCACCGAAAATGATATCATCAACATAAATTTGAACTAAAATAATATCATTATTCGAATACTTAACAAATAATGTAGAATCAACTTCTCCCATTTTAAAAACCAAATCCAAAAGAAAGTTCTTTAGACGGTCATACCAAGCTCGAGGAGCTTGTCTCAAACCGTAAAGTGCTTTCTTAAGTTTGAAAACATGATTTGGAAATTTTTCATTTATAAAACCCGGAGGTTGAGAAACATAAACTTCCTCAACAACATCTCCGTTTAAAAACGCACTTTTTACATCCATTTGAAAGAGTTTAAAATCTTTATGGCATGCAAAAGATAACAATAATCTAATAGATTCTAATCTAGCTACCGGAGCAAAGAATTCTTCGAAATCAATACCTTCCTCTTGCCGATAGCCTTGAGCTACTAACCGAGCTTTGTTCCGGACGACGATTTGGTTTTCGTCGGTCTTGTTCTTGAAAATCCACTTCGTTCCTATAACGGTGTGGTTCTTCGATGTCAATGGAACAAGCTCCCAAACCCTATTCCTCTCGAATTGAATGAGTTCCTCCTCCATGGCTAAGATCCAAGCACTATCTTCGCACGCTTCGTTAATATTCTTTGGCTCTATCGAGGAGGCAAATGCACAATGAGCGAAGTAGTTGACTTGAGATCTCGTCTTGACACTATCAAGGATGTTGCCAATGACTTGCTCATGGGGATGGTCACGAACTGTATGAAGCCATTTGGAAATTTCCTGATCACTAGGAACATTCTCAAAATATTCATTAGTAGGGTTAGTATAATTAGAATCAATAGAATTAGAATTACCAATAGAATCACATAAGACATCCATGGAGTCATCATCATTAGTAATTCTAGTATGGACAAAGCCTTCATTAAATGAAACATGAAGTGATTCCTCGATCATTGAGGTTTGTTTGTTGTATATCCGGTAGGCTTTGCTATGTGAGGAATATCCAACAAATATCCCCTAATCGGATCTTGGATCAAATTTGTCCAAACTACCATACATGTTTTTAATAAAACATTTTGCGCCGAAAACTCGAAAATGTTTAACTTGAGGCAATCTACCAAACAACAATTCATAACAAGTTTGTTTGGTGCCGGGCCTCAAAAGTATCCTATTAAACACATAGCAAGCGGTATGTACCGCTTCCGCCCAAAATTGATGGCCAAGTTGGTTATCATCAAGCATAATGCGAGCACATTCCACTAGCGTCCTATTCTTCCTCTCAACTACACCATTTTGAGGAGGTGCGCGAGGGAAAGAAAAGGTGTGAGTAATACCAACTTCATCACAAAAATTTGAGAAAGACTCATTCTCAAATTTCCCTCCATGATCACTACGAATAGTGACAACGGTAGTTCCAATGAGATTTTGTACTTTCTTAACAAATATTGTGAAGTTTTCAAAAGCATCATTTTTATTACTTAAGGAAAATACCCAAGTAAATCTAGAAAAGTCATCAACGATGACAAGTCCATATCATGCATTTCCTAATGAAGCAACTCTAGTTGGCCCAAAAAGATCTAGATGTAAAAGCTCTAGAGGCCGCTTAGATGAAATGCTTTTCTTAGGTTTAAAAGACGATTTTGGAAGCTTGCCTCGTTGACACGAGGCACAAAAGCTTTTCTTTTGAAAGACAAACTTAGGAAAGCCTCTAATAGAATTTAACTTGGAAAGCTTAAAAAGTGTTCCAAAGTTCACATGACCAAAACGTCGATGCCATAAGTGTTGTTCACTCGGGTTGGCAATGAGACATTGTTCATGTGATTTTGGAAAATCTAATATATAAATATCCTTATGGCGTGTGCCGGAAAATAACAAATCATTATTATCTTTTCTTAAAATATGGCACATTCCTTTCGCAAAGCTAACTTTGTAACCTTTGTCACAAAGTTGGCTTATTGAAATGAGATTGTGGTTTAATCTTTTAACAAGGGAAACATCACTTATTAGTGGTTTAGAAGGATTACCTACTTTACCAACACATATGATGGTTCCGCTCTCGTTGCCTCCAAAGACTACTCGGTTCCCATTTGCAATGGGCACCACTCCGGAGAGCAATTGAGCATCACCCGTCATGTGTTTTGAACACCCGCTATCGAGTATCCAATTATTCTTGGAGCTAAATTTGGATTTGTTGCTCCGTTTCTTTTTCTTGAGTACCTAAAGATAAACATAGCATTCCATGGTACCCAAGGTCATTGTGTCCTAAAAGATTAGACCTTTGGAAGCCAAGTCCAATTGGACTTAGACTTCCCCACATAATCATCATTATGCACTACATTCATGAAATAAAAATTCATGTAAACTTGTTTTTCATGCATATTTGTGTCCTTTGGAATCCAAATAGTGAAGATTTTGGGAGCCCTATTCCTATTGGGAGCATGCATGCGTTGTTGATTTCTACGTGATGCATGTCGTGGATAGGCATAAGGCACATGATGAAATGGTGCATGATGATAATTGTTCATATGATGATGTGGGTGAACATATGCATGTGGAGGAACACGTGCGTGAGAGTGTCTCACTTGGTGTGCACGTGCCCGTGGATGTGGTGCATAAAAGTCATCATATGTGTGAACATGTGGAGTAGGATGTGTATTCCTACATGGCATGGTATTGGTGTACATAAATGCATCACTCTTCTCTGGAGGTCCACCCAAAGTGGGTTTCTTTCCAAACGAGGGTGTGTACGAAGTGGAAGCACCATTGGTAGATGAACTACCAATAGAGTGTTTGCTCCCACTCGTTAAGGCATCGGAAGTTGGCCTAACAAAGGTAGTAGACGATTTGGAGGAATTTCCCATCTTATACCCCTAGCCAATGTGGTGATTGGCCGGAAGTAAGTCATTTAGGATTTTATCCCAATGATCCTTACCCTTATTGAATTTATTAATTCGGCCTAATGTGCACTCATATTTCTCGGTGAGAGAACGCATAGAAGCATCCAAAGTGGATACTTGCGATGTGAGCACATAAACACGAGATTTGAGATTCTCATTCTCAATACTCAAAGTTGAGTTTTGAGAAGTCAAATCCACTATCTTGTGTTCCTCTGAATCCTCAATGTGAACATGCTCAAGTTGAGATTTGAGATTTACAATCTCATTTCTCAAGTCATCAACAACGGTGTCGTTGTTGATGACGATAGGCTTAGGCAAGGTTTGGAGACTAACTAACTCATCTTTGGTCTTAGTATATCTATTTACTAATTTAGAATATTTAGACCAAATTTGCTCGTTAGCTAATCTAAGGTCATCCATAGTTACCTCATCGCCTTCATCCTCGCTATCATCGGAGGAAGACTCTTGATCATGCTCCTCTCTAGCCATGAAGCACATGTGTGCTTGCTCCACTTGTTCATCGTCCGACTCTCCACTTGAGGAGTCCTCGTCGGAGTCGGTGAATGTGCCGACAAGTCCTTTCTTGTACCCTTTCTTGTACTTCTTTGACTTGTCGAACTTTGGCGCCTTCCACTTCTCCTTGTGTTTGTTTTGAGGACAATCTGCTTTCATGTGTCCTGGCTTGGTGCATTTAAAGCACAAAGGAGCGGAGGCGTTAGAAGAACTAACTTTAGATTTGTTCTTGAAATTACCTTTCCGGAAGAACCGGTTGAACTTCTTTGCCATGAGGGCAATAGATTCCAAGTCCAGCTCTTCTTCCGATTCTTCATCATCGGTAGATGTAGATGTAGATGGAGCGGCCTTGAACGCAATCACCTTTTTCTTTGGCTCATCTTGCTTCAAGTAAGACTTCATCTTGTCCTGCAACTTTAGTTTGCTATCCTTGCGTATCTCATAAGACATCAAGGTACCCATTAGTTGGATAACAGTATATTTACGCATATCATTACCTTCCTCAATGGCAAAGGTACGTTTCTCCCAACAAGAAGGAAGTCCATCGATGATCTTCGAGACTTTCTCCTTTTGGGTGTAGGTCTTACCAAGAGCCTCCAACTCGTTGGTGATGTCGACGAAGCGAGCATAATACTCCTTCATCTTCTCACCCTGTTGCATATGAAATAACTCGTAATCTTTATTAACAACTACGAGTTTAGAGTCTCTTACCCTACTCGTTCCGTCATGCAAGATGAGGAGAGAGTTCCAGATTTGATATGCACTCTTACATGTGCATATCTTGTTGAAGTCCTCGGGATCCAAAGCACATTGCAAGGCATTCATTGCCTTGACATTGCTTACCTCCGCGGCGACCTCCGCGGTAGTCCACTTTGCGAAATCTTCTTCTTTTGGGCTCGACGTACTCCGTCAACGTGGCTCTCCATAGTGAAGCACTCCGAAGGAAAGTTTCCATCCGGCATTTTCAGTACCCGTAGTTGGTACCGTTGAAGAAAGGAGGCCTAGTCGAGGAGTGTCCTTCCATCACCGAAGAAGCTCCTTCACGGTTCCTGAAGGTGTTGTAGTCTGAAGGTGGACGAACGGTTTTGTTGTCGTTGGAAGACATAGCTAGGTACTTGGCTCTGATACCAAATGTAATGCCCTACGTAGCTACTGCACAAGTACTAGAGGGGGGTGAATAGTACTTTAAAATAATTAAGAAGATAATTCCTAATTATCTTGCAAACTCAACCAACAATGTGGAAATGTAAATATTGACAACAAAGAAATACAATCGCAAACAGACGATATAACGGGTTCGGATCCACCCAAGTCTTCCCGACTTGTTCCCAGTGATCCTACGTCCCAAACACCCGGATCCCCTCCGGATACTTGAGTTAGAATCCTCTAACTCAAATTTGCACTATGAAATACTTGTAGAAAACCTCTACAAGATCAAAGCATACACAAATGAAATTGTGACTCCCACAAACCGGGATCACAAACAAACTCTCCCAACCGAGAGTAAAACACTTACAATAGCAATGTAAATGAAATAAGAAATGCTTACCAAAAAAACCTATGCCTTGAGTAAAACTTACGATTTAGGGCAAAGAGGATTTTGGGGAAGATGAAGGGACCAAACCTTAGCTCCAAGATGTAGATCAGCTATGGAGGCCTAGGAAGATGTTGGTGACCTTGGATCAAGCTCTTGGCTTGGAAGGCTCACAATCAATGAATCTCTCTTTTGAAATAAGAGTGGAGGAGAGATTCTTGAGTGAATAAGAATGAGCTTTGAATGAGAATTAATTGCTTCTTTTTGATCTCTAAAATTCAATAAATTTCTGCCTTTTTAATGCTATGAAAGCAGCCCTTCAAGTATATTTAGGATAGAGGAAAGAGAGAGCAAAATTCGTGGCATTTAATGCTCCAACGGCTCTATTCTGAAGCAGACTAGTCAGTCAAAGAAGGATCACTGACCGACTAATTCATCAACTAGTCGGTCGGTGATTCAACATGAACCGACTAACTAAAGAACAGCCAAAAGAGAAGTTCAGAAGAAAATAGAACTAGTCGGTCCAAGAAGACTTGCCAACCGACTAGTTTCACAACTAGTCGGTCGGTGAGTGTTCTTTGACCGACTAAGAGTCAAAATAGTATAGTCTGAAATCAAGTTGAACTAGTCGGTCTGAGAACAAAATCCAACCGACTAGTTTCTCAACTAGTCGGTCGCCAAACGTTCTTAGACCTACTAATGATAAACAATAGCTCAGGCTGAAACCTGAACACAGAACTAGTCGGTCTAAGAAGGATTCCTAACCGACTAGTTTCACAACTAGTCGGTCGGTGAACCTTCTTAGACTGACTAACTGTAAACAGTAAGTGAGCTGAAATTAGTCAAGGCATTCTAATCGGTTCAAGAAGCATTGCCGACCGACTAGATTGCCATCTAGTCGGTTGGTTCTTCTTCTTGAACCAACTAACATGCACAAAAAGCTGCGAAACGATCCTATGGGCTTCTAATATGATCCTAGCTCTAAGATATGAGCGTTATGAAGATTAAAACGTAAGACCTACTCAAGGCTTAACAATCTACGAAACGAAGCTAGAAGACTATAAATAAAACTTGACGAACCGTCTTCAATCGCTTCGATCCGAATCTCTTAACTTCAAAAATGGTCCTTGAGCTTCAACGAAGCTTCAAGCATACGATCACTCGCTTTGAGAAGTCTCGAGACGTCGCTTTTGATGTTCATAGAAGTTTGGTGACGATCTCCATAACTGCGCTCACAAAGAGTTAGTTCACGATATTTATGTTTGTTCATCATCAAAACCAAATCCGGGGAATCAATACTCAACAAGAAATACTTGCCTTGACGTGGGTGTGGGTGTGGGTGTTCAGGTGATGGTAACGTGAGGCACATTTTATCTGCATCATAGAATTGTGGTATTAGGTCCATGGTTATTAACCAGTTATAAGACATTAAACTAACCTATTATTAACTTGAAGACTAATGTTAACTATCAACTTGATTACTATTTTAACTTTATAAAAAATAACATAACTTAATGTTTTATAGAGAAATTTTACTTTAACCTTATTAATTTATCCCCAAAAAGAGTCCCAAAACATCCCAAGATCCCCCTTTTACATTAACTTTTAGGTAGCCAAATACGCCTATTTTACTCAATTTTTTAAGCCCAAAAAGCCTTTTGCGTAGCTTTTATCTTTGTTCCCCCAGATTTTTTTTTAAAAATGGAAGTTAACTGCGGGTTTGAGGCCCGCAGTGTGGCTGCGGGCTTCATGCCCGCAGTCTAAAAATTAATATTTTTTTTGTTTTGCCTGCGGGCCTGAGGCCCGCAGTCTGCCTGTGAGCTTCATGCCCGAAAGGCTATTTTCCAATTTTTTTTGCGACTGCTCGGCGGCGGAAGGCCGCAGCCCCCCTTCGGGGGGGGCGTTGTCCGCGGCAGCGCGACAGGCCGCAGCACCCCCGTCGGGGGGGCGTTGTGCGCGGCGGCGCGCGAGGCCGCAGCCCCCCTTCGGGGGGGCTTCTGCGCGGCGACGACAAGGTCGGAGCCCCCCTTCGGGGGGGGCTTCTCCGGTGGCAAAGCACGTCGCCCCCCTTCGGGGGGATGCAGCAGCAGGCGACGCCCCCCCCCCCCCCCCCCCCCCCCCCCCCCCCCGCTGTCGGTGGGGGGGCGCGGGCAGCCCCCCACTGCAGGAGGGGGCGAAGGAGGACGCGGGGCGTCGGCGGCCCCCCGCTGCAGGCGCGGGGCGCGGGGCGCCGATGAGGGGGGGTCGGCGGCAAGGCCGCCGGCGAGGGTAATGGTTTTAAAAAAAATGAATTACCCAAATAATTTTCAGATTAAACCATGTTAAAACATGATTTTGGAGCGATTTGCCCAGATTCCACTACGATCTTGCAAGATCTATGGAGAAAGCTATCATACGTATGATAAAAACATCGTTTTTAGCGATTTTTACCTCTATATCTGTCCTCCGGATATAGCGACGGTTGAACGAAGCCCTACGCGATAACGACGCTCGATTGAGAAAGCCTTGCATCGCGCGCGTAGATCTCCCATCTCCCTTCGCCTTCGCAACGAACGAAAAATTTGTGGAAAGAAAGAATTTTCTAGAGTCTCGTGCTGATAGCGTGTTTTGAATCATCTACTGGGGGAGGAACCCCCAGCCCTTTATTTTATAGGCATGATAGGAGAGTAGAAAGATAGAATACATAGATATGGGCGTATCTCTAAGATACACGCAATCTTAACCGACTCTGGTTATTTCTATTCACAACAAATAACTTATAAAAACTCACCTTTATTATAACTCCATCCCCGCTTTCTCTTTCCGTCGCTCTACTCCTCTCTCTGTCTCTTCCTTTCTTTCTTTTTTTGTTCTTTGTTGCGCAGGCGATCGGGGCAGTCGGCGATGGGCCCGGGGGCGGTGGGCGGCTGCTTCTAGGTGGCTTCGGGGCGGTGGATCGGAGGTCGAAGCGGCAGCGGCGGCTTCCAGGCGGTGGATCGGAGGTCGGAGCAGCGGCGGCGCGCTTGGGGATCGGGCGGTGCGATCGGGGCTGAGCGGCGCAGATCGGCGGCGGAGCGCTTCCGAGAGCGGCAACGGCGCAGATCCGAGCTCGGGGCAGCGCAGACGGCTTCCAGGCAACGGATCGGAGCTGAGGAGCGCGGCGAGATCGGGTGGCGATCTGAGGATGGCGACGGCGGATTGGGGTGTGGCGGCCTGAGAACGGCGACAACGCGCGATCGGGAGTATCCAATTTGGGTTGATTTGTGATTGATTTGGGATTCGATTTCGGGTTTGTTTTTCAGGTTTGATTTTGGGTTGTAAGGAGTTTGTGAAGGCAGATTTGTCGTTGCTTGTATGGTGGAGGAGGTGGTGGCTGAGGGTAGTGGGATGTGAGTTGATGCTGGTTGCTTTCTTGTGGTTGATCCTGTAGGTTCATGTTGCTGTGGATTGTGGTTCCCTGTTGATTGTTGATGATGGTTTAAGAATGGTGGATGGGAGACAGGTTGGAGGGGGGTTGGTTGTGAGGCAGGGGAGATGATGAATTTTGCTGTTGGATGTTGGATCTCACCAACATTTCGGTGGGGATTGAATAGGTTAGGATAAATGTAGTATGGTAATGGTAGTTTAGGAAAAGTGATTAGTAAAAGTAATCATTTAATTAGTAATTACTTTTTAGTTAAAAGTAAGTATGGATTAAAATTATTTAATAGAAATTAGTTAATTGGTAATTAACTCTTAATTAAAAGTAATTAGTTATGGTTACTCGGCCAATAATTACGCCATGGCAAAACTAAAAATAAAGACGCGCTCGCGTCGACGTGCGGACGAAAAACCACTCGGACGAAAATAACTGAATCAACGAAGTAAAAATGTACGCACACAACAGTCAAACACGACTAGGACGACGAGGAAAACAGGCCGTTACACTCAATGACACAACAACACAGAAGTCAACCGAGTAGCTCGTGCAACCACCATCCATGAAGTTTGGAAAATTCTCGAGGCTATATATAAAGGTAATTCTAAAGCTAAATCCGCATAAGTTGCTCTCTATGTTCATATGTACAATGACTTTGAAATGAATACAATAGAATCAATTACGAATATGTTCATCTGCTTCACCGAGATAATCAACACTCTTGCAAGATAGCACGTGCTTGGTGGAAGCGTATGAAATGAGCGTGGGTGTGCTTATAGCCATTAGGGTTTTGAGGTCTTGAGTTGGACATATCTGGCAGAGGGGGAATCTTACTGCTTATATAGAGGCAGAGTGGGTATATGCCACATCAGGCAAACGTAGGGACCACGGATTCGCTGGCGCAACCATCTCCTGTAAATTTGATGGCTACAGATATTGTAGGAGGTAATGGGCCACAGCTGCAGATAAGACAGTCGGTTATTGATACGTGGAGCAATCATTGAATTCCCGTTGGTAACGACATGAGGAGAGGGCAGACTGTTCGCCTGAGATTACACCACGTGGATGGAGTGTCCTGATCTGGATAGGCGAACAAATGCTCGGCCGATTACACTGGGGAGGCCAACATTGGATGGCGATGTCGTCCCTACATTGGATAGCGATGTCGTCCCTACAGATGTGTGCTGGTCCGAGTCCCGAGGTTGCTATGATAAGAGCTTGATGGTAGGAGATCGGCCTCGGATAGCAAGGTCGTCTCTTGTACCACTAAGCTGGGCTAAGACCGCGTCGGGCGTCGGGCTAACCTGTTGAGCGAGATGAGATCTCCGGTGACGGATCCCATCTAACAGGCTATACTGGGCCTTACTGTTGGTAAGCCCAAACCAGAAACAACATCTATAGTTTGGGTTTTTAAGACTCTAATACTACGTTAAACAATTAGAGAGATTTATTTAATGAAAAGATTAGAGAGTTAGTAAAATGTAGTAAAATGGTATCATGTTACAATTTTATATAAACACCCTACACAACCTTACACCAAACAACATACACTATATTCTAACCCAAAAAACATAAAATTCGATGTCTAAAGAAAACAGTAGACTGCTACCGCAGCCTGCATTAGTCGAAAAACAAACTAGGTTGGAAAATAAACGGATTTATAAGTGGCCTTCAGAGGATGGCGTGCACGCACAAAATAAAAATATAAAAGAAACGAGAAAAGAGGAACAAAGAATGAAAGAAATTTGGCTTCGGCAAACCAAACAAAAAAGGAACGGTCTCCCTAACTTGAGGAAATAAATTAAGACCTTTTTAAGGATTGGCATCAGACCAAGCATATTTTTTTTGACACTTGGACCAAAAGCATATTCGAGATCGCTCATCAGCTAATCTCTACAAACAAGTGCTATTCAAACTTCGAAGACCGAAACCTCACCAGCCCAACTACAAGACGCTATTACGTTAGGAATCAAGGGGTTGAATGCAACATCAATGCATGCCTCACCAAAAGCCCTTATCTTTCTAACAAGCTTTGACGAACGATAATCATAGAAATATATATACCCATCCGAGGATCCAGTTGCGAGATCCCTACCATCAACGCCGAAATTGCACTTGATGGGAAAGCCCCATACGCCGTGCCCCTCGTATCGTCTGTACCTGTCCATTTTAAAGGGGGGTCTGGCGGAGAAAATTGCAATGTAGTTGGCATTTGATTGTGCAACGAAGCACGCATCAGAAGGATGATACCTGACACACGGGCATGTATAGGCCTCTCCATAAACCTGCCAATAAAACAATAGTGAACATAAGTTTCTCAAAGTCGGTACAACTGTATTAATGATTCAACCGACGCTAAGCCAATGATTACTAATAACGGCTGTAAACAGTCATGTCCATTAGGCAACTATGCATAACAATTTTCTTAGTGTTTTTTTTTGGAATGAAGGATGTGTTGAACCATATGCCTTTTTTGTTGATAACACCCTCGCCCAAAAAGTTTCCCAATTTAAATAGCCTACGATTAAGTTAACTCTTACATGATGCATAGCAAGTAGATGTTTTTGAGGAACTACTCACTTTCTGCACGCAAGGTATGTACCTGTGACCTGGAACTAATGGAATTTGCAACGGCATAACAGTGTGTGCCCCCATAGAAAGAACATGTGGTTAAACAGGCATCTTTTACATGAGGCAGTGTTACAGGCAAGTCTTATGATTCAAGGCTATCAAGATTTCCAGTTTGGTCTTTATTTATATAGTATCTGTGCATGGCATGCTTCATTCAGGCAGCATCAACCTATACCAAAATTTCTGTCCCATGAGCTCTTTGCAAATAGCTAGCAGTATTTTTATCAATGAGAGCTTAATCAATTAGTTATGGAGCCACGATCAAGTTGATCTCATATGAAACAATAGTTTATTTCGTTATGTGGCATGGATTAGTCCCATAAGCCTATATCTTTCTTCCATATGAAATAAAAACCAAAAGATTGCAGATTGATATCAAAAAGCAATTAATAGTTAGAGTGCCTAGAATGAAGGAATACTGGGTATTAGTAGAGTTACCAACTGGATCAGTACTTCGAGGATGTCTCAAGATACTCTCAATGTAAATCCTGATGACTCTATCAGGAGGGGGCCAGAAACTATAATAAAGCCATGCTCAAGCTAAAGTGAAAGAATTAGGATTGTGTCAAAACAGCTGTACTCATTATAAACATTTGGCAATCTATAGATATTGATCAGCGTTGCTTTGCTACTCAACGTGTCAGTATCTGGATGTTGGTATGGAACTTTTTGTCATCATTCATATCAATACAATTGATGCCTGTTGAATTCCCGCCCCTTGATATTCTTTATCAGTCTTTAAATACGAATACTAATCCAATACTCGTTGGTGACTTTGCATGCATTATTAGAGAACTGAAAAATGGAGTCTGAAGATTCCCAACATTTTCTGATCTATAAAAAATCTGCCCAACTTAGAAGGATGTTGATAGCAGCAAGTCTTATGAGACCCTAGCTCAATCATGTTGCATTCCAAATGACGTATAAACACTGCACACACAGTTTCATTGTGGTTAACAACATATGAAATATAGGTATTGGTTACGAAATGGGGCAATGACTCATAGTGAGATGAGGACTAGAATGGAAAGAGAAATGCGAGATAAATGAAGCGGCCAAAGCATCAACATTCATTTAGGGGAAACAATGAAGTATTGTGAAGTGTAGAGAGCTATCTAGATGCAATGTATCACATGGCACTAAAAGCACAACCAGCTTAGCATGATTTAATCAGTATGGTGTAATGCCTTGCACTGTAGGTCAAAAGTCTTGAAGCACATGTAATTTCTATACTATAAATAAGACTTCAAATGAAATAAGGCCAATCACACTTTCTCATTCACACACACTTCTTTCACATGGTGAATCTTGAGAATTTGGTACTTCACATATAGGTATTGACTGAAAAAGCCTTCTGTGTGCAAATGTTAGGAGTATATTCATGTAATTGACTGGGTCCATAAAAAAGCTACACCATAACAGGATAATTGTATTGACATATCTAAACTTGTTGTATTGTGATCATAAATTCTCACTCTTCAATGCAGAAGCGCGCGTGCGCGCGCGCGCGTGTGTGTGTAAAAGTAAACATAACTGCTATATGTTTGTAACTTTGGCCACTACCCAAAAAAGAATTAAATATACTTGTCCTCATCCATGCATGTTTGTGCCAAACTTTATGTTGTCCATGCTAATTAAAAAGTGCATCTGCGGAAATATTTTAGTACTTAGGAGTGACATGTATCTTAGACTTCCGTTTTTCGTTAGTGCTGAAGGTTACCTGGTTCGATAAAGGAATTTGTCGCGAAACATCCCAAACAATTATAGCATTTTCACTAATGCTGCTCCTTGAGGTGTCAGTGGAAGATATGAACTGTTTCCCATCAGCGCTAAATTCAATGTCAAGGATTGGACCAAGACCTTTTAAATATTCATGAACTGCCTTATTGCATCTCGTGTCCCAAAGTCTAAGAATGCCTTTTGATCCACCTGAAAGGAAAAGATTAGCATCCCTGGGGTGAAATCTAATTTTTTCTACTATTTGATTCTCCTGGAACAATTGCATTTCTGCCCCCTTTTCAACATCAACTAGTCGAGATGTACAATCATATCCACAGGATAGCAATGATAATGCCTGTGAAGACCACCTCACATCCTTTATTGCTGCATTATGATGTCTGAAAATCCGTACTTTCTTCTGATCTTTGCTCCATACATTCCATACATGAACTGTCTGATCCATACCAGCAGAAGCGAGAAGATGAGCTGCATATTTCAATTTATTGACATAAGAAAAAAGAAGATACCAAAGTCACACAGTTATCTGATACTTGGAACAGACATGAGAAATAAGTTTCAACCAAGAGTAGAAGTCGCAAGAGCAAGGTACCAAACCAAAGTACAAGCAGTTTCCTTTTTTTGCAAACTTTAATGAGTACTTATCATAGTTCTTAATTTAAAAGGAAAAAAACAGAAAATTTGAGTCAACCACACATAAAATGCTTAAAATCGATAACTGTAACTACAAGAATGTGACATGATTAAGCTCCAGATGACAACCAAAGAAAATTTCTGTACCTGCCAAGTATCAGAGCAATACCATTGATGGGAAAAATTCTCACTATATGGTTATGAATCAGCATAAGATAGTTGCCTAACTCCAAATCACAATATTCAGTGGCCCAACAAAGCCCTACAGAATCACAAGATAGCTAGATAAACATAGTCATTGTCAGGTTAATCTTTAATTTATCTAGATTAATCTTTAATTACAAGAAGGCGAAGATAACTACAAGGTGACATGATTAAGCTCCAGATGCCAACCAAAACAAATTTTTGAACCCTACCGAGTATCGGAGCAACCACTGATGTGAAATCACTATATGGTTCTGAATGAGCATAAGATAGTTGACTAGCTTAAAATCTCAATATTCGGTGACCCAACAAAGCCCTACATAATTACAAGATAGCTAGATAAACGCATCCATGTTGGATCCTGTAGATGACAAGTAGAACAATGGGGTGAATAGTGTTTTAAAAAGTTCTTCTTAAGATCTCTAACTGTGTTACCACTTAGAATCTTAATCAACAACTTACAAATAATTTTGTAGCGAAATAAATAATGAAAATTATCACAATATAAATCAAGATAAACAAATTAGAGAAGATCCAATCACAAACACAATGATATATCTTGGTTCGGCCTCCCCGACATACTCTTAGTCTACAAGCCCACCGCTTGAGCTTTTCCACTAAACATCTCTTGCAAACCGCAAGAGAAAATCATACAACTTGGAAAACATTCTTACCAACTGCAAAATCCCAATCTCAACACATTGGGATGAGAAAATCACCTCTCTTCAACTGAGAGAACAAATACCTCACTTCTGAAGCAAACACCTCACAACCGAGACAAAACTTGAAAGAGCAAGATTACAAACTCCTATAGCTTTTAAGAATTTATGCTAGTCGACTAGGGGTTCTATATTGGTAGACTAATACTGATAAAAATGCACAGTTTAAGTATGAAACTTAAGGGCTTTGTTTATGATTAATACCATATTAATTCTAAGTTATTCCTAGAGTTTCATGTGGTATGCATCTTCAAGACTTTACAAATTATTCTAAGACAAGAAATGAAAATTACATTAATTACATAATGTGTCTTCAATATCTTGTTGATGTAACCTTTGTTCATCTCCTTGTCATAGATATCTTCAAGTCATCTTGCCTTATAATGTTGTTAGCATCCAATACTTGTCCTTTGTACTTGGTCTTTAGTTATTTATCCTTTACTAACAATATCCTAACAACTACACAAATACATTAGTCCAAACAGTATGCTTCATTATCATCAAAACATATATTTGTGATTCCAAAATCCAACAAGCCATTGTCGGTCAAACGGTACCAATGATGAACGATGGGGGATGGGGCATACATCCATTGTCCAAGTGATTATCCTTGTTGCAATTTCAAGTTCATCGCCTACATTCTATAAAGAACCAGTCATATTTGTATTTTTAGACCTTCGATAGTGTGAATTTCAACCAAGCAAGACAGAAAAATTTATGCACCTTCGTGCCTTGAGCAGGTTCCCACAATCCCCACACCTACATCTAGAGTAGGTGGTATTCATGCCTTTACAATCTCTAAATGTGTGGGAAAATTTTTAGTAACAGAGATGATAAAAGACATTTTCTTCTCTAAAAGTAAACTTTCCTATCATATATTCATGCAGGCAGATAAGAGATAATTAAGAGATAGCAAGCTTCTGGTATGGGGACACCTTGTCTCTCCACATGGAGATGACAAACTAACACCTCATGGCAAGAACGCGTCTGCCACATAAATCTTTGGCAGTTACTAGAGTTACACACCATGTGACAGACCATCTAGGCGCCCACTATTGAAGCTTATGTGTGAGATGAACTCCATAGATCTATTATTCCAAGTTCCAAAGTTTCTTTGCTATCTTTGTAACTTCTCCGATCCCAATATGCTCTGTTTCACTGACATCCACAATCGTATGAACAATGTAATTTTGCCATGTACATAAGTATGTGCCGCTCAAGCTAAGATGATATAATTATTTAGAAAAGTTGGAAGACCACTTGACATATGGATAAAATGTAACCTATGACACATTAATAAATTCTGAGTGGTTGTATCTGTGTCAGACATGTACCATCGCAATGCTCACTTGCCATGCATTAGCAAGATGTCTGACACTGTTCAAAGGGAGCAAGACTTGACAAAATATGACATTGGTTGCAGTTTTGGCTTATAGCTCTTGGTTCAAAATTGTTGTTTATGATGTTAAGACTGTAATATGAATTGTTGGTATATGTGGCTTAAAACATTAGCAACATTTTCCTTAAATAATTGATGAAAATTAGATTAAGCCCCGTTAAGAGAGAATAATAATAATTTAAAATTTGTTTAGATATATGAATTATAATTTTTGATTTTATAACAGGAGTCAAATGAGTTGTATAATAGTTTTCAGCAACCTAATTTTCTCTCTCTTTTATTCTTCTAAATTACATTACCCTTTTGATATTTAAAAACCTTCTTTAATAATTGATTCCTAACTATCAACGTATAACCCAAAACCTAACTTTTGATTTCTCACTTTTCTCTAAAAACGTTACTATAGCACTACAGTACCATGCTACAGTAACCAGTACTATAACAAATATTGTAGCACTACATTATCTAACCCAAAAAAGGAAAAGAAAGATAAGAAAATTTGAAGTTTTTGTTAATTAGATCAGTTATCTTAATTGTCGTTAACTGTGGTTATCATTGGTCGTCATTGGTGATTAGTTATCATTGGTTAACAATTCCTTGATAATAGTTTGTTAGTGAAAGTTGTTCTTTGATGTTGAAAAGTTATCGTTGGTTGTCGATGTTAAAACATTGGTTGAAATTTATCATTGCCATTTTTGTTGAATATTAGTATTTGTTTGGTTGAAAATTACAGTTGCTTGAAAGTTGTCATCAGTTATTGTTGGTTGATTGAAAGTTATTATTGTCATTGTTGTTGTGCAATTGCCGCTGGTTAGTTGAAAGTTGTCGTTGCTTGAAAGTTGTCGTTGGTTGTTATTAGTTAGTTGAAAGTTATCATTGTTGTTGTTTTGTTGAGTGATTTTGATTGATTGGTTGAAAGTTGCCATTGCTTGGATGTTTGTCGTTGGTTGTTGGTTTGTTAAAAGTTTAGATGGAAGTTTGGTTGAAAGTTGTCGAAGTTATAGTTCAGTTTAGTTTACTTTTTGGATTCATTTTGTTTTCAGTAGTCTAGAGTTTGGTTTCTTAAAAGTTCTGTTTTTATGGGATTGGTTTGATCTTTAAAAGTTTGAAGTCAAAAAGCAAGTTGGTTTTAAGAGTTTGGATTACAAGAATTTAGTTTTCAAATTTTGGAAAGAAATTGGTTTCTGAAAGTTTATTTTTTAGGAATTTCTGTTTGGTTTTAGGAGTTTGCATTTCAAATGTTGGTTCGGTTTGGTATTCGGCTTAGGAGAATGAATATGATATTAGAGAGTATGTTAGCTTTGATTTTCAAGAATTTATTGGTTTGATTTTGGGATTTGATCAAAGGACAAGATGGATAACGAGTGGTCTGGTTGAGGGGAAGACTTTGGGCATATGACATGAATAATTTGAGTTCAATTTATTTGGGACTAGTTGGGCATGTATACTCAGAAGGGGAGTGACTATATAATATATAATAGCATAGAATTAGCTTAAAGATAAAAATTATAATTCTCAATTTTATGATGAGTAAAATAAGGATACCTTGTAATCATAGTTTTCAGTTTTAGTATAGTAGCCAAAGGAGTCGCATATAAATTATACTCTTCTTGCATTCACCTTGCATTTTCATATATATAAAGCACCGATACCCAGTTTGGGACGTGATTTTATTCTGAAAATTGCCATGTCATGCTTTCTAAAATGCTAAGTGAAACAAAGGTGACAAGCCCCAACACATTTAGATCTATTAAGAATTCCCTCTTTTCAACCTAAATGCGAACACGTTTGTATAATAGCTAAGGTTCGTCTGCCTCTAACTAATAATGAGCAACAAAAGCAATGCCATATACAGTTCTATAATCAACGAATATAGTAAATGACTGAAACAAGTAACTAACATAATGAAATATAATCAATAAAAATATACTAATTACCTGGCTATTGGTAATATGTGTACTACTCCAAAAGCTCAAGGTCATTGAGCTTTAAGTTTTTTCGTAACCACCTCCAGCACCTAACAGATCAAATAGCAACCATATTGTAGACCCCAAAAACTATAAGAGAAGACATGTGAGAGTTTTTCGTAACCATCTCTAGCACCTAACAGAATCAAATAGCAACCGTATTGTAGATCCCCAAAAACTACAAGAGAAGACATGTGAGATCTGTATATAAAACATACATCTATTCTATAAAATAGGGATGTTATCAAGAGAAATTAGATAAGAGAAATTGGACAAGAGAAATTGGATAAGTGATGAGATTTTGAGAGATAAGAGAAGAGGTGGGGAATTTTGTGATGAGATTTTGAGAGATAAGAGAAGAGGTGGGGAATTTTGCACATACAACTCCGGGTTTTGCATTTTTGCCCCTGGACCCTCCCCACACACACCCACACTTTTTATTCTTCCCCCTTCCCGGACATTTTTTCCAGTCCACGTGCACGTGTGCATGGGTTATTTGCTAGTACATATATATAGCACACAGTAAGGGTATCATCATGAAATTTAGACAGTAACAAGAGAAATATTATGTAAGAACGAATGACATCAATGTATGGCATGATAATGATGGGATATACCAACAAGGATTACATGACTATACAGGCAAAAACATTGCTCCTAGTCTAATGATGTAACTCATATCCGAGAGTATGATATGCAACCCAGTTAGGAAACACAAGTATTGTAATATAACCCTAGTCCCATTATGGAAACGAGAAACACAGATACAATAATAAACCACACTTCCATACTTGGAAATGGTAAACATGGATATAGTAATAACCCTCTACTTTTGAAGGGAAAAATATGGAATAATGAACCTTCGACGCTTCCACACCTACACCCTCTAAGGCCATGAGTTTCCCAAACTCATGTGTTCTATCCTAGCTGTAGTGTCAGGTGAAATAACGTGTAGCAATCGGTAACAATAATATGTACATTATCAGGAGCATGAAATCAGGAATAGTAGTCAGGATCAGTATCAAGAAACATGTAACCTGATATAATGACCATCATGTGTAATAAATGTGAACAGTGAATATGCATAATGTGAACATATATAGTGAACAGTATCAGACATCATATATTTAGTTGTGAACATGTATATGTCTATAGTGAATATTATGTCAATAATAATGTGTGATGTATATACTCAAATCAAGTACTCAATAATAATGTGTGATGTATATACGCAAATCAAGTACTCAATGTCATTTATCTTCATGTATTAAGTTAGATTGTATTGTGATATTTAAGTGGCAAATATCATATAATGATAGACTAAATCTCAGTGATAAAGCCCGAAGGCAATATCACGAGTCAATCCCTAAAGTCGAGAATAAGGCATATTCGGTCATCGGCCGTATCCATAAAAGTATACATACAAAACCAATAAAAATGAAATATCCACATGAACAAGACCAATCAACTCAAACATCATAAATCATAACATGGCCCAGGATTTGACTTATAATGATTAACAGGAATCAAGTCTAATTTTTATAATCATCTATGAGCAAGAAAGTCTATCCCACAATTAATAATGATTCGATTTCAATTTTCAGTTGTAAGCCCACACTTTCTCAGAACGATTTCATCATTGGAATTTATAAATTTCCAATCCATTAGGGATAGCAATAAACCACAGTCAAAAGCCAAATCTCATAAGGAATATGGTTGCAAAAACATTAGCAAACGGGGGCCAACCTGATACACAAAACATCCCACAAACAGGGGCCCAAAAATAAGCAAAACAGCAGCCCAGAACTCAACAAAACAAAGGCCCAAGTCACTGGCCATGATAGCAGCCATTATGGCTGCAGACAGAACCCAACCCACCAACATTAGCAGGAGAACCAGTGACAACAAACAGAGGTAAACAAGGACAGCCAACAGAGGTAAGTAGAAGCCAAAAAGAGCATCAGGGTGAGGTCAAACAGAGGCCAAATAGAGCATCAACTACATGCCAAAAGGGCAGCCTTGGCTGAAAAATGTAGCAAACAGATTCCAAATGAGCAGCCACGAAAAATGCAGCAAATAGAGACCAAAAGGGCAGCCAACAAAGGTTGAAAAATGGGGCAGTCAAAGGTTGCAAACAGAGGGGCAAAAAGGTCCAGTAGGGGCGACAGAAGAGCAGGCAAAAGCCGCAAACAGCCCAAACCAAGGGGACAACAAGGCATAGACAAGAAGAGGCAGCAAAAATCTCAAAGCAACAACCCATAATTTCCAAGCTTAGCCAACATCATCACATTATCAATCAAGATCACAACCCAAAACAGATAAAGAAACAAACCTCATGGCCAGGGGTAAACCCCCATATAATCAATTTTCCCACCGCAATTTTAGCAATCAAAGGAAATGGCCGGTTTTATCAAGGCATAAAAAATAAATTTAATAGATCTACCATTCACCAAAGTCGAAAGGCATCGAAAATCAATGCTTGAGATCTTGTTGTACTCCATGGATGCGGTTGGCCTCAAGAACGAGACGAGTTTTCGAGAAAAATCAGAAGATAAGAAACAAGATCCGAGCTCCTGCGAAAGAGAATGAGAGGATAGAAGAGGTATAAAAATATTTATCCCAAATTTTAAGCTAGGGTTCTTCGAGAGAGGAAGAGCAAATAGAAGATGGGATAGGCGTTGTGTATGTGAGGGGATCGTAGCGGTGTCGATTACGGCTAACGTCCCACATTTTCCGAACGACCGCACGAGTGGAGTGGTGAAATTGTCGCTCAGGGAGTCCACATGGAAAAGAGAAAAAGAACAAAGGAAAAATACAAGATAAATATGATTAGGAGTATAATTCATGTTTGCTCCTTTGACTACTATTCTAAAACTGAAAAATATAATTACAACTCAACTCATATTAGACTCATTGTTTGACTCTTATTATATAATTCATATCGCTAGACTAATTTTAAACTAGTACATACTATTTCTTAACAGCCCCGTTAAGATTTTAAAATGAAATGGTTGATGAAATATTGATTTCTAATAAATATACTATTCAAATTTAGGGAAATTGCAAAAACTAACGTAGACATTAAAAATTAGTATGAAATATCATAAATTTTTCCTTTTTCATAATTTTATCACAGTCATCTTCGATAGAAAACGCTAGGGTTTTGGTGGAAGAAATTTAGGGATTTGAGAGAGATGTGATTTGTATAGATCAAGAAGAAAATACAAGGATAAGTAACCTCAATTAGAGAGGATGACCACTCTCCTAATTTTGATTCGAGATAAGGCTAACTCTTCCAAGATCTAAACATAAGCTACTCCTAAATGCTTATACTATCAATATTTTTCACAATAGTCATCATAAGAAAATAGCCCTAACCCCACTCTCACTATATATAGGTCTAAATTGTCCATGATTACAAAAATACATCCAATGACCCAGAATTACAAGTTTACCACCGCACCCTAGTTCTCATCATTATCCTGTCCCAAAAAAACCACATTGTCTTTAAGACAGTGCCATGAATCCCGTGGACATGCTACTCCCAATTATGGTGATGTTGTTCATCCCCTCCTAAATCATAAGGCCACCTAATGTCTACATCATCTCCCGCGAAGTCCAGATGGAAGTCACGGTGGTCGTCAAGCTCTCCTGAATGTCCTTCATGTCCAAAATACGGACGTTGAAGTTCGGGAGGCCTTCCATCTGAAAATCAGGGCCCATGGGCCCACTTAAAATTGTCGTTGAGCCATGATGGGGCCAGCCCAGGGCTTGCAGGCCACAAGCGGTCCGCTCAAAGGCCGCAAGGCACAAGTTGCCCTGCCCTGAGCTCGCCAGGCTCAGGGAGACCCGCCCAAGCTCAACCAGCTCGGGGAGGCCTACTGCGGGCTCGACAGGCTCGACGTGACCCGTGGTGGGCTTGCCCCGACTTGGGGCGGCTCAGCACCCCAGCAAACCTACCACGACAGGCTGCCTCGAAGCTGGCGAGCCCGCGACGGGCCGCCCTAAGCCTGGCGACCTTAGGGCAGGCCACCTTGGGCCTTGCGGGCCTTGAGCAGGACACCCTGGGGCACGCGAGTCCTGATCGGACCACATGGCCTGGCGACAATTTTAAGTGGTCACATGATCTCTGCTTTTCACATGGAAAGTATCCTGAGCTTCAACGTCCATATTTTGGACGCATAGAACCTTCAGAAGAGCTTGACGGCCACCCTGACTTCCATTCGAACTTCACGGGAGATGATGGAGACCTTAGGTGGCCTTTTAACCCAAGAGGAGACGTGCAACATCATCCCATTTGGAGTAGCATGCCCACGGGATTCATGGCACCACCTTGAGGACAAGGTGGTTCTTCATGTGTAGAGTATTGATAAGAATGAGTGCGGTGGCAAACTTGTAATTTTGGGTCCTTGGGGGGTATTTTTGTAATTATAGACAAATTAGTCCTATATATAGTGAGGGATGTGTTAGGGCTAGTTTCTTATGATGAATTTTGTGAAAAATATTGAGTAGATGAGTTTAGGAGTAGATTACATTTAGATCTTGGAAGAGCGATGCTTTATCTCGAATTAAAGCTAAGAGAGCGATCATCCTCTTTAATTGAGGCCACTTATCTTTGTGTTTTTCTCTTGGTCTATAAAAACCACATTTTTCTCCCAAATCTCTAAAGTTCTTCAACCTAAATCCTAAAGTTTCCTATCATCTTCTCCCTCTTTCCATTCTCCTTACGCCCTAACAGGTACATATATCAGTATGAGATATTGCGACTAGATTAAATTAACATATTTGACTTTTGGATAGTAAAACGAGATTTTGACGTTCATACAAATGTATTGAAAAAATATCATGAGCGATCAAAAACCGGTTGAGCAAGAAGAAAAAGACAATTTTTCAATATTTCATCACATGCAGGTCAAGTGTGTTAGAGACGACAACGCAACGGAAGCAAGTTTTCTAAAAAATCATAGCAAAGTCATGGTCGATTATTGTTAAGACCTAAAAAATATGCGACTCCTGGTAATTCTGTGACACTTAAGCTTGAGCCATTTACTAAATTGTATGAATATTATTTTAGAAATGTATTAATTAACTTTTGATACTTTAGACAATGAAATTTTGAATAAAATAATAAGTATATGTGTTGGTCAGTTTTGGCTAGCATTGGACTGACACATATGGGAAACGAATAAATAACCCGCTTTTACTACAGTTGCAAGCCAACGTGGGGGTTATTGAGTTGGCATGCTCCAAACCCTAACGGATGTGGTCCCACCCTCCCCTCCTCCATCCCTCCCTCCCAGTGTAAATTTTCAAACCTTGAATAAAACAAAGCCAAAAAATGTGGCGTAATACAGATTAGACACGAATATTCTCCTATAGCTAATCTACACGTGGGAGCACGCAGACACACATGGCAATAGTGAGACTACCATGCGCATAGACATGTACCACACATATTTGTCCTAAGTTTTGGATTTGCAATATCATGGTAACACCATTCTATATGTCCGTCATTGCTACAAAACATTATTCTCAAGGAATCTAAAATACTATGCGTCTTGGATAAGTATTTTTCACGGAAATCTCAAATATCTTTTACCTTTGGTAATTTGAATGTTATCTAAACTTTAAACCATAAATCCAAGGAGGATGCTATAGATGATATGCTCTAGTCTTAATTAACAACTTAACCAAAGGGAGACTGACAAAGGAAAACCCTCCCAAGTGAGGCAAATCATACAATTTTTAGCATACGACATTCAGTTCAATAATGTATGCATCAATATCCAGTGCCTTCAAGCAAGCATATGGATAGAAGGGCTTCGAAGAGGGGTTCCTACTGCATTGGTCTTTTTAGAAGTGGAGTGGCAATCCCGAGCCAAATCCTAGGAATTGCCAGATATGGGTCAGACATGCGTCATAATTGGGTCAACCCGCCATACACGGTTAATAAATGAATCCGATTAAGGTCAAGCATCTTCACCCAATTAATCGGTCACTGTGTACCATGAAGTCCGATTATCCAGGCAATTGAATATTCTGTTCATTTTTCTTATGTTTTTTTCTTTTTCTTTCCTTTTGTTTGGGGGGGGGGGGGGGGGTGGCATACTGGTTACTACATATTGCTGCCAAACTATTGGCAGTGTCATCACATGCAATCTGAAATTTTATATTTAAACAAAAAATCCATATGCATAAAAAATTAACCGTAATGGATATTTCTCTAGCAAAAATTAGAGTTGTTAAGGTGTAAAGCAACTTTTCTTTACAAATTTCTTGTTCACAGATTCACTTATCCACTGATATATTTTATATGTAAAATGCAAATTAACAACAATTGTTTCACACCTGACCAGCCAGACAACTGAATTAGCCAGGCCAGTCTGGGGCAACCCGATCATTAGGTGGCCAGGTTATGGTCGATAGTTCCCAATTATTTAATTGGGTTTTGTTCGAGTCAGCCATTATGGGTATGGTCAAAACTGATTCGGTCTGATCCAACTGCCAGCCCTGTGTTCGTCACCAAACATTCACTAGATGTTGTCCTAGAAGGAGGTCTGAAGTTCAGACTAGCTATGCAATAGTTCTAGGATAATTGTTTGGGTCATATTCAAGCTTTGCTCCATCCAGTTAAATTATATGATAAAGAATTCCATGAGATCAAAAAGAATCAACTTCACAACCCGGCATGGTCCAGAAGCAATTTGACTAAAACCCACCAAAGTTGTTATTACTATCATGTCCCGCAACCCAGTGTCACAGCATGCTTTGCAAAAAAATGACAGGTCCTGCAGTTAACCAGTGAAAACGATCTAGACCCAAGCAGAGGTGCATCAAAATGCTTTAAAATTTTCAATTATATATATTTGCGAGTTTACAAAATCGTATACAATATACCATCCACATACTAACAAAATACATCTAGAAAATATGTTATGAATACATATGCTTTCTCTAACTCAGAAGTCGGCGGTCTCCACCACAAAATCTGTATCCACGTACACCGGGTCCTCCTCTAACTCTGACTCAACACCTAGCGGTGCAACAAAAATGAAGACCGGTCAGGTAAATAGCAGTAATTCTACAACTTTGGAACTAAAACATATGAGCAAGAATAAAACTAACAATTAGATATTGAGAGTGGATAAACGATTAATTAATACTAACAAGCATGCACTGAAATTTAAGACAAATATGCAACTCAGTATTAATTTAAAGCAACGCTAACATGGTTATATCAATTATGTCAATCTTAGGATGTGAATCATATTGGATAGTATAGTAAGCAACAAGGAGTCCACCTTGTATCATGGGGAATGCTTACCCGGGCCAGGCCCAAAGTAGGAACAACAGTGGCCGTGAATCCAAAGAAGTAACAGTGTGTGACTCAATAATTAAGTCCGACGATACCAATAGGGGTCCATCGGATTCATGATGTGCCCCGGTCGGAACACCTGATGCGGTCAATGTCAATAGTATTGGTTATTACATCACCCAAGTTGGTTTTGATGATTAAGCAAACAATTAATGTTACTAATTATATTTTGTGAGATGTTTTGTAAGTGTAGGATTAAAGTCAACAATGGTCAACTCAAGCTTAAAGATAATGAAGATAAAGAATCTAAGCTTGATGGAGAGTCAAGAAACTTGAAGCTCATATTGGAGATCATAAAATCAAGTTAAAGACTCGTGGAAGTGCAAGACTTCAAGACAAATGCTCAAAGCTTACAGAAATACATCTAAACTCCTAGTGTGTGAGTAATGTATTTTATTTTTATTTACTTGTCTTAGAATGTCAAAGTCAATAGTTGAAGCTTGAACACACACACATAAAGAATGTTTTAAAATTATCAAATTATTTAGAAAATTTTTTAAAAAATTAATTAAAGCTATTTTGGGAGCATTTTCAGTTACTTTTCCCTGCATAAGAAAATAGCAGACTACTTTTATAGTAGGAGTCGACTACCTTCTGAAGGAAAACAATGCTTTCCATTTGTTGCCAAAATAGCCGATTACAGTAGTCGATATAGTCAACTTCAGTGTTACAAGTAGTCGATTACAAAGAGTACAGCAGTCGACTACTTCTGGAGTAGACACAGCTCCGCGTTCTATGGATAGCTGTCGATTATTGCTTGACTCAAGGATCATACTCATAGGAGGATTGAGTTTGAGATACACCATTATGCTTGACTCAAGGTCACCCTCCTCAAAAACTTTGTCATCAATTTATTTTGCTTCAAGATAGCTTCACATCTCATGTGCCGTCTCCATCCATGAAATCTCGTCGAACTCATAATCAAAAGTGGATGTGCACAAAATCATCTTGGCTTGAGCGTCTAACATGATATTTGACGTATCCATTGACACCACTTCCCAAAGATTGTTGCTCTTGAGGTGATCAATCATCTTAGTCCTCCAGTGAGCATAGTTCTACCCATAGAAGTATGGTGAAGGTTGTTGAGATGATGCCATCTTGCTTACAAAAGCCACCAACCCAAGGATATCACTTGTTTGGGACCCGTGGCTACATAATACACGAAATACGTGCGTAAATAGTGTAAAGACAATCAAATATGCGTAATTAAAAAGTTACTAATAATTAAACGCAATACGCAACGAAAATAAAAACGATTAGCTCAGCAACAGCCACAAAGGAAAATACGCAAACACAAACGCAAGACGTATTCTGATTTGGATCTTCTACCCGGCGATCCTACTCCAGTCCCACCCTCGTAAACTCGGAGCGATGGCTTTGTACTAGTGCTCCCTAAATCGGGACACACAAACTCTGGCTGAGTACAATCCTTAACCTGCTCAATCCCTAAACCGGGATATGGAATAACCATCCAAGTGGAATAATCCTCCAAATGGAGTAGCCACACACAATGTACTCACAACCTAAGTACTAGGTTTCGTAACAAAAGAAACGAAAATACAATCATACCTGTGCCTTGAATATATCTTTTCAATGTGTATGTGGATGCATGGAAGATAGAATTCACCAAGTGCTTGATGAAGAAGTTGATGCAGTTGGAAAAATTTATTGGTGAATGATCAATTCATAACAAAGAGAGAAAGAGGGAAAGAATTCTCTTCAACGAAAACCCACACTTTGGCACTCACAAAATGATATTAATGATGATGAAGTGGTTTCAAAAAAACTGCCTCATAAACAAGCTTAAATAAGCTATCAAATCTGCACGACAATCGAGAAATCACTCCTCAAAAATCACAGCCAACGGCTATAAACGGGCAGATTTAGAGGCGACCAGATATCTGTAGTAAGATTTCCAGGCGGCTGATTAACTGCTCAGACGCCTGGGAACGCAACTCCAGACAGCTGGTAGAATGAGATTGACAGAAGAAAAAAGATGTAGTCCAATCTCCAAGCGACAGACGTCTGATGAACACTTACCAGACTGAACGACTGTGCAGTCGTCTGGTAAGCCTTCTTCAGACGACTGCCAATAATGTGTCCAAAAAGACAGAGAGCATAAGAAAGTTGGCTCACACTTTAAGTCAACTGGAGTTCATGTACCAGACGTCTGGACCACTGTGTAGACGCCTGGTCATTGAACTTCAAGCGACTGACACATGGCTATGTCAAGCTGATCAAAAAGCTGACATACCAAACGTCTGGTGAAGACAAACCAGACGTTTGATCCTACCCAAATACACAAAGAAAAGTGTTTTGGGATAGATGTCTGGTGAATACCTACCAGGCGTCTGTCCTACTCGTGAAAACAATACAAAGAGTGTTTTGAGCATATAATCAAATGGGATGGATTCTACATGAATTCTAAGGAACCCTATAATAGAAATGATGCAAATGGACGTGTGTGCATCTATTCAAGGCTTTACATTGAAGTCAAATACTCTTCATGCAAAACTTTTGCTTCAAAGCCTTGATTCCATCATCTCATCACAATATGCTTTGTCTCCATCAACATAATCATTAGTAAATCTGAGACTAAAACATATAAGATGATTAGCACACACATAAAGTTGATCATCATCAAAACAACATTGGTCTTGAATTCAAAAACTAACAGTCTATCCCTTTTTTGATGATGACAAAACATTATGTAAAATATAAAATAAACATTGAAAATACAATGTGTGCTAACAAACTCTCCCTTATCAATATGCATATGCGCACAAAATAAACAATTAAAGCAAAAAAGCATATTGATGGGTGTTTATGTAAAAACAATACCAATTAAAAGCATGCATAGAAGCATATGGTATATATTTTTACGTAACCACCATTTCTTTCCCATTTGCATATCAAAAAGATGAGAATGTGCCAAATTAATAACATCCAAGGGATAGAGAAATAACCTACTCATATGCACAGATATAATGTGAATGACATAAAACATGGCATATGAATGGAAATAAACATGCTAGCAAACAAAATTCCATGCTCTCCCTGAATCATATAATACATGCAAAATTGGGAGCAATGGACAATCTCACACTAAAAGTGGGTACATAAATTAAGCATACATGGATGGTACCCAAGCAATAAATAAAAGTGTGTGAGTGCTAGCAAGGTGGAAACTAAACAAACATGAAGTTTGGTTTCCGTATATAGTCGCATGAAAAAGTAACATTACGAACATACGATTCTATATACGAGTTCCTATCATGTAGAAAAACATTCTAAGGAATCCACAAAGAAAGAGATTAATGAGAGGTCGAGTAGGGGCATGAATAGGAGGTGAGGGTACACGCTTGTGAGGTGGAACATAAGCATTAGCGTGTCCCGTGTGTAAAACATGCGAATGAGCATTTAAAAATTCACACAAGAAATATTTCTACCATGCATAGAAGCATTAATAGCATGCACAACACGAGCGGGTGGATGATTAGCATGCATAGAAAAAAGAATCATTCCTATGGGAAGAAACATCATGCATAGCATCAAAAGAAGAAGCATTCACATGCATTTGTTTTTGAACGGGCTTTTTGTGCAATGAAGTGTACATATATGCATGATTCTCTTTGGCTTTAAGTTGATTTTTGGTCAAAAGAAGACTTGGATGTGACAACCCCCTTAGAAGGCTCCCTCACACAATTATTTTGGTTACTTCTAGAAGAAAAGCTTGGTTTGGACAAATTCAAATATAAAAATCCAAAGCCCTTGTTTTTACTCAAAAGTTTAGACAATATCTCACACTTCTTCAAAAGAGAAGAAATGTCGTCATCCCTAGCGGATAGATGTTAGCTAAGCTCAAGACATTAAGATTTGAGAGCTAATGTCTCATTTCTCACAGCGTCAATTTGAGAATCACTCTCAAGCAAAGTTTTTAAAATCGGCAAAGGCATACGCCTCAGGGCGCGCCTCAGGGCGAGGCGTACCTCCAGCGCCCTAAGGCACGAAGGAAGAGACGCGGAAACGGTCGAGGCGTACGAAGGCGTACGAAGGCGTTTGAAGGCGTGAAGCGATCTCGGAGGCGCCGCAAAGGCGTTGGGGTTTTCACACCTTGACCCAAGTGCGTTTTTGCAATTTTTTTTAATTTCCAGTGTATAAAAGGCAAAAGAGAGAGAGAGAAATAGCGAGACAGGGTCGCCGACGCCTTGACCCATGTGCGTTACCTTCGATTCCCCCCGCCCCTTCTTCGATCTTCCACTTCTTTCTCTTTTTTTCTTTTCGTCACCGCTGTTCTTTGGCATAGGGCGTATGTTCGCCCGCCCCCTCGACGTCTGTTCGTCCGCCCCTCGCCGTTCGTTTTCCTGCCCCTCGCCGTTCGTTGGCATTGGGCGTCACCCGCCGTTTGTCGGGTCGTGGGGACTGGGGGTAGCTGGGTGGGTCTGGGTCCCTGTGTGGGCTCCAACGCTTGGTCGCTGGATTAAAGGCTCTGCCCCTCTGCCGTTTGCCCTAGGGCCACCTTGCCTCACTCCGCTAGTCAGAGAGAGGATTCCACCCCTCTGCGGTGAATTCATAGGGCTCCGCCCTGAGGGGCTCCTCCCCTGATGTGTGGGCTTCGGCCCTCTGCAATCGTCGGAAGAAAGCAGGGGGCTCTGCCCCCACTGCTGTGGCCTTTTGGGGGAGCGCTCTGCCCCTCTCAACGATGGTATGTTGTTATTATTATTTTGACATCAGTGGCCGTATAGTTTTTGTTGGGAGAAAGTTAATGCACACATGTATCACTATTGTGATACTTTACTGATGGTTTAGAACTTAAATCTATCTTTTTTACATCTATATTTCATAATTATGTGGTTATAAAGTGTTACGCCTCACAACATGCGGAAGGCTTACGCCTTACGCGTTGAGGCTTACGCCTCGCGTCATGGGTCGAAAAAACGCCTCGTATCACGTCTTCGCGTTTTAAAACTTTGCTCTCAACAATGACGGAGTCACAATCCTAAACGTGAGCATAGTTCAACCAATGCTTGAGAAAAGAATTTTCTTCTCGCAACTCACGAATTTAAGAAAGAAATCCTTCTTTCTCGGCATGCAATGATTCAACTAAAGTCATATGAGAAGCATGCAAAGAAGTACAGTCATGTGTGTCATGTGAAATTGCACTACACATATGAGCATCCAATAAATTTTTGCTACAAATAGGATCATTGCCTCTCTCAAAACAATGTGAGCTTTACTCCCAAGCGCAGGAGATCGTGCAAGTAGTACCTAGAGAGTCCAGAGTCGAATCCTCGGGACAAGTCGACCTGAGATAACACAAATTCAACTAATCAAATATAATATACGGTTAAGAAAACAACCACCTTTATGAAGGTGAAGAATAGTGTAAAGATTGGTAGCAAAGAAAGTGGTTCCTAAAAGTATTACGGTATCACGAAAGTTTGGTATTCAATGAGACAAACATGCTACGGTTGTGAGTTCATTAGGAGTTTATAGTCGCTGAAATTTCACGTCTTTTAATATCACACGACGCTTCACCCGGTCAAGGCGTGAAGGCGTCGGAAGATGAATCAATGAAAACTAGTCAAAATAGCCTTAAACGTATTACTAGCAATGTTGATCTCATTAAGCAATAATCGCAGCGATAAGTTCAGATTAGAGAACACAAATTAGCTAGCCTTATCAGGGCCTAGCCATAGGGCACATCAACAATATCGACAATAAGCAAATACCCATCAAATACGTTGTAGAAATCAACATAACTAGCAATTTTGACATGATGATAGGGCTAAAGACATGAAATTTAGCGACTACATACTCCTAACTACATCACAACCATAGCACAAGGAGATTAGCCACGCATGGTGCAATAAAAATCAGATTGCATAGAAAAATACATCGTTTTAGTAGCAAAATACAATGAAATACACCAAATACGGGGTATAAGTTCAAGAATTTATCACCAAATCTCCACTTTAGAACCCAAAACTCTCTGAGAATAGGAAGAACAGGCTCTGGAAATTTTCAGAATTTTCTCCTGGAGAAATACGCACAGTAGCCGCTCCAAAAGTCCCAAAATACGCCAGAATACGCTCAAAACCCCTAGAATACGCTTAAATAATAAACCTTGCGGGTTTAATGAGCTTAATGGGTCTACAACCGCATCCGCAATCGCCTAAAACCCAAACCCGCCAGCCGCCGCAATTACCCGCCGTTGGATCAAGCGGGATTGCGCCACAGAGTGACGCGTGGCACGCGGGTCGGACTTTTCGCTCTCGTGCACCCGCATCCGCCGCTGAATCTGAATTCGAATCGGAGTGAATAAGGACCGTTCGATTCGAGATCGGACGGTCAGATCTCGGCCGCTTCGCTTCGTTTCTCCGCTCGTGTTAGCCGTTGGATTGCGATCCAACAGCTCTTGGCGAGCCGCGTCGCTCGCTTTAGAATCAGCCGTATCCAGCTTCGTCTTGAATCCCAAACGTCGATTCGAAGCGGAGAACCCCTGAGATCGTGACGCGTGGCCAAGAGCTAGCGCTTTACGATCCGCCTTCGGGGTCGCTTCTATCCGTTGGATCCGTATCCAACGGTCCAAGAAATTCCACGTTGCCCGCAAATTGATACCGTGCGGCTTCCATCAGCGCCGTTGGATGCGGCCGGGTTGCGTAGGATTGTGCCACGTGGCAGCGTGTGATTGGCAGCCGACCGTATTTTCATATTTACTTGCGTATTTCCCCATTTAATTGGTATTCTGCATTCAAAAATACACAGTAATTAGCACAGGTCTCAGAAAAATACAAATAAATAGTCGTTGGAATCGTGAGATCGAGACGATGCTAGGAAAAATATAAAAAGTGCAGAAATACTCCATTAATTGCTGTTTTGGGCCCAAATTAAGTGTTTTCTCTAATAAATAATTGTGTACAAAATATGTATGAATTAGAGAACAATTTGTCATCATATGAGCACAAAATAGGGCTAATGGGGGGTTAAATATGTAATATTGAACCCAATTCACACCCCCCAACTAGCGATTTGCTAGTCTCTAGCAAAAAGAGCGAAATACGATATCAAATATACACCTAGATCACCGTATCAGATCTCAATTTACTCACCACCATACTACAAAGCTAAAAGAATATGACCACACACTAATGCCAAGATTTCATGCTCATTATATAATTGTACTCATGGGTTTAACGACGAAAAGCAAGTATCTCAAATGGTTATAAAATAGACTTAAATTCATTATCCATTACTTCATAGCTCATAGTATACAAAATCAATGGCTCACACCGTTCAATCAAATATTCTAACTTGGAGTGTAGATGTATCATGCAAAGCAAGCATAAAAAAAGAATGGTATCAAGACATACACACGTCAATTTTCATTCATAGGAAATCACACCATATCTTGTGTTTTCTTTAAGCTTTGGAAGTTTTCTTGCCTAGCTAATTATGCACACGTATCCTCTATTTTCTTTCTCTTTTTTTTTAATAGTTCCGTGTAACGCGCATCAAGCAACATTCGCAGAAAAAATGTATAACTTGGATCGCTCCATCAAATGAGAGGTTCCAGTCAATGGCTCCCAAATCAGACGATAATAGGGCATTAGGCCAAGAAGGACCCCTCGGACTGTACTACTCGAGCCAACCAAGTTATTTCTTTAATGACACATTTATTCGTTCATTCATTTTTCTTCATTCATCTTATTTTATTCTTTCTTTTGTGCGTGCATAAATAACTTAGCGAGATAGCTTCCTTTTCTTTAATCTTTCACAAGAATGGGTTATCCTAATCATTTCAAAAGACGGGGTACATTTTTCTACCCAAAATCATACCAAGCATGCAAATAGCAATGAGCACGAGATAAAAAGCAATGCTCCAGTTATTTTATGAATTATTGATGCATGAACTTTGGTGTGTTCCAATGAAAGCATACTACTTGCTAATCTATAATTTCTAGATTCATTAAGTCGTCAATTAATCTTGCCATTGAGATGTATCAAAGGAATTTACCACAAGCACTCGCATTCATGTAAAATGAGACTGAAATATTTAACAATAATTGTGGAGGAAAATAAATCATATGTGAACAGTGGTGAATAGACTTCGAGAATTGTCATCACATGAGGTTCATTTCTAGGTGTAATAATCCTTGGTGATAATTCTTGACTCAACCCCTTCTTTTTTTTATAAAAAGAAAAAAAAATTTCAAAAGGGAACTACTTAAAAAAGAAGAAAAAAATCATAAAAGTTTATACCCTCCCCCCAACTTAAAATAAGCATTGTCCTCAATGTTAAGGAGAGTGAATCATGGAAAGAACACACCTGATTAGTTACCACCCGAAGGTGGATCTGTGAGATCAATGGTGGTATCCTCTCTGGCCCAAAGCTCTTGAAAATGTTTTAAACGTTGTCCATTGACTTTGAATTCATGGCCATCCTTCTCATTCACTAAGACCACCGCTCCATGTGCAAAGACTTCTTTGACAAAGTATGGTCCCGTCCATTTTGAGCGCAGCTTTCCTGGAAATATATGGAGTCTTGAATTGTACAACAGAACCTTGTCTCCAACTTTGAATTCCTTTCGCAGGATCATCTTGTCGTGCACAGCTTTCATCCTTTCTTTTGCTAGCTTTGCATTTTCATATGCCTCTCGTCGTATCTCATCAAGCTCCATGATCTGCAATTTACGAGAAACATTTGATGAGTCATCAAGCAAATTAAGAGTTTTAATTGCCCAAAAAGATTTATGTTCTAATTCAACAGGAAGATGACAATTTTTTCCATAAACCAAACGGAACGGTGACATCCCTAAGATAGTCTTGTATGCTGTCCTGTAGGCCCATAGATCTTCAGGCAAGCGAAGACTCCAATATTTGCGTGTTGGATTCACTGTTTTCTGAAGAATGTTCTTTATTTCCTTATTCGCCAATTCCGCTTGTCCATTTGTCTGGGGGTGGTAAAGTGTTGAAACTTTATGTGTCACCCCAAATTTCTTCATTAGATTTGCAAAGAGCCTATTGCAGAAGTGGGACCCTCCATCGCTGATAATAGCCTTTGGTACTCCAAAACGCGAAAAGATGTTCTCTTTCAAAAATTTCAGCACAATGGAAGCGTCATTGGTCCTGCAAGGAATAGCTTCCACCCATTTAGAAACATAATCGATGGCCACCAATACAAATATATAACCAAAAGATGGTGGAAAAGGCCCCATGAAATCAATACCCCAACAATCAAATAATTCTATTTCTAGCATGGGATTCAATGGCATCATGTTTCTTTTTGTAATTCCCCCCAACTGTTGACAACGCACGCATGATTTACAATAGGCATAAGCGTCCTTAAACATACTAGGCCAATAAAATCCACTCTGTAAAATCTTGGCAACAGTTTTATGAGCTGAAAAATGCCCCCCACATACCCCATCATGGCAAAAATGTAAAACGCTATCAAACTCATGGTCGGGTACACATCTCCTTACAATTTGGTCTCCGCAATATTTAAAAAGATAAGGGTCATCGAAGTAGAACGATTTTACCTCATGCTTGAAGCGTTTGAAATCTAAAGAAGACCAATGTGGAGGGGTTCTACCTGTCACCAAATAATTAGCTATATCTGCATACCATGGTAGAGTGGAGATGGCGAAAAGCTGCTCATCTGGGAAGAAATCTCGCAAAGGAACATTAGGCGACTATGTCCCCACCGTCAATCTAGAAAGGTGATCTGCGACATTGTTTTCAAGTCCCTTCTTATCCTTGATCTGAATATTGAATTCCTGCAAAAAAAGAATCCATCGTATGAGTCTAGGTTTCGCATCCTTTTTAGATAAAAGATATTTCAGTGCAGAATGATCTGTAAAGATGAGAATAGGTGAGCCCAATATATAGCTTCTGAATTTCTCCAATGCAAACACCACTGCCAGCAACTCTTTCTCCGTAGTAGTGTAGTTCCTTTGTGCTTCATTCAACGTTTTACTGGCATAGTAGATCACACAAGGAACTTTCTCTTTCTTTTGCCTAAGCACTGCCCCCATTGCGTAGTCACTTGCATCACACATGATTTCAAATGGCATACTCCAGTCTGGAACCTGCAAAATAGGGGAGGAAACAAGTGAGTTCTTTAATTTATCAAATGAAACCTGACACTCTTGTGTCCATATGAAATCAGCATTTAAAGTTAATAAGTGGCAGAGGGGTCTGGAGATGGCGCTGAAATCCTTTATGAATCTTCGATAAAATCCTGCATGGCCTAGAAAGGATCGTATTCCTTGACGCATTTTGGTGTAGGCAACTTCTCAATCACCTCAACTTTTGCTCTGTCTACCTGAATACCTGCTTTGGAGACTAGGTGTCCAAGAACCAAACCTTCAGTTGTCATGAAATGACACTTTTCCCAGTTTAACAGCAGGTTCTTCTCCTGGCACCTGTGCAAGACAAGAGCTAAGTTAGATAAACAATTTTCAAATGAAGTGCCATATACAGAGAAATCATCCATAAACACTTCCATAATCCTCTCAATCATATCGCTAAAGATACTCAACATGCAACGCTGAAAAGTAGCAGGTGCATTGCATAATCCAAAAGGCATTCTCCTAAAAGCGAAAGTTCCAAAGGGGCAAGTGAATGTAGTCTTCTCTTGATCCTCTGGAGCAATCTCTATCTGATAATAGCCAGAATAACCATCTAGAAAACAATAAAATTCGTTACCTGCTACTCTTTCCAAGATTTGATCAATGAAAGGTAATGGAAAGTGATCTTTTCGTGTTTTAGCATTTAACTTTCTGTAATCAACACACATCCTCCAACCTGTGGTGGTCCGCATCGGTATAAGCTCATTACTCTCATTTCTTACCACTGTGAGGCCTGATTTCTTCGAAACCACCTGTATGGGGCTAACCCATCTGCTGTCTGAAATAGGATATATTATACCTGCAGCAAGTAACTTAAGAATCTTCCCCTTAACAACCTCTTTCAATGTAGGATTTAATCGACGTTGCATCTCACATGTAGGTTTGGCATCATCCTCAAGATAAATATGATGAGTGCAAATTAAGGGATTTATACCTGTAATGTCTGCAATAGACCATCCAATGGCCCCTTTGTGTTCCCTAAGCACATCAAGCAAAGCACTTTCTTGTTCAGGCGTGAGTTTAGAGGATATTACCACAGGGAAGGTCTCCTCCTTTCCAAGGAAAGCGTATTTCAAATAGTCTGGCAGAGGCTTCAATTCCAGCTTTGGATGCTCAATCTCTGAAGGTTGTTGTGGTGGCAATTCCACTGGCAATGTCTCGAACTTTGGCACCCATGCATCCCTTGATCTTTCATTTTTGCCCTGCACAAAATAAGATTCATCGATATCGTCGAAATTATAATCAATAAAATTGGACGAACATTCATACTTAGCATCAAAATAGTCTTCGATTAAGCTCTCAATAAAGCATACCTCTTTCACGTCATCAACATTCGCAGGTAACTTACATGATTTAAAAATGTTCAGCTCAAGTTTCATGTTACCAAAGCTTATCTTCAATTGTCCATCCCTACAATTTATCATAGCATTGCAAGTTGCTAGGAATGGACGTCCTAATATAATCGGAGTGCAATTACCTGATTGTGGCCCATGAATATCAAGGACGATAAAGTCCACGGGATAATAGAATTTGTCCACCTGGACCAACACATCCTCCACGCATCCTCGTGGGATTTTTACCGACCTGTCTGCTAACTGTAAAACCACAGGTGTCGTTTTCAGCTCCCCCAATCCTAACTGCACATAAACAGAGTAAGGCAAAATGTTAACACTAGAACCCAAATCAAGTAAAGCATCTCCAAAATTCTTAGTTCCTATAATGCATGGGATAGTAGGAGAACCTGGATCCTTATATTTAGGAGGAGTGTCATGTTGTACCATTGCACTTACCTGTTGTGTTAAGAATGCTTTCTTTTTCACATTTAGACTCCGCTTTACAGTGCATAGCTCCTTCAGAAATTTAGCATATGCCGGCACTTGGTTGATTGCATCAAGTAATGGGATATTAATTTTTACCTGCTTGAAGATATCTCTTATCTCTGCCTGATACCTGTCTTTTGATAGTGGAGCAAGTCTGTGTGGGAATGGAGCTGGAGGTACATATGGTTCTGGCTCTTTTTCTGCTACCTCTTCCTCAACCTGCAAACTTTCAGGTGCTTGTGCCTCCTCTTTCTCCTCAGTTGGTTGTTCATGTCTAGGCATTTCTGGTTTTTCAATTTCACGTCCGCTACGCAATGTAGTCACTGCCTGACATGGTTTGACGTTGTTTCCTGAAAAAGAAGAAGAATGATTCGTATTAGGATTTGCAATAGGCTGAGCAGGTAATTTACATTTGTCTTGTGATGCTATAAATCTCGAAAAATTCTCAGTGAGCTGTTGTTGCATCTGTGCCATCTGTTGGACTGCAGCGGTGAGACTCTGTTGCTCTGCTCCCTTTTTCCTTGGTAGTTTGAGTGGTAGGGATGGCAGTAGGGAGTGGATGTCTGCTGCTTTTGCTGATATGAAGCGCCACCTTGATTTGATGGGTTCTTCCAATTGGCATTGTAACCTTGATTTGTCACCCAATTCACCTCTGATTCTGGATTTCTGCCCAATTCTTTAATTGCTGGGATCAGTGGGCAAACGGTAGTATCATGAACTGGCTTCTCGCATATGACGCAGTATGGCTCTGATGTGACTGCCTTTGCTGCTCTGAGATCAATGTTTTGTAGCTTTTGCGTCACCAATGCCTCCACTTGTGCCATCAATGCATCTCCAGGCTTCAAAGTCTGCAAGCCACCTTTTGTTTGATGTGTAGACATGGACCTGTCAAATTCTGAAGGTGGCCCCCATCTTCTTGCATTCTCTGCAATGTTCTCCAAATATGCCCAAGCCTCCGTCGGGGTCTTCTCAAAGAAAGCTCCATTGCACATCATCTCTACATATTGCTTTGTATTTGGCTGCAATCCATCGTAAAAGAATCCAATGGTGCGTCCCTTGTCAAAACCATGATGTGGGCACGCCAACAGAAGCTCCTTGAATCTTTCCAAAGTTTGATCATAAGCTTCAGTTTCCTTCTGCGAAAAAGACATGATATGCCTCTTTAAAGCCTGCGTCCTGGCCAAAGAAAAGAATTTTTTCAGAAACTCAGTTTGCATTGTTAGCCAAGAAGTAATAGATCTAGGAGGCAATGCATTGAACCAATTCTTTGCCTTGTCTTTCAATGAGAATGGAAAAAGTTTAAGATAAACAACATCATTACTAACTTTTCCATCCAATTGTGTAGAGCATGCTTCTTCAAATGTTTTAATATGCAAGTAAGGATTTTCCATATCCTCTCCATGGTAAGAGGGGAGGATTTGGATCACCCCAGCTTTAAGCGAAAAAGAATGAGCACCCTCAGGTAACACAATGCAAGATTCAGAAGCAACTCTAGTGGGCATATAAGTAGCACTCAATGGTAGTTCTTGTGGGTGTATAAGAGGTTGTTCGTTATTATTAGCCATGTTTTCAATTCTTATCAATCTATGTGAAGTGGAGGTCCTATGCCACATAAACTAGCAAAGAGATATATTTTTTTTTCAGTAATAAAACTAAGCTATAAAGTGGAAGGATCTCACCGAGTACTCCTCTGAAAAGCTGAAAATGTGAATCAAAGATACCGTTGTCCCCGGCAACGGCGCCAAAAACTTGCCTCTCTCAAAACAATGTGAGCTTTACTCCCAAGCGCAGGAGATCGTGCAAGTAGTACCTGGAGAGTCCAGAGTCGAATCCTCGGGACAAGTCGACCTGAGATAACAAAAATTCAACTAATCAAATATAATATACGGTTAAGAAAACAACCACCTTTATGAAGGTGAAGAATAGTGTAAAGATTGGTAGCAAAGAAAGTGGTTCCTAAAAGTATTACGGTATCACGAAAGTTTGGTATTCAATGAGACAAATATGCTACGGTTGTGAGTTCATTAGGAGTTTATAGTCGCTGAAATTTCACGTCTTTTAATATCACACGACGCTTCACCCGGTCAAGGCGTGAAGGCGTCGGAAGATGAATCGATGAAAACTAGTCAAAATAGCCTTAAACGTATTACTAGCAATGTTGATCTCATTAAGCAATAATCGCAGCGATAAGTTCAGATTAGAGAACACAAATTAGCTAGCCTTATCAGGGCCTAGCCATAGGGCACATCAACAATATCGACAATAAGCAAATACCCATCAAATACGTTGTAGAAATCAACATAACTAGCAATTTTGACATGATGATAGGGCTAAAGACATGAAATTTAGCGACTACATACTCCTAACTACATCACAACCATAGCACAAGGAGATTAGCCACGCATGGTGCAATAAAAATCAGATTGCATAGCAAAATACATCGTTTTAGTAGCAAAATACAATGAAATACACCAATACGGGGTATAAGTTCAAGAATTTATCACCAAATCTCCACTTTAGAACCCAAAACTCTCTGAGAATAGGAAGAACAGGCTCTGGAAATTTTCAGAATTTTCTCCTGGAGAAATACGCACAGTAGCCGCTCCAAAAGTCCCAAAATACGCCAGAATACGCTCAAAACCCCTAGAATACGCTTAAATAATAAACATTGCGGGTTTAATGAGCTTAATGGGTCTACAACCGCATCCGCAATCGCCTAAAACCCGAACCCGCCAGCCGCCGCAATTACCCGTCGTTGGATCAAGCGGGATTGCGCCACAGAGTGACGCGTGGCACGCGGGTCGGACTTTTCGCTCTCGTGCACCCGCATCCGCCGCTGAATCTGAATTCGAATCGGAGTGAATAAGGACCGTTCGATTCGAGATCGGACGGTCAGATCTCGGCCGCTTCGCTTCGTTTCTCCGCTCGTGTTAGCCGTTGGATTGCGATCCAACAGCTCTTGGCGAGCCGCGTCGCTCGCTTTAGAATCAGCCGTATCCAGCTTCGTCTTGAATCCCAACCGTCGATTCGAAGCGGAGAACCCCTGAGATCGCGACGCGTGGCCAAGAGCTGACGCTTTACGATCCGCCTTCGGGGTCGCTTCTATCCGTTGGATCCGTATCCAACGGTCCAAGAAATTCCACGTCGCCCGCAAATTGATACCGTGCGGCTTCCATCAGAGCCGTTGGATGCGGCCGGGTTGCGTAGGATTGTGCCACGTGGCAGCGTGTGATTGGCCACCGACCGTATTTTCGTATTTACTTGCGTATTTTCCCATTTAATTGGTATTCTGCATTCAAAAATACACAGTAATTAGCACAGGTCTCGGAAAAATACAAATAAATAGTCGTTGGAATCGTGAGATCAAGACGATGCTAGGAAAAATATAAAAAGTGCAGAAATACTCCATTAATTGCTGTTTTGTGCTCAAATTAAGTGTTTTCTCTAATAAATAATTGTGTACAAAATACGTATGAATTAGAGAACAATTTGTCATCATATGAGCACAAAATAGGGCTAAATGAGGGGTTAAATATGTAATATTGAACCCAATTCAATCATGCTCATAGGAGGATTGAGTTTGAGATACATCATTATCGCTTGACTCAAGGTCATCCTCCTCAAAAACTTTGATGTCGATGTATTTGGCTTCAAGATAGCTCCACATCTCATATGTCATCTTCATCCATGAAATCTCGTCGAACTCATAATCGAAGGTGGAGGTGTACAAAATCCTCTTGGCTTGAGTGTCCAACATGATATTTGACGTAGCCATTGACACCGCTTCCCAAAGAGTGTTGCTCTTGAGATGATCAATCATCTTAGTCATCCATTGAGCATAGTTCTCCCCATCGAAGTATGGTGGAAGTTGTTGAGATGAAGTCATCTTGGTTGCAAAAGCCACCAACACAAAGCTCTGATACCGCTTGTTGGAGACCTGTTGCTACACAATACACTAAATAAGGACGTAAATAGTGTAAAGGTAAGCAAATATACGTAATTAAAAGTTACTAATAATTAAATGCAATACACATAAAAAATAAAAATGAATAGCTCAACATCAACCACAAAGGAAAATACGCCAATACAAACGCAAACACAACGTGTCCTGGTTCGAATCACTACCCAGCGGTCCTACTACAGTCTCACCCTCGTTAACCCGAGCGGTGGCTTTCTACTAGTGTACTCACAATGTACTCACAATCCGAGTACTAGGTTTCGTAACAAAAAGAAACGAAAATACAACCTTACATATGCCTTGAATAGATCTTACCAATGTGTATGTTGAGACATGGAAGATTGAATTCACCAAGTGCTTGATGAAGAAGTTGATGCACTTGGAAAACTCTCTTGGTGAATGATCAATGCATAACAAAGAGAGACATAGGGAAAGAATTCTCTTCAATGAAAACCCTCACTTTGGCACTCACAAAATGATCTTAATGATGCTAGAGTGGTGCCAAAAACTGCCTCACAAATAAGCTTAAATAAGCTCTTAAATCTGTACAAAAATCGAGAAAATCACTACTCAAAAATCGCAGTCAACGGCTATAAACAGGCAGAGACTTGGAGGTGACCATACGTCTGGAGTAATGTTCCCAGGCGGCTGATCAACTGCTCAGGCGCCTAGAAACACAATTCCAGACGGCTGGCAGAAGAGCTGGACAGAAGAAAAAAGTTGTCTAATCTCCAAGCAATAGACGTCTGATGAACACTTACCAGACGACTGAACGACTGTGCAGTCGTCTGGAAAGCCTTCTTTAGACGACTGCTAATAATGGGTCCAAAAAGACAGCACAAGAAAGTTGGCTCACACTGTAAGTTGACTAGAGTTCATGTACCAGACGTCTGGACCACTGTGCAGACGCTTAGTCATTGAACTTCAGGTAACTGACCCATGGCTATGTCAAGCTGATCAAAAAAGCTGACACGCCAGACGTCTGGTGAAGACATACCAGATGTCTAATCCTAGCCAAATACAGAAAGAAAAATGCTTTGGAACAGACGACTGGTGAACACCTACCAGGCATCTATCCTGCTCGTGAAAACACTATAAAGAATGTTTTGAGCATATGATCAAATGGGATGGGCTTTACATGAATTCTAATGAACCATATGATGGAAATGATGGAAATGGAAGTGTTCGTGCATCTATTCAAGGCATAACAAATATTCTATAAAGAAAAGTAAAATACACGAAGAAATACAAAAAGTATTACATTGAAGTCCAATACTCTTCATGCAAAGCTTTTGCTCCAAAACCTTGATTCCATCATTTCATCATCAATATGCTTTGTCTCCATCTGCATAATCATTAGTAAATCTGATACTAAAACACATAAGATGATTATATCACACAACATAATATTGATCATCGTCAAAACAACATTGGTCTTGAACTCAAGAACCAATAAGTATGCCAGACGATCACTAATTTAAGCATATAACATGGAGCATATATTAGTCATACTATTTTAAACATGTATCAAGGAGCATATATAAGGCAGACGACAGTCAAAATATTCTAAGTATGCCATAAAGTCTAAATCTGAAATATAAATAGTAAATTCAAGCTAACATGCATAGTGATGTAGCGATGGGTGCCGCATTTTAAAAATATGGGAATGGACAATGGGAGGAGGAACAACTGTGGTGATCTCAAATAATTCTCATCATCGATCGATTACAGGACTTAACCATATGTTCATGGTTTTATGATCCTTCAGACCGTAATTTTATGATCCCACAGGTGGTAAACTATGATCCTTCAGATAGTAGCCTAGTCTATGATCTGATAAACAGTGAATCACATAATTCCAACGGCCTTTAATAGCCAAACCCTCATTTACATTCATAGGGTAACATAAGCCAACTCCGACATGTAAGGCAAACCTCTGTGGGTTTCCATACTAACCCACGGTCACCAGCAAGCCTCAACATTAGCCAAATCAACATCTACAGCCATCATCCAATAGTGGACAGCATCGAAAAAAAATACCAAAACAGTCTTGGCAAAGAAAAACTCCATCGATCAGTCATGTCCTAGGGCATGGTGCCCAAGATCAGTCACGGCCAGGTCAAGGGAAGACATTGCAAGGCCTAAAGGAGGCCCACAGGTCACGAGAAAGGGCTAGGGGGCTTACAGGTCATAAAAGAGGCTGTAAAGCCTAGGACAGTCACTGTAGGGCTAAAGGAAGGCCAGACAAGGGCTTAACAAGCCAGGACAGTCCCGAAAGGGCCAAGGGGAGGCCAGACAAAGGCTTTGGGCGAATGGAAGGTCGACAAAGGCTTAAAAACCACTGCCAAAACATCAAAACCCAATGGACAATCACGACACGGCTAAGGGCAGCAGCGGGGGTCGCCGCCAAGCCTCGGGGAACCCGAGCCTTGCTCTGAACCATCATCGCAAGCATTCAAACAAAATAACAAATTTAAAACCAAAAATTAAAGAATTAAAGTGATTTCCCAAGCACCGATAATCATCGGAAGAACCCGATGAGAAAACCCAGCTTCAGAGTAAAATCCGAACTCAGATCAAGAAAACCCCCCAAAATATTTTGAAAATAAATTTTTCTGTTTGAAAACCAAAACCCTAGCTCAATCGAGCTTTTATATAGGAAGAGAGAGACATCTGGAACTTAAAAAGGACAAGAAAGGATGTGGATCAACCACGAAGTCAATCAACCTCGAATCATGACAAGATTGTATCAAAACCTTATAGATTTAATGTGTGGAGAGTTCGTGAGGATAGGGCGCGTGTGTCGTGAGGTGGATAGAGGAGAGGGCTTCGATATTTGCTTCTCGTCAAAGGAGAACGGAGGAGAGATGGAGAGAGCGTCGAGGTGTCGTCACCGCTGTGGTGTAGAGAGAGAGATAGAGAGAGGTATAGAGAGAGAGAGAGGAAAGGTTGGGGGAGATAGAGAGAGGAGAGTGGGACATGTGCGGCGCACGTGTCCAAGGGTAAGTGGGGAGCGGGGTTGTGCCTTGGTTGGGCTGGGCTACGGGAGAAAGAAAAGAAAAGAAGAAAAAGAAGAAAAAGAAAAGAGAGAGAGATGGGCCGGGCTTAAAAATTGGGTTTTTCCCATTACATATTAAAAACAATGAGCATCAGATGCTACCTGATGAATATTCCTCGTGTGCAGGCCAAAAAAAACTCCCCATCCGCCTCTTCTTTGAAAGACCAGCACTGCTTGCTTATGTGGATCTCCACGTCCTAAAACATATGTACACTAAAGACCATGTTTTATATGCTTTTTGCCTTAGGTATTGAGAAGTGACAAATGCTTTATTCGTTAAAAGCCGTCAAATTTTTATCACATGGTGAAAGCGAAAAACATATGCAAATCTTTAGATTTTTGGCAAATCCATGGTTTTAAGACATGGTGATCTAAAACATGAAGATCGACACGAATGGTGCCAATCGTCCAAAAGAAGAATGGAAGGTGGAATTTTGGCCAATTCATGAGGAAATTTTCCTCATATGAGACCTGATACATATAATTCTCTAGATATTAAACTGAAACTTCTAGTATGATAAATTAGGATGAGAAAAAAAACCAACAGATGCAATGCACCACAAAACAATATTTGGTAAATACCAGTTACTTGCTCCAGCAACAAAATCAAAGAGAAGGAAGAAAAAAAAATTCTTTGAGAAGATAGTAATTTATTGATAGCAACATTCTTTATTTTAAATGCTTCAATATATGTCAGGTTGTCAGGTTGCAAATCGTCATATTCGTCAAACCATCAAGACGAAATAAAAAAAGGATAAGCATATATGTGTATCATACTCCATATGAATAGGGAGTTCAGGAACATACCATGAGTTTGCGACCAGTGTATAGAATTGACAGCATTAGTGTGGCCATTTAAAGGAATAGATGGTCGTCCCCCCATTGTTTTTGCATGTGCAGTTGTTCGGCATCTTAATGATGCCAAAATATCAGATGACAGATCTGAATCAGCTATGCTTCCGATGACTGAAGCAAATACAAAGATAAGCCAAGAGAACAAATAAGTGTGGTGGACTTGTGGATACTAACAGAAAGTGAATAAAGTGACATATTTTAGTAAACAGAACTCATAGAACATCTCTGGTATATAACAGAACTATGAGGATGAGAAAATATAATTCCATGAGTCAACAAAATAAAGAAGTGCCTCATTTCAAGAATTGCTTTTTAAGTGCAACCAGCAGAGGAATATACAGGTTGATAAACAAAAAGGAAAAAGTTAACTCCTCATGCAGTGCTTTTTCCTGTGTTCTTTTTACTGCATATCCCATGCCAAGAGATGAGGGGAGGGTTCTGTTGGACAGCAGATAGCCAGAATAGAACATAACCCAATCTCTGGAAAATAAAACTGAGGCATGTAGACGATTAAGAGGATTTGGAAGAAAGGATTTGTTGTTGTCGCAGTTGTCCAAACAAGAAGGTGAAACTTCTGATTTCACTGACGCACTTCAATCCTATGCACTAACACACTCTTGATGGTGAATGGTAGCTAATAATAGAACCAATATTTTACTTAACGGATGCAATGTGATAGAATTTCATCGTACTTAAGTGTTTGATGTATGGACATTAATTCCTCTAATTTATGAACTTACATGAATCCTTTCTCACATCTTCTTGATTCTAATGATTATGCATCTATCCTTTCAGCATAGGATCATTGACATCTCTTTTGCTTGCAACTTCTGTTTCATATATAGATATGCTTACCCATTCGCAGTGAGAAAGGTGATATAAATGGAAGATCAGTAACTCGTCTTAAATTTTATTATGTCGAAAAGAATTTTTGGAGGCGTCGAATCAAAGGTGCTTCAAGGATCATTAGAAGTCCGGCCGTTCAGGTAAATTTTTATAGGATAGGTGCACTTATTACAATTACTTAATCGGTTGGTCAAGGATAATTAGAATTTAGGCCGTTCAGGCAAATGTTTATAGGATAGGTGCACTTATTACAATTATTTTATCAGTAGGTCAATTCGTTCTCTTTTAACAATATACGAACCAATAATTTCTTTTCTTTGATATGCTTTTGGTCGTAAAAAACAAATCTACATGAAATTGATTAATGTAAAATAGTCATTTGTAAAGGCCACATTCTTTGAAAGTAAAGAAGCTCTTCAACTGTAACTAAAAACATACAATTTCAGCGATCAGTAGCCAATGTTGGACAAATATCGCAGAGGACCGCATATGAAAATCACAAGAAAACTACGAACACAAAACGTTCACATGGAAATAGAAATATATTCAAGGCGAAGATGCTATATTATTTTATAACAATAAATTTATGACTTTGACAAAAGGGGGGAAAAAGATTGCTTATACCACAGGGGGACCAGTTAATGTAGGTTTTGCAGAAGATATTAATAGACAACATCTAGTCTCTACCATGTCAAACAATGGCTTGAAGCATATACATGCTCTCCGATTTGGAAAACTTTGTTGTATTCTTAACACCATGAACTTGACATGTACATGCTTTTGCCAGCACGGAACGGGTGGATCGTTAATATATCTCTCTTATGCAATCATGAAGCATTAAAATTATATCAGACTTTAGGTTCCGAACCAGAAAATGGAACCAAGAACAAATGATGGCTGAGGTGCCAATGCAGCCCACAAAACTGAAGGAAAAGGAAGATGTACATGAGTTGTTTGCAAAGAAAATACTGCAACAGACAGTAATCAAATCAAGTTATTAATTGAAAAAAATCAAATAATGGAACATCATGAAAATATAGGTATCTGGTTGAGGTAAAAATGATTTTGTAAGGATCCACTGCTGTGGCTTAGAAGCATGTTGAAACAATAAATCATAGAGCTTCACTCTTCATTACACATTAACACTCATTGTACCAGGGGAAGAAGCCTTAACTGAATTCTAGGTATAATCTACATCAACTTCCTGTCAGCTTTATTTCAAATTTTCAATAGACAAATCCCAGACATTTTGTATAAAATTTGAAAGCAAGCTGACGTGAAGTTGATGTAGATTACACCTAGAATTCAGAAATAAGGCTTCTTCGCCTGGGATTTATCTATTCATATATCCTGTTCTAAAAAACATATCATTGCAACTTAGTCCTAATGAAATATCCTGACAATATCATACTGTATGATCGAAACCTCAACAAGTTCACTTCGTTTTTAAATTGTCGGTTTGTTCAGCCATTTCTTCAAACAGATTGCAATCGGACAAATTTTCAAAATAAGCTAAAATGACAAGTTTTCAAAATAAGCCAAAATTTCAAAATAATTTTAAAAACAACTAAACTAAATGTAACTTTAATTATAAAAACCGATCAACTTCTTGTCATGAAGATTTCAAAATGGCCGGGGTTGCCATCTCAAATGACCGGTGTTGGCAAATCCGGCCGTTTTGGGGCATTTCTTTACCATGAAATGGCCGGTGTCGGCAACCCAGCCATTTTGAGGGTGCATAAATTGACCCGTGTTATCAATCCCGGTCGTATTTTAGTTTGATAAATTGACCAGGGTTGTTAGGGGTGTGCACGGGTATAGGGTATCCAGATACCCGATCGGAACCTACCCTAACGGGTAGGTTCTGGGTAGATAGTTATCGGTTCCGGGTAGGTTCCGGGTAGGAAAATTTGGAACCGACGGGTATCGGGTCCGGTTCCGGTTCCCGTCTATAGAAAATGGGTACCCAGAACCGGAACATATATATATATATATATATATATATATATATATATATATATATATATATATATATATTAATATTAAGAATCAAAATATATAAGAGTGATCCACCCTGGCTGTATCTAATTTGAACTTATAATATTAGTGAGTACAACTTGCATCCTGAAGTTTTGAGCAACGTGTAAGTTCATTAAAAAATGCATTTAAATCAAAGATCATATTGTTCTCTTATGCGTTCAAAAGAGCAGTATAGGTAAACGTGAATCATTCTTCCATATGTCTTGCTTTATCTAGTAGAAATGACGGGTCAGTATGCATTTATCACCGAAGAAAAAGACTAGAGACAATATTTTACTTCCAGATTGATTTTTATTCATGCGTATTTGAGATAATTGTCATGCACAGATCATTTGGAAATCATTGTTCGTAATGCCTCACAAATTAAATTTTTTTACAGGGTACCCGGAACCTACCCGGAACCATAGGGTCCGGGTAGGGTCCGGGTATATGGTTTAACTGGGTAGGTTCCGGGTCCAAAATTTAGGAACCGGTCCCTTACCGGGTAGAGTCCGGGTAACATGAAAAAAACAGGGTACCCGGACCCGCACACCCCTAAGGGTTGTCAATCATGACGCCAGATATCCACCTTGACCAAAAAATGATCTATTTTTTAATTAAATTTAAATGTGATCGGTTTTTAAAATTATTTCTAATTTGTGTTTTATTTTGAAAATTTGTCCATTGCAGTAAAGACTCAATTCTTTATCTCAAATGGGATAAATAACCAATTTAGAGAAAGAAAGAAAAAATGTGCAGATTAGGGGTTTACTCCTACGAAGCGGAGAGAAAAGAGAACAGACGAATCAATACCAGGAGAGGTGCTGACCGCATGAGGGTGGACCGGAGCAGGAGCTTGACTAGACACCCTAGAAGACGGTGACGCCGACCAAGGAGAAGAAGACAATATCGCCCTCTCTCGCTTCGAAACGTATCTCCCCTCGACCGCCGCCGCCACTGGAGCCGGTCGATCCAAGTGCGAATAAGAAGACTGGTTGCTGTTCTGATGATGATAAGAAGAACAGTATCCCGATGATGATCGCAACCGCTTTGATGATGGCGGAGGACTCGGGAGCGCCTTTTCTGCATCTTCTCCTTCATCGTCTTCGGATGCAGTGGCGTAAGCTCTGCAGAGTAGATCCATTGCCGAGGACGACAGACGGCTAGAGGGCGACGCCTTTGGACCTTTTTTCCAATGTATTGGGGTTTGTTTCGAATCTAACTGTTAGAGGCCCAACTCCATTTAATGATTCCCGCTAGCCATGGGTGGAGAAGTCGCCGAATGAGGCGGAGGAGCTTTGTTGACAACCTCGGAGCCGTTCAAATGCTATGCCGACCCTCGTGCAAGCATTGTGGATCTTCGCTGGAGACGTTGAGCAGCTAAGCCATCAGATCCTGGCAATTGTTCCTGGCGCTTCATTTGGTGAATGAGGTGATCATGGTCGTCGATTGAGGGTCATGGTATATTGGCTGAAGGGATCTACTCCAGTCCGTTTATTTCGGATGATGCTTTCGTCCACGTCACTTAAATAGTGGACCGGGACTGTGAGTATATACCGAGCTAAAGAAGAGGGCTGACAAACAGAACTTTGACGAACTACTCGTGAACAAGCTCGGTACATGCTTGTTTACGTTCGTTCGCGAAGTGTAACGGTCCGTATTTTTTCAATACAACTATTCACGTATTTTCAAATTTTAAACTATTTTATAATGGCTTGTCAGGAGTTTTACGATTTTAAAATTTTCTTATAAAAATATTTTGAAGTATGAAACTAGTTGCGGAATATTTTAGTAAGATCGGATTTCATTACATAACTCTAAAAAAATCTGATAAAAATTCATTTTCAGTTATTACCGTTTTGGCTTAATGAATTTATTTTCTATTCAAACGACATCAAAACGTTTTCAAACTTCTACTGTAACATTCTATGATCATTTAGGGCCTCAGACATTAATTTCGTAATTTTCGGAAAACGAATCAATAGAGAACCCACAAACCCGCTTTCTAAACGTTTTGGCCTAAAACTAGTATCTCCGTGGCTCAAACCCTGAAATGGATCTCGTATTTGCGATCCTCGCGATGATACGAACTCATGGGTATGTTTTCGTAATTTTCCGGACACGTTTGATACCAGGGGCAAAATCGTAATTTCGTTACAAATATTACTAATTACCTATCACTAATTTACATTTAAATTATTTTAACCTAACATGTGTTTCACACCCACACACTTTCTACGGTTAGTCCACACTAATCACCTAATCTCATTTATTAACGACCTAATTTATTAATTACCTTTGACTAAAACCAATTAAAATACTAATTTAATTATCTACTTAATCCCCTAATCCCTCTCCCCTACACTCAGCCCACTCCGGCACCCAGGCTCCCTTCTCTCTCCCCCGAAACCCATTCTCTCATTCTCATCACTCACACCGGATCTCTCTCTTGTTCGAAGCCAAGCTCGAGCCTCCCCGCACGCTTCCCTCGCCCCAAGGACGTCGCCGACGACCCACGCAGTCACCCTCAACCCCACTCTCTCGCCGCCATTCTCATCGCCCGGAGCACTGCCCTACTTTTGGCGTCGAACACCGCCCAACACACACCCGCCTGAGGCTATCGACCACCGATCGTCCCATCGTCTGCTCCGGCCTCCCTCGTCACCGAGAAGCCTCTCCTCCGCTCCGACTGCCGCCCACACCCCGAGCTCCTCGGAGCTCCGATAACCCTCGAAACCATCGACCTGAGCTCCTCTCCCCTCCCCTGTTCCGCTTCAAAACAGAGCAACCCCTCCCTCTTCCGTGCACCCAGCCTCCCTCGCCTCGCCGTCGATAGGAATCCTCCGAGCACCCTCGCCGTAGCCCCGCTCCGCCACCGCCGCTGTAAGCGGCCCCCGCCTGACGCCACAACCGCCGCTGCTACGCCTCCCCTACGGCCTCCCCATTGCAGCCAGCAACTGTAATGCCCTACGTAGCTACTGCACAAGTACTAGAGGGGGCGTGAATAGTACTTTAAAATAATTAAGAAGATAATTCCTAATTATCTTGCAAACTTCAACCAACAATGCGGAAATGTAAATGTGACAACAAAGAAATGCAATCGCAAACAAAACGATATAACGGGTTCGGATCCACCCAAGTCTCCCCGACTTGTTCCCGGTGATCCTACGTCTCAAACACCCGGATCCCCTCCGGCTACTTGAGTTAGAAACCTCTAACTCAAATTTGCACTATGAAATACTTGTAGAAAACCTCTACAAGATCAAATCATACACAAATGAAATTGTGACTCCCACAAACCGGGATCACAAACAAACTCTCACAACCGAGAGTAAAACACTTGCGAAAGCAATGTAAATGAAATAAGAACTTACCAACAAAATCCTATGCCTTGAGTATAACTTACGATTTAGGGCAAGGAGGATTTTGGGGAAGATGAAGGCACCAAACCCTAGCTCCAAGATGTAGATCAGCTATGGAGGCCTAGGAAGAATGTTGGTGACCTAGAATCAAGCACTTGGCTTGGAAGGCTCACAATCAATGAATCTCTCTTTTGAAATAAGATTGAGGGAGAGATTCTTGAAAGGAATGAATGAGCTTTGAATGAGAATTAATTGCTTCTCTTTGATCTCTAAACTTCAATAAATATCAGCCTTGAATGCTATGAATGCAACACTCCAAGTATATGTAGGATAGAGGAAAGAGAGAGCAAAATTCGTGGCATTTAATGCTCCAACGGCTCTATTCTGAAGCAGACTAGTCGGTCAAAGAAGGATCACTGACCGACTAGTTCATCAACTAGTCGGTCGATGATTCAACATGAACCGACTAACTGAAGAACAGCCAAAAGTGAAGTTCAGAAGAATATAGAACTAGTCGGTCCAAGAAGACTTGCCAACCGACTAGTTTCACAACTAGTCGGTCGGTGAGTGTTCTTTGACCGACTAAGAGTCAAAATAGAATAGGCTGAAGGCAAGTTGAACTAGTCGGTCTGAGAACAAAATCCAACCGACTAGTTTCTCAACTAGTCGGTCGACAAACGTTCTTAGACCGACTAATGATAAATAGTAGCTCAGGCGAAAAACTGTACACAGAACTAGTCGGTCTAAGAAGGATTCCTAACCGACTAGTTTCACAACTAGTCGGTCGGTGAACCTTCTTGGACCGACTAACTGTAAACAGTAAGTGAGCTGAAATTAGTCAAGGCATTCTAGTCGGTTCAAGAAGCATTGCCGACCGACTAGTTTGCCATCTAGTCGGTTGGTTCTTCTTCTTGAACCAACTAACATGCACAAAAAGCCGCGAAACGAAGCGCGAAGCTTCGGAAAAGTTTGTATGGGCTTTTAATAAGATCCTAGCTCTAAGATATGAGCGTTATGAAGATTAAAACGTAAGACCTACTCAAGGCTTAACATTCTACGAAACGAAGCTAGAAGACTATAAATAAAACTTGACGAACCGTCTTCAAATGCTTCGATTCGAATCTCTTGACTTCAATAAAGGTCCTTGAGCTTCAACGAAGCTTCAAGCATACGATCACGCGCTTTGAGAAGTCTCGAGACGTCACTTTTGATGTTCATAGAAGTTTGGCAACGATCTCCATAACTGCGCTCACAAAGAGTTAGTTCACGATATTTATGTTTGTTCATCATCAAAACCAAATCCGGGGAATCAATACTCAACATTCTCCCCCTTTTTGGTGATGACAAACCAACATAAATAATAATCAAAAATAATGATTCAAATGCAATTTACTTACTCCCCCTGCATTGATGACACGTTAATTCCAAATTAAATAATAATCATACGCATCAAGCAGACGAGGAAAGTATAAAATGTGAATCCAATTATCGATATTTAGGATTTGAAATCCATTTTTATATCTTAACTCCCCCTGAATCTAACATATCAAATTAGATTCTTGGAAAATTGCTTTAAATTATCATTTAGCACATTGTCATTATTAATTCTCTCCCCCTTTGGCATTAGCAAAAAGAGTGGGAGGAGATCAACGACAACAATAATGGCTTCAAATAAAAGCACGGGAGTCGTAGAATACGACCACGGTCAAAATGACATCAAAGAAAAATACGAACGAAATCAAAGCGTGCCAACGAGATCTTAGTCGAAAATCGAAAAATAAAATCATCAAAACTCAAATTAATTTCACGTATTGAGTTATGGAATATACTCTCCAATATCAACATTCTCGATGAATTTAGTGCATGGAAAACAATTCTATGTTTCCATAGAAAAAATTTCTAATTAATCAAGAAATTCGTCGAACGACGAAGTCAATATCAGATACAGACAAAATATATAAAATGTGCACACGGAAGTAAAAGTCAACACGATGTATATATATATATATAACAAAATGGATACATCAGACAACATACAGAATATAAACGATCCTCAGATCGGGGCACATCGTACAACATATATCACAACAGATATCAAAGTATCTCAAAACATACAGAAATCCATCCAAAATACATCAAAAATACATCACAACTCCAGAACCACCCAATCTATCCTACCCAAACTCTCGCTACTAGATATATCATCCAAAGTTCATCGGGAGAGTCCTCCAAGCAAGCTCAGGAGGCAGAGGCAGGGTCAGCAGCAGCCGCAGGCTCTGCAGGAGGGGTGGTGGTCACTGGGTCAGCAGGAGTGTCCACAGAAGGTAAAGTCGCTATGGGAGTGGCCTCGAGAGCACCAGAAGACGAAGCATCCACCGGAGGAATGGTGGCAATAGGTGTGCTCTCGGGGGCACCGGCAGACGTAGCAGCAGCAGCAGCAGCGGACGTACCCTCTGGGGCACGATCAACAGATCCAACGAGCTCCTGGAGCTCATCCTCATCCATCTCCTCATCGTCAGAAATAGACGGCGGAACCTCAATGCCAAGGTGACGGCAGATGCGAGAGAGCATCTCCTCAGACCTAGAGACACGAGCATCTCCTCGGTCTGAGTTCATTCACTGACCGACTAGAACTGAATCTAGTCGGTCGGCCAATGAACTTGGACCGACTAAGAGAGTCCAAAAATTTTAGAATTCGAAATTTTGAGTTCTCTCCTAATCGCACTTGGACGAAACATCGAAATACTCTCATAAATCATTATACTACCCCATTAAACATCGAAAATCTTAAATTTGACGTTCAAGACAAATTCGAGCATAAATTCCGAAAATTCACACAAAAATCCAGAAAAATTTCAATTAATCTAGCATGAGCAAATATAAAGAATTTTAATAGCATGCAAGATTATTGAAAAGATATGAATCCAAAAGCTCGGATTCACCCATAATCCCCAATTCTCGACGTAACCGCACAAAGGAGTCTTCCTTTAGTGGTTTCGTGAAAATATCGGCGATTTGCTTCTGGGTTTCAACGTACACTAAAATGATGTCCTTTTAGCAACATGATCATCTAAGAAATGGTGACGGACATCTATGTGTTTAGAACGCGAATGGTGTACCGGATTCTTAGAGAGACATATTGCACTTTGGTTCTCCACCATGATAGGGCAAGTATCACAGTTTATACCAAAGTCTTTAAGAGTGTGTCTCATCCAAAGAACATGAGCACACGCGGCACCGGCGGCAATATATTCCGTCTCGGTGGTTGAAAGTGATACGGAATTCTGCTTCTTAGAAAACCAAGAGACAAGATAATTTCCTATAAAATGGCAAGTGCCACTAGTACTTTTTCTGTCGGATTTGCATCCCGCATAATCTGCGTCACTATATGAGATTAACTCATATGTGCTAGACTTTGGATAAAGTAATCCGAAGTCAAGTGTGTAACTTAAATAACGGAAAATACGTTTTACCGCTACTAAGTGAGATTCCTTAGGTTGAGACTGATAACGAGCACATACACATACATCAAACATAATATCGGGCCTACTAGCAGTGAGATATAATAAACTTCCTATCATACCTTGATATAGACGAATGTCTACATCTTTACCGCCCGAATCCTTATCAAGATGTGTAGTCGTGTTCATTGGAGTCTTCTTCCCGGAGGCATTCTCCATTCCAAATCGCTTTAGCAACTCCACCGTGTACTTGGTTTGGTGGATGAAGATTGCATCGTTTATTTGGCGAATTTGGAGACCTAAGAAATATTTGAGCTCACCCATGTGGCTCATCTCAAATTGATCCTTCATAACATTAGAAAACTCTTCGTAAAGAGTGAAGTTAGTAGGACCGAAAACGATATCATCAACGTAAATTTGAACTAAAATTATATCATTATTCGAATACTTAACAAATAATGTAGAGTCAACTTCTCCCTTTTTAAAACCCAAATCCAAAAGAAAATTCTTTAGACGGTCATACCAAGCTCGAGGAGCTTGTCTCAAACCGTAAAGTGCTTTCTTAAGTTTGAAAACGTGATTTGGAATTTTTTCATTTATAAAACCCGGAGGTTGAGAAACGTAAACTTCCTCAACAACATCTCCATTTAAAAACGTACTTTTTACATCCATTTGAAAGAGTTTAAAATCTTTATGGCATGCAAAAGATAACAATAATCTAATAGATTCTAATCTAGCTACCGGAGCAAAGGATTCTTCGAAATCTATACATTCCTCTTGACGGTAGCCTTGAGCAACTAACCGAGCTTTGTTCCGGACGACGATTTGGTTTTCGTCGGTCTTGTTCTTGAAAATCCACTTCGTTCCTATAACGGTGTGGTTCTTCGAAGGCAATGGAATAAGCTCCCAAACCTCATTCCTCTCGAATTGAATGAGTTCCTCCTCCATGGCTAAGATCCAAGCACTATCTTCGCACGCTTCGTTAATATTCTTTGGCTCTATTGAGGAGGCAAAGGCACAATGAGTGAAGTAGTTGACTTGAGATCTCGTCTTGACACAATCAAGGATGTTGCCAATGACTTGCTCATAGGGATGGTCACGAACTGAATGAAGCCGTTTGGGAACTCCCTGATCACTAGGAACATTCTCAAAAGATTCATTAGTAGGGTTAGTAACAATAGAATCAATAGAATTAGAATTACCAATTGAATCACATAAGACATCCATGGAGTCATCATCATTAGTAATTCTAGTAGGGACAAAACCTTCATTAAATGAAACATGAAGTGATTCCTCGATCGTTGAGGTTCGTTTGTTGTATATCCCGTAGGCTTTGCTACGGGAGGAATATCCAACAAATATCCCCTCATCGGATCTTGGATCAAATTTGTCCAAGCTACCATACGTGTTTTTAATAAAACATTTTGCACCGAAAACACGAAAATGTTTAACGTGAGGCAATCTACCAAACAACAATTCATAACAAGTTTGTTTGGTGCCGGGCCTCAAAAGTATTCTATTAAACACATAGCAAGCGGTATGTACCGCTTCCGCCCAAAATTGATGGCCAAGTTGGCTATCATTAAGCATAGTGCGAGCACATTCCACTACCGTCCTATTCTTCCTCTCAACAACACCATTTTGAGGAGGTGCGCGAGGGAAAGAAAAAGTGTGAGTAATACCAACTTCATCACAAAAATTTGAGAAAGGCTCATTCTCAAATTCCCCTCCATGATCACTACGAATAGTGACAATGGTGGTTCCAATGAGATTTTGTACTTTCTTAACAAATGTTGTGAAGTTTTCAAAAGCATCATTTTTATTACTTAAGGAAAATACCCAAGTAAATCTAGAAAAGTCATCAACGATGACAAGTCCATATCGTGCATTTCCTAATGAAGCAACTCTAGTTGGCCCAAAAAGATCTAGATGTAAAAGCTCTAGAGGCCGCTTAGAAGAAATGCTTTTCTTAGGTTTAAAAGACGATTTAGGAAGCTTGCCTCGTCGACACGAGTCACAAAAGCTTTTCTTTTGAAGGACAAGCTTAGGAAATCCTTTAATAGAATTTAACTTGGAAAGCTTAAAAAGTGTTCCAAAGTTCACATGACCAAAACGTCGATGCCATAAGTGTTGTTCACTTGTGTTGGCAATGAGACATTGTTCATGTGATTTTGGAAGATCTAATATATAGATATCCTTATGGCGTGTGCCAGAGAATAATACATCATTAGTATTTTTATTCAAAGTATGGCACATTCTTTTCGCAAAGCTAACTTTGTAACCTTTGTCACAAAGTTGGCTTATTGAAATAAGATTGTGGTTTAATCCTTTAACAAGGTAAACATCACTTATTAATGGTTTAGAAGGATTACCTACTTTACCAACACCTATGATGGTTCTGCTCTCGTTGCCTCCAAAGACTACCCGGTTCCCATTTGTAATGGGCACCACTCCGGAGAGCAATTGAGCATCACCCGTCATGTGTTTTGAACACCCGCTATCAAGTATCCAATTATTCTTGGATCTAAATTTAGATTTGTTGCTCCGTTTCTTTTTCTTGAGTACTTAAAGATAAACATATCATTCCATGGTATCCAAGGTCATTGGGTCCTAAAGATTAGACCTTTGGAAGCCAAGTCCAATTGGACTTAGACTTCCCCACATAGTTATCATTATGCACTACATTCATGAAATAAGAATTCATGTAAACTTGTTTTACATGCTTATTTGTGTCCTTCGGGCTCCAAATAGTGAAGATTTTGGGAGCCCTATTCCTATTGGGAGCATGCATGCGTTGTTGATTTCTACGTGATGCATGTCGTGGATAGGCATATGGCACATGATGAAATGGTGCATGATGATAATTGTTCATATGATGGTGTGGGTGAACATATGCATGTGGAGGAACACGTGCGTGAGGGTGTCTCACATGGTGTGCACGTGCCCGTGGACGTGGTGCATAAAAATCATCATATGAGTGAACATGTGGAGTAGGATGTGTGTTCCTACGTGGCATGGTATTGGTGTACATAAAAGTATGACCATTCTTTGGAGGTCCACCCAAAGTGGGTTTCTTTCCAAACGAGGGTGTGTACGAAGTGGAAGCACCATTGGTAGATGAACTACCAATAGAGTGTTTGCTCCTACTCGTTGAGACATCGGAAGTTGGCCTAACAAAGGTAGGAAACGATTTGGATGAATTGCCCATCTTATACCCCAAGCCAATGTGGTGATTGGCCGGAAGTAAGTCATTTAGGATTTTATCCAAATGATCCTTACCCTTATTGTATTTATTAATTTGGCCTAATGTGCACTCATATTTCTCGGTGAGAGAACGCATAGAAGCATCCAAAGTGGATACTTGCGATGTGAGCACATAAACACGAGATTTGAGATTCTCATTCTCAATACTCAAAGTTGAGTTTTGAGAAGTCAAATTCGCTATCTTGTGTTCCTCCGAATCCTCAATGTGAACATGTTCAAGTTGAGATTTGAGATCTACAATCTCATTTCTCAAGTCTTCAACAACGGTGTCGTTGTTGATGACGATAGATTTAGGCGAGGCTTGGAGACTAACTAACTCATCTTTGGTCTTAGTATATCTATTTACTAATTTAGAATATTTAGACCAAATTTTCTCATTAGCTAATCTAAGATCGTCCATTGTTACCTCATCGCCTTCATCCTCGCTATCATCGGAGGAAGACTCTTGAACATGCTCCTCTCTAACTATGAAGCACATGTGTGCTTGCTCCACTTGCTCATCATCTGACTCTCCACTTGACGAGTCCTCGGAGTCGGTGAATGTCCCGACAAGTCCCTTCTTGTACACTTTCTTGTACTTCTTGGACTTGTCGAACTTTGGCGCCTTCCACTTCTCCTTTTGCTTGTTTTGAGGACAATCTGCTTTCATGTGTCCTGGCTTGTTGCATTTAAAGCACAAAGGAGCGGAGGCGTTAGAAGAACTAAATTTGGACTTGTTCTTAAAGTTACCTTTCCGGAAGAACCGGTTGAACTTCTTTGCCATGAGGGCAATGGATTCCAAGTCCAATTCTTCTTCCGATTCTTCATCATCGGTAGATGTGGATGTGGATGGAGCGGCCTTGAACGCAATCGCCTTTTTCTTTGGCTCGTCTTGCTTCAAGTAGGACTTCAGCTTGTCCTGCAACTTAAGTTTGCTATCCTTGCGTACCTCATAAGACATCAAGGTACCCATTAGTTGGATAACAGTATACTTACTCATATCATTACCTTCCTCGATGGCGAAGGTACGTTTCTCCCAACAAGAAGGAAGTCCGACAATGATTTTTGAGACTTTCTCCTTTTGGGTGGAGGTCTTACCAAGAGCCTCCAACTCGTTGGTGATGTCGACGAAGCGAGCATAGTACTCCTTCATCTTCTCACCCTGTTGCATATGAAATAACTCGTAATCTTTATTTACAACTACGAGTTTGGAGTCTCTTACCCTACTCGTTCCTTCATGCAAGATGAGGAGGGAGTTCCAGTTTGATATGCACTCTTACATGTGCATATCTTTTTGAAGTCCTCGGGCTCCAAAGCACATTGCAAGGCATTCATTGCCTTGGCATTGCTTACCTCCGCGGCGACCTCCGTGGTAGTCCACTTCACGAAATCTTCTTCTTCGGGCTCGACGTACTCCGTAAACATGGCTCTCCACAATGAAGCACTCCGGAGGAAAGTTTCCATCCGACATTTCCAGTACCCGTACTTGGTACCGTTGAAGAAAGGAGGCCTCGTTGAGGAGTGTCCTTCCATCACCGAAGAAGCTCCTTCACGGTTCCTGAAGGTGTTGTAGTCTGAAGGTGGACGTACGGCTTTGTTGTCGTTGGAAGACATAGCTAGATACTTGGCTCTGATACCAAATGTAATGCCCTACGCAGCTACTGCACAAGTACTAAAGGGGGGTGAATAGTACTTTAAAATAATTAAGAAGATAATTCCTAATTATCTTGCAAACTTCAACCAACAATGCGAAAATGTAAATGTGACAACAAAGAAATGCAATCGCAAACAAAACGATATAACGGGTTTGAATCCACCCAAGTCTCCCCGACTTGTTCCCGGTGATCCTACGTCCCAAACACCCGGATCCCCTCCGGCTACTTGAGTTAGAAACCTCTAACTCAAATTTGCACTATGAAATACTTGTAGAAAACCTCTACAAGATCAAATCATACACAAATGAAATTGTGACTCCCACAAACCGGGATCACAAACAAACTCTCACAACCGAGAGTAAAACACTTGCGAAAGCAATGTAAATGAAATAAGAACTTACCAACAAAATCCTATACCTTAAGTATAACTTACGATTTAGGGCAAGGAGGATTTTGGGGAAGATGAAGGCACCAAACCCTAGCTCCAAGATGTAGATCAGCTATGGAGGCCTAGGAAGAATGTTGGTGACCTAGAATCAAGCACTTGGCTTGGAAGACTCACAATCAATGAATCTCTCTTTTGAAATAAGAGTGAGGGAGAGATTCTTGAAAGGAATGAATGAGCTTTGAATGAGAATTAATTGCTTCTCTTTGATCTCTAAGCTTCAATAAATATCAGCCTTGAATGCTATGAATGCATCACTCCAAGTATATATAGGATAGAGGAAAGAGAGAGCAAAATTCGTGGCATTTAATGCTCCAACGGCTCTATTCTGAAGCAGACTAGTCGGTCAAAGAAGGATCACTGACCGACTAGTTCATCAACTAGTCGGTCGGTGATTCAACATGAACCGACTAACTGAAGAACAGCCAAAAGTGAAGTTCAAAAGAATATAGAACTAGTCGGTCCAAGAAGACTTGCCAACCGACTAGTTCCACAACTAGTCGGTCGGTGAGTGTTCTTTGACCGACTAAGAGTCAAAATAGAATAGGCTGAAGGCAAGTTGAACTAGTCGGTCTGAGAACAAAATCCAACCGACTAGTTTCTCAACTAGTCGGTCGACAAACGTTCTTAGACCGACTAATGATAAATAGTAGCTCAGGCGAAAAACTGTACACAGAACTAGTCGGTCTAAGAAGGATTCCTAACCGACTAGTTTCACAAATAGTCGGTCGGTGAACCTTCTTGGACCGACTAACTGTAAACAGTAAGTGAGCTGAAATTAGTCAAGGCATTCTAGTCGGTTCAAGAAGCATTGCCGACCGACTAGATTGCCATCTAGTCGGTTGGTTCTTCTTCTTGAACCAACTAACATGCACAAAAAGCCGCGAAACGAAGCACGAAGCTTCGGAAAAGTTTGTATGGGTTTTTAATAAGATCCTAGCTCTAAGATATGAGTGTTATGAAGATTAAAACGTAAGACCTACTCAAGGCTTAACATTCTACGAAACGAAGCTAGAAGACTATAAATAAAACTTGACGAACCGTCTTCAAATGCTTCGATTCGAATCTCTTGACTTCAATAAAGGTCCTTGAGCTTCAACGAAGCTTCAAGCATACGATCACGCGCTTTGAGAAGTCTCGAGACGTCACTTTTGATGTTCATAGAAGTTTGGCGACGATCTCCATAACTGCGCTCACAAAGAGTTAGTTCACGATATTTATGTTTGTTCATCATCAAAACCAAATCCGGGGAATCAATACTCAACAGCAACCACTGCCGTCGCCGCTTGGAGGCCAAACCCGCACGAAGCCGCCCTCTCCGAGAGCTCGCCATCGCCGCTTCATCCCAGAGTTCTCCGTCAACGCCTCGCGGTCACTCTGCAGTCCCCAACTCTGCAGCGAAACTCCACCAAGCCCACAGCCCCGAGCTGCCACCGCCCCAAAGCCTCTCGTGCACGATGCTCCGACGATCCCCCAGCCTGCCTCCGCTCTCGGAGGATCACGCCACGCCGCCATGAAGCCCTGCCCAGCTCTACTTCGCCGACCCCGCCTCTGAGAAGCCCGGAGCCCCCATGTCTTCGTCCATCGGGCCACCGCCTCGTCGTCCGCTCGAGCTTATTCCCGACGCACGCCAGCGACCCCGTCGCCTCGCCTCTCTCCCACTTCATCGTTCTCGCCCAGCGATGACCGTCGCTCCGCCGCTCCACGTCGACTCGCCGCCGCCTCGCCACACCGCCGTGACCCCGCCGCCGGCGAACACACGCGAGAAAGCCGCCGTGCTGTCGGATGATGAGAACGAACGAAGAGATAGGTATAAAATGTAATTTAAATACGTATTTTAATACGTATTCACGTATTTTAGTGTATTTCTAAATTAATATTATTGGATTTAAATTTAATAATAAATAATATAGTGACCAGAAAAATGTAAGAGTAGGCTCAGAAAATTAGAAATGATGTTCTGGACCCAATGGCGCTAGTTTCATCACAATCAGACGCTTAATTTTTTCAAAATTAATTTTTAAGCCTAAAAGTTAAATATGTTATTTTCGTTCAGAAATCTGTAACTTGTTATTCTCATGTAAACTAATACATGAGAAAAATATATGTTATTGTACTCTTTGATATGGTCATTTTGACAGCTCAGTTGAACCATTCCGATGTAGATTGTATCCAGAATAAATGTTTGAATAAATACGTTACTAATTGAAAAATAGTTTTTAAATTATTTTTGAGCTTTTAAAAATTATAAAAATTAATGTAAGCTTCAGAAATATATTTCCTCTTGCAGAAAAATTATTTTCATCATATCTAGCATATAGAAAAATTTAGAACACTTTTCGACAACGTTTCAATCCGTTTAAAAATCAAAACGACCAAATTATTTAAATAGAAATGTCGCGTTCTTTAACCAAGTGTTCTTGTGATTGCAGGTACCAATTCTTGTGCATCAACGTTCATAAAAGCCCTAGAACCAGTTCCTGCTTGCTACGTCGATTTCGAAATCAGTAAGTCACGACTAATTCTAAAATTAGAAAATTAGTTAGTGTCCCTGTATGAACTTAGGAACACCACCTATAGCCTCAGAACGGCTACTTGACTTGATCCGAACTAGAGACCTAATCTAATAGGAAGGTAATCAACTACAGATCACTTTGCCAACTTTCAGCTTTGGTGGTTGTAGCACACAACCATCAACTTGGGTAAATTGTGTGCTAAACAATACTACTACATGCTCGAAGCATGAAATCACTATTACAGTTGTTGGACTTGGCTTTATCCTCATTTCGCTTTGGCACAGTCTGCTTTGAAAAGAATTTCCAACTTTCTGGGTTTCAATAAGAAAGTCAACCAGTGGACTTAGTTTGACTAGCATCGTGTGATACATTGTATGGAATATCTTGTGGAATATCTTGTGGAACATCTTGTGGAACATCCCGTATAAAACATGTACATAGAACACTTGACACTTCACTTGGGTTTTGGGGTAACTCATAGTTTGGGAGAGTGCAGGAGTGACTGGAGTTCGATCTTCCCGTCCCGTCGCCTGAGTTTTGGCATCCCGTCCTGCTGCCTGGGTTTTGGCAAAATACATGTCCAGCTGCCTATGTTTTCGGCATTCGTCTGGGTCGCGTCCAGGCAAGAGATGAACTCAATGGTCACATATTGTACTCTCCGACTTGAGTCACGTAGTGTAGTTACTTTTGCACAGTCACTTTTACTTTACGCACTACAGTCACCAGTACTTTACCTGTCGTACTTTTAGCTACAGCAGTAGTACGTTTCACTTTCTTAGCCTACTTTACACTTGCACTACCACCGTACAGTTGTTCTCTCATTTTAGTTCAGTTTGCCTTTGTTGGATCTGGATCGTAGCCTAGAGGGGGGGTGAATAGGCTAATAAAAATATTCGTGCAACCCACGAACAATCCCACGCAGTTATAGGCACATACAGTGCAATAAAATAGCAATCACAGAATACGCACAGATATACCCTGGTTCGGTCGTCCCCACGACCTACTCCAGCCCCCGAAAGCAACTACTAGATAGATATGTAATCAAGTACAGCTACAATGAGTCAAGATCCCAAATCTACTCTCACCTAGCTCGTACGCACACCACGTGCTCTACACTATCAATCTAGTCAGATGCTCTCCCTCCGTGACGACTCCCAAGTCGTTAGGTCCCCAAAAGTAACACAAACAGGTAACGTTTCCCCTACAAAGATCGCTACACCAATACAAAGATAAATAAATAGAGTTTTAGAAATGCTCAGTAATGGTGTGTCGTCTCTGTCGTTCAGCGTGTGGTCAGATCAATCTGACATGATGTAGTTGTCCTCGCAAGTCGTGCAACTCAAGTTGTGGCTCTTCTTACAACTTGCGGTATCAAGCTTCCTTTGATGATGCCCCACGAATAACTTGCACACGCGGAATCAGCAGCAGGCAATTCGGCTTGTCCTTAGGAGCATGTGCCCTTGCGTGGGGTGCTTGAATAACGTGCACACAATACAACAACCTGCAAAAAAAATCGGCACAAGAAAAATTTTTCCACACTAAAAAAAAATTCGGCACACTGAAAATTTTTGCACTCTCAAAAAAAAATTTGGCACACAGAAACAATTGCTCTTGCACAAGAAAATCTGCACACATAAATTTAATTGCGGCTTCCCTTGGATATGTGTGTTATAATTTGTTGAAGATGCAAGAAGCAAAACCCAAAAAAAATTCGGCCTTTTGTTTTTAGAGATAAATGAACAGGTAGTAAATTTTTTGGCTCTCTCTCTCTTAAAACAAATGTTTGTGCGTCTGACAACAAACCACTAAATAAAAACTGGGCATTAGAAATTGCAAGAGGACAAAAACATCAAAAACCCAACATTTGCTTGGAGATTTGTAAGGCAGATGGCTCAACACAAAAAGAAATGATCCAGGCTTTGAGGTTCAATGGAGAGAAAAAAAAACAAAGGCTGCCTTATTTTCAAAGGAGATGGAATAATAAAAGAAGTGCTCTTGGAGATGAGAGAAAACAAACCAACCAATTTTGTACGGCTCCTCCTTTGTATTATTATTTGATTTCTTTTTCCTCTCCAAACAAAACTTGCGCACGGCCCTGGATGCAAGAAAATGTCGGCTGCCTTTTTTTTTGAGTTTGCAAAGGAAAACGACAGAGCATCAAAACATGTTGAAAGAAAAAACACACAGATTGGCTCTTCGAGACTGCCAAAGGCCGGGCTTGTGCACACATAGGAGGTGCTCTTAAAAAACGATTTTATGATAAAAAGAAACCCCTTTGACAAAAAAAATGCCGGCCTTGTGCCTGTAAAGGATTTTCTCACCCAAAAATTATATGCGCCTCCTCCTCAATATTTTTAGCCACCCGTATCTTCAACCCTAGAAGATGGGTATTTATAGGATAATTGTAATAGGGTTGTGCCAGCCGCTTGGGGATTTGACCCAATCAATATAGGATTTGATTAGGAGTTTGAATAGGAATAAGTAGAATCAAATATAGAATCAAATATTTCCAAATCTGGATAAGTGATTTGATCAAACCCATTTTGAATTCAAATTGGCCTCCATCTCATCCCATATTAGACCAAGTCCAATTAGATTTGCGTATAGCTCTTTGACCAAGTCTCATTGCTTTGTGCCTAGCAATTTCTCCATCTTGTATGTGTATAGTAATTTGCCCAACACATTAATTTACGTTCTTGCCAATCCTGCAAATACTTAATACACACATCAGATCGTTCACAACTGTTTGTCATCATCAAACCATAAATCCTAGATCGTTGTTTCCAACAGCCTTTACTTTTCAGTTATGTACAGTTGTTACTCAGTGCTTTACTTTTCACTCTGGTATACTTGTACGTAGTTACTTTTGTTATACTTGTGCACTGCTTCTTTTCTATATTTAGAATTGTTGTGACTTACCTACGGTTCCATCTCCGTGGCACCGCAGACGAAATACATATGGAGGTAGATGCTCCTGAGATAATAGCGCCAGAGTTCGACCGCAGCTTCCAGAGTTATTTGCACTTATGTACTTTTCTTTTTTCATGTATATTTGTTGGGACATCTTGTACAACATGGATTGTAATAATTAGACACTATTTGAGTATTTTTGTACATCTCTGCATCGTGGCTATTTTGGTTTCACTGGTAACCTGCAGGACCTGTGCAAATATCAAATAAGTACAGGCTCCCGAGAGCGGGTCATTACAGTTTAGGTGGCCCACGCAGGTCCGTGCTAACTACCTCGTGAACAATATAGCAAGATCATAGTGTACAATATAAAATACTCAAATTAACCTTGAGTACGGGATGTCTCTGTAGGATAATGATGCCCTCCAGGCTATTTATCTCTGTGTGAATAGCACAAACGTCTTGTTCGAAATAACAGTAAGCTGTTTGGTAATGATTTATCTAAGTTATATTATAATGTAGTTAACATTAGATATCAACTTAGGTAAAGTCCTGAGACTTTATGCAAGGTCAAACAGGTATCGAGATGAGTATCTCGATCATGGAGAAATGTTTGACCGTTTGAAACATCGGATAGACCATTGTGTCGTAGTCTTTAACGTTAAGCGGTGGCAATGATCTCATGATCGTTCGACTTGACGAAGTCGGAGACGAGACACAGGTGCTCATTAGATAATAAGTTCACTGAACGATCCACAAGAGTTATCATATGGTTACGTTGACCAATCTGTCAATGATAACTCTTAGTGATGATAGGCTAGTTGGTCTTTTAACTTGAGGTCATTTTGACGAACCTGTGCGTGAATGGTGCCACTTAGATCAACTGACCTAGCTTCGAGGGAAGACCTGTTGAAAGGTCTTTTGATTGGGTGTCACTTGAAACGTACGAGGCGAGTAATGACCAAGAGAGGATTCGTCTCTCCCGCTCAATGGGAGTTAGTGTCGCAGAGTTAGTTCGTTCTTTAGTATAATCTCTGCGTAGAGTATGTTGGAAGAAGTCCAACATTTATTGACTAAAGATCGATAGAAACTAACCAGAGTCAAGTTATTGGGGTTGACAGTTTGACCGTACCCTAGACTTGACCTACACGACATAGTTAAGACGAAGAGACTATAACTGCGGAATTCATCACGGAAACAGTCAGGTGGTCCCGACAATACTCATGTCAATGAGTCAACCACATAATGATGATTCCTGAAGCAGGGACGGCAACCACTGCTAGTGGTCACTGCCGTATAGGGCTTCGAGCCTAACCTGTTGTAAGGGTTAGGCTGTAGTGTCTCACACAGAGTGTGACCTTCGTCTAGTAATAGGTAGAAATTAGTTAGGGAGAATATTTTGCATTTTGATGCAAGGGATGGAATAATTGCATTTGATGCAATATGATAATTTAAGCTTAGATAGTGACTATTTTGCATTTGATGCAAAAGAGATTAAATGTGATTTAAATAGTTTAAGACAATATTTAATAACATAAACGCAAGGAAAAATTCACGGGTAAGCCGGGAATGTCCCGGTCTAAACCCAGGTTCGAACGGCGTCCAAATCGGACGCCAAATGCCCAAGATACGCTCAAAACAGCCCAAAGGGTAAGATCAGGCCAGAATAGGTCTCGTCTGCTGGCCAGGCCCAATAAAGCCAAGGTTTGGGCTAGCCCAAGCATTGGCCTGGGCAAGCCCAGGCGCGGGCTGGGCTTTGCCCAGGCAATTTTCTGCACGCGCTGAATGCGTGGGGCCCACCCGTGGGCCCCAGTTCTAGGGTTTCGAGCCCCAGTTCTAGGGTTTGATGCAGAAATTTGACGGCTCAGTTTTTGCGAAAAACTAGCCATGAGCTGATCTTTGAGCGGTCAATTGGAGGGTCAAACGAACTCCGATTGACGAACGGGTTTTTCCTATGCGTTCACCGTTGAACACCCTTCGAATTGATAGGTTGTATCAATCATGAAGCTCAACGGTGAGTGAGTTAAAATTCTCGGAAGTTTGCACTTTGTGAAGTGCAAACTAACTTGATTTTAATTAACCCAACTTTAGTCCCACATCGAATTTTGAGTGAAGGAGAGCAGTCAGCCGCCTATATAAATAGGGGTCTGCTCCCCTCCTCAAAACTCGTCCCAAGCTCTAGATCTGAGCGGCTCTCGTAAATGTTGGAGCACGCTCGGATCTAAGCTTAAATTAATATTTATTCTATCTCCCTAAATTTCTGCCTTACTCTTGAGGGCTCTAGCAAAGCCGCAAAGGAGTTCGGATTCAGATCCGAAATCTAGGCGGAGGTTTCACTCGCGTGAAACTTTCTTCGGCGCGTGGTTGGCTCGGCGACACGGGATTGATCGCCTCGGGATGCGGAGCGGTTCGAGGAGCGGTTCGGGGAGCGGTTCAAGGAGCGGCTCGGCGTGGGACGGGAGCAGCTCGGATGACGGTGCAGAACATCTCGCCTACTCCAGGGTTGAGATTCCGGGTATGTGTTTAAGCATTAGTTTAATTTAATTGCAGTAGGCTAGATCCTTCTTGGGATGGTCAGACCCATCCCAAGTCGGCATAGATCTTGGATTAGGGTCTTGGACCTTAGGGTTAAATGTTAATTAGATTAACATGTTTATTTTTCCGCTGCTTTTCTGTCTATGTTCCGTCCGACTTAGGACGGGCATAGAGTTTTTGTGCCCTAAGGGTCCCAGAATTCCCTTCAGTGGTATCAGAGCGCGGTCTGTGTTACGATCTAGCCTGCGATTTCTTTGAACACATGAAATGCTTTTAAATACTTTTAAAAATTTTTTTAAAGTTATGAGATAAATTTTAAAAATGTTTTTGATGTTTAAAAATCTATGTGATAAATTTTTTGAATATGAAAATTTTTAAATGACGTTTTAAAATTAATGTGATAATTTTTAATACTAATTTTAAATTATGCGATAAGTTTAAAGTGCCTAAAAATTTTATATGATAAATTTTTAAGCATGAAAGTTTTTTTTTAAAATGATATTTTAATTTTATGAGATATTTTAAAACTGATTTTAAATGTTAAAATTTTTTATGCGATAAATTTTTTTAAAGTAGCATGCAAATTTGTGATTTTAAAAAACAAGTTTTTATGAGATAAAAATAAAATATTTTTAAAATCATATTTTAAATTTAAATGTTAAATTTATGTTTGCATGCTAAAATTGTTTATGTGATAGACATTGTTCTATTTAAATTGTTAAATAGTTGTACACTTTTATTTTATGCGATAAAATTAGTGTAATCTTATGTTAATGGCTATGCATAACCTTGTCCCTTATTTGATAACACAAGACAACCCTTTAGGTTAGCCATTAAGAAATCATTAAAATTTATTAATTGAATTTTAATGACATGCTATGTTTTAATAAAACTTAACAACACTTTAAGACCTAATTCCTGATTAGGGTAGTCCCTTTAATGATTTTTTAATTCTAATTGTTATAATTAATTTTCATTAAAGGACTTCGCTTTTAGCGTTGTTAATAAAATTTATTAAAATCCTAATAACGATTAGGATATCACGTGAACCTTATAGTTGATAAGGACTTAATAAAAGTTATTAAACAAATCCTAAAATTTTGAATTTAAGGATTCAACTAGTTGATAGGATTAATTAGTTGGTAATAAAAGCTGTTTACTCTATGGTACACATATAAAAATGACAAGCTTCATTCAATGGACCATGATCTAGTCAATGTGCTTGGCTAAGAGTTCTGGATCACCCTTTAAGGGATAGTGATCCTGGCTTAGTCAATTCCCTGGCTGTGTTCCGCTGGACCGCAATGTCGCGAATCATGATTGTATGTCACCCTGGACTATATCTAAGTCAAATACGTTAATGATCTTTTTCAAGATTAGCCGTAGCCCTCCTTGTTTTAGGGGTTGGCAACTATATGACCCGTGTTATAGTTGTTGAGATACACTCAAGCTGTAACATGGCAACCTTATAGAAACCAACTCATATAATACATAAGATGAAATCTTGACTAGACCCAAACCATCGTATTACCATGCGCCGGCGTAAGTTATGTCAATGATGTAGTCTGACTAGATGTAGTCTACGACCTGACCCAAACCGACGTGTCGTGAATACACCGAGCAAAGGGGCAAGTTAGGCTAGACACGAAAACAAGGGTCCGACTAGACTAGACATTGTGATTTGGATGAGCACACGCATGATCACAAATGGCTAGGGGAAAAACCGATTAAGAGAGTCATATCTGATATGATCGATGAAGAGTCATCTTCCGATCGCAGAGTCAAGCAACTTGTTGAGCTACACTCAAGGTTGTTAGGCTCAAGGTGATTGGACCTCTGACCCATTAATTTTAATTCGATTAAATCGTTCGAAACGATCGTAAAAATAGTGGGAGGATATAGATAGGTAAAAGCCATTCTACCTATATTTAATATTGAACGCATGCTAAACTAGGGCAAGACTATGTTTACCGAAGGAATCTAATTATAATATTTTAATGGAATTAGTTAACTGGTCAAATAGGTTGATTAATTGAATATCAAGTTAAATTCTAATTGATAGAATTAAAACTATATTCTCGTTGACATTATTAAAAATGACCTTCTAAAAGAAACAGACTTGAGAAATATGATTTCATTAAGCTCTGGGTCCAACAAATAAATTCAAGCTACATGACACTCGTCTCTATATGAGGCAGCTTGAACAAATAGGATATTCGAAGTATGTTTCTCCCTACAACTTGTCGAGCTACCCTCAAGGTTGTATGGACAAACAATTTTGATCCACAAAGTTCAAGAATTCGATCAAATTGTTTGAGTCGAATACTAGTGCATGAGCGATGCAAGGCTATGTATCCCAACCGGATCTTGAGACATTCAACTTCTTGAGCTACACTCAAAATTGCAACTCTCAGGCGTTTGGATACATGAGACGCTTGCATAGCTATTTATTTATGTTGGGCTATTTAAGTATCTAAATATGATTTAGAAAAGGAAGAAGGCACTCCGGAAAGTCAATCGAGTTAAAATAGTTTAATTTATCATTAGTAAAGGCATACGTAGGAGGAAATGAAAATGTGACATATTCTGATGTCACGATTTCGTAATTATTATTATACAAAAGGTTAACACATTTTGACGAATGTCGTCACATTGCTTCTGAAGCAATGAGTAATATGTATAACGATAATATATATATTAAATGTTAATATATATAAACACACAAGATAGTAGCTAACTTGTATGGCAAAATAGACTAGGCCGTATCGAGAGACTAAGCTTCACAAGTCACACAAAGAGGGGTCTGACCTCTCGTATTTTGAAGTCTACGGACACTTGTGAGTCTTATCCTCTTAGATATAATGGCCGAAACCCATCTGTGAGACAGTGGGAGAATGAGTTGTCGAACTCAGTCTGGTACATACTGATGTACCCGAGTCTATATTAACCAAAATAAGTTATTCGTATATTTTATTAAGACACGTGTTCTTGATGAAACACAAGTCTGATAAAATAAAGAACGAAATGACTAAAGAATTTAAACTGATTCGATTAGATCGAATGGTCAAATACTTAGCTATATTAAATCTTGCGTAATTAAAAGAAAATATGATTTTCTCTCAGGTCAAGTCTATTAACACATCCGTGTGTTAAAATGTATGAATCACACTAAGTTAGACTTGGTGCGATCCATAGCCAGTGACTCTGAGCTAAGTCCTCCCTCTGGGTTACGTCCCAAATAGTAATGCCTAGGTTTTGATAATGTTCTATAAGGACATTATCAATAAGATATTCATTAAATCAATCATTATGAAGTTGTATAATTACTCGAATTTCGTGAGACGAAGAGTCGAGTTAAACATCATAACTGATGATGACTCAGTCAACTTTTAGGATAAAATTCGGAGTAGTAACTCCGATTTAAAACTTGATGCAATCAGAAAAGGTACGGGGTGTAAATAAATTTTGGAATTTAGTTTACATGCACAAGGAAAATGTTTCCTCATTTTTTCTGCAAGTAAATCTTTAAGTTGAAAGGTTGGTGTAGAAAGGAAAATAGTGAAGTGCAATCATGTTTGGTCGTGAACGGCTTTTCATCCTAATCCTATAAACGGATTAGAATGAAACTGTTTTTCGCCAGCAGATGTGTACAGATCTACTCGGACCAAACTCGATGTAAACGCTTAAGTTGACCATGAAAATTGGAGCATTCACTTATAAGTTCGTTTTTCTAAATATGATTTAGACAGACCAACTTATATGAATTAGCCAGAAAGTTTTCAAGGTCAGTGGGAGCGTATAAATTACATGTGAGGCATCAAAGGGATGGAACATTTATTTTGACAAAGTAATCAAAGAGTTTGATACTTTATCAGAAATAGATATGAGCCATTTAAAATGACCGATAACTAATTTGAAAATTATTATCGTAAGGTACGATGAATTGGATACGATCCAAGTAAATAAAAATATTATGGATTCCGAAAGACCAAGTGAATTATTTGAATGCGATTCAAATGGTGGGTCTAACATGAACATAGAAACCCCTTAAGTCTATAGTGTAGACGGTTTAGCAGATCCACTCACGAAGGCTCTACCACATGAAGTCGGAAAAACTTATGTGTAAAAACGGTATAAGATACCGAGATAAATGGGCCAGAGTGCAAGTGGGAGATGTAGGAGAATGATGCCCTCCAGGCTATTTATCTCTGTGTGAATAGCACAAACGTCTTGTTCGAAATAACAGTAAGCTGTTTGGTAATGGTTTATCTAAGTTATATTATAATGTAGTTAACATTAGATATCAACTTAGGTAAAGTCCTGAGACTTTATGCAAGGTCAAACATGTATCGAGATGAGTATCTCGATCATGGAGAAATGTTTGACCGTTTGTAGCATTAGTCTGAAAAGGTTCGTGTTTGTAGATGTTTCGAGACAAGGATATCGAAACATCGGATAGACCATTGTGTCGTAGTCTTCACTGTTAAGCGGTGGCAATGATCTCATGATCGTTCGACTTGGCGAAGTCGGAGACGAGACACAGGTGCTCATTAGAGAATGAGTTCACTGAACGATCCACAAGAGTTATCATATGGTTACGTTGACCAATCTGTCAATGATAACTCTTAGTGATGATAGGCTAGTTGGTCTTTTAACTTGAGGTCATTTTGACGAACCTGTGCGTGAATGGTGCCACTTAGATCAACTGACCTAGCTTCGAGGCAAGCCCTGTCGAAAGGTCTTTTGATTGGGTGTCACTTGAAACGTACGAGGCGAGTAATGACCAAGAGAGGATTTGTCTCTCCCGGTCAATGGGAGTTAGTGTCGTAGAGTTAGTTCGTTCTTTAGTATAATCTCTGCGCAGAGTATGTTGGAAGAATTCCAACATTTATTGACTAAAGATCGATAGAAACTAACCAGAGTCAAGTTATTGGGGTTGACAGTTTGACCGTACCCTAGACTTGACCTACACGACATAGTTAAGACGAAGAGACTATAACTACGGAATTCATCACAGAAACAGTCAGGTGGTCCCGACAATACTCATGTCAATGAGTCAACCACATAATGATGATTCCTGAAGCAGGGACGGCAACCACTGCTAGTGGTCACTGTAAGGCTTCGAGCCCAACCTGTTGTAAGGGTCAGGCTGCAGGGTCTCACACAGAGTGTGACCTTCGTCTAGTAATAGGTAGAAATTAGTTAGGGAGATTATTTTGCATTTTTGATGCAAGGGATGGAATAATTGCATTTGATGCAATATGATAATTTAAGCTTAGATAGGGACTATTTTGCATTTGATGCAAAAGAGATTAAATGTGATTTAAATAGTTTAAGACAATATTTAATAACATAAACGCAAGGAAAAATTCACGGGTAAGACGGGAATGACCCGGTCTAAACCCAGGTTCGAACGGCGTCCAAATCGGACGCCAAATGCCCAAGATACGCTCAAAACAGCCCAAAGGGTAAGATCAGGCTAGACTAGGTCTGGTCTGCTGGGCAGGCCCAATAAAGCCAAGGTCTGGGCAAGCCCAAGCATTGGCCTGGGCTAGCCCAGGCGCAGGCCTGGGCTAACCCATGTGCAGGCCTGTGCAAAGCCCAGGCAATTTTCTGCGCGCGCTGAATGCGTGGGGCCCACCTGTGGGCCCCAGTTCTAGGGTTTCGAACCCCTGATTGATGCAGAAATTTGACGGCTCAGTTTTTGCGAAAAACTAGCCATGAACTGATCTTTGAGCGGTCAATTGGAGGGTCAACCGAATTCCGATTGACGGGCGGTTTTTTCCTATGTGTTCACCGTTGAACATCCTTCGAATTGATAGGTTGTATCAATCATGAAGCTCAACGGTGAGTGAGTTAAAATTCACGGAAGTTTGCACTTTGTGAAGTGCAAACTAACTTCATTTTAATTAACCCAACTTTAGTCCCACATCGGATTTTAGTGAAGGGGAGTAGTCAGCCGCCTATATAAATAGGGGTCTGCTCCCCTCCTCAAAACTCGTCCCAAGCTCTAGATCTGAGCGGCTCTCGTAAATGTTGGAGCACGCTCGGATCTAAGCTTAAATTAATATTTATTCTATCTCCCTAAATTTCTGCCTTACTCTTGAGGGCTCTAGCAAAGCCGCAAAGGAGTTCGGATTCAGATCCGAAATCTAGGCAGAGGTTTCACTCGCGTGAAACTTTCTTCGGCGCGTGGTTGGCTCGGCGACACGGGATTGATCGCCTCGGGATGCGGAGCGGTTCGAGGAGCGGCTCGGGGAGCGGTTCAAGGAGCGGCTCGGCGTGGGACGAGAGCAGCTCGGAAGACGGTGCGGAACATCTCGCCTGCTCCAGGGTTGAGATTTCGGGTATGTGTTTAAGCATTAGTTTAATTTAATCGCCGTAGGCTAGATCCTTCTTGGGATGGTCAGACCCATCCCAAGTCGGCATAGATCTTGGATTAGGGTCTTAGACCTTAGGGTTAAATGTTAATTAGATTAACATGTTTATTTTTCCGCTGCTTTTCTGTCTATGTTCCGTCCGACTTAGGACGGGCATAGAGTTTTTGTGCCATAAGGGTCCCAGAATTCCCTTCAGTCTCGAGTGTTCACCTGTATTGGATATACGGGAGAAACATCCTTATTACCATCTTCATTAGGTCTCCCTTGATCTTCCTTGATCCTCATCACTTTCTTTGAACTCTTCATCTTGTCTAGAAATTCGTGTTCCATTCTTTGGATATACCTTCCCTAGTAACCTCTTTTGCTAGCAGTTAGAGTAATTTTTCATAGGTTAAACTACCTACTCACTTCATCATTCTCCTCCTCCCTTCAGTTGATGATGGCAAGCATATAAATGATAAGCTTCCTTCAATGGACCATGATCCGGTCAATGTGCTTGGCTAAGTTTGTTGGATCACCCTTGCTAGACTTGGGGTAAGTGATCCTGGCTTAGTCACTTCCCTGGCCGTGTTCCGCTGGACCGCAAGGACGTGTATCATGATTATGTAACGCCATCAATCTTCATCACTATCACTCTTTCGTTAATGATGGCCTTCTGATCATTCTACTAATTCTTCCTAATCACGTTTAGTTTGCCTGACCTCTAGCTACGTCTATTTTAAGGAGGGTAGCGTTCGACTTTTCGATCACCAGAAGTTTGAGTTCGACTACGGAAGCGAATTGAAGGACGCTCAGAAGTATTGGAGGATGGTGCTAGAGAATTTGAGACGAGCCAAACCAGACGTGCAAGTGTAGGCTGTTACATCTTCTTGAGATTGTATTTCAATTCTAACCCTTACTTTTATCTTGTGCCCGATTCTCCATAAGTTAAACCTCTTTTCCACCTACCGTTCCCCCATCTTTATTTCATTTGTCCTTAATCTCACCTCGAGCCCCAGTCCCGCCTACCCTACCCCTACCGACGAATTTCGGTGCCCCCTCCTTTTTTTAAAACCCCTCATCTCCTTCCTCACCAAGCCACCCCGTAGCTTCCCCTTCGCCCCTGCAACACCCACTCCTCCTCCCGGCCTCTTTCCCAAGCGAACTCGACCCATCTCGCCTCAAGCTCCTTCGATCTCACCCGAAGCTTCACCACCCCACCCTACTCCGGTGACACCCGCCACGTCAAGCAGTCGCAGCCACCATAGATCGACAACCACCGATGGCCCTCCGACGATATGTTTTTGGATTTTTGGCCTTAGCCACAACCCTCGCCGCCACCCTCACTGTAGCCGTATGGTTGAGATCTTGGGAAGCCGTGATCCTTGGGCTTCTCTTGAGCTCTCTGCCCTGGGTCTCACTTAGATTGATGTCCTGTTTAGGCTTCCTCTTGCATCTACTCTTTTTGGTTTGCGGAAAAGTGTGTTTTTGGTTGTTTACTTGTTGGGTGATGTTGGGTGTTGCGAATGTCAAGTATTGGTCTACGGAAGGAGTGATGGCGATGATTATTGGCATGATATTGGCATTGGGTGTTGAAGTTGGATGTAGGCCTTGTGCTTGGCTCTGGATGAGAGCTTGGATCTTGCCTTATTGTGTGATATTATGGAGATTGATGTTGTTGGTGCTTGGTTGGAAAGCACGAGTACCCGTGGATTAGTCGTTATATGCTATATTATGAACGGCATCTTTGGCTAGACCCAGTTAGTCACCAGTAGCACGAATAAACTTTATGGTCTTCCGTTTTATGTGGTTTAAATAACTTGCTACTGGCTTATCACCTCAGGTTCCAAGTCCGAACAGATGTTGTCATCATAATAGCCGTCATTTTCATGTGATGTTATTATCTCATGTTAATTTTGGGCGACTTGGAAAGTCAAGATAATTATTATGATGATACCGGTCTCAGGAATAGTTGCGGAAACTATGGTGATGTCAATAGTATGTATTCATATATAACGTCTCTTGATGCTATAATATCACATATTATTTACAACCTGATTTACTAGATTACCATCTTTTCTATCATCTATTTGCTTGAGCTTCTTCATAACATCAATTATTTGTTTCAGAAAAGTCTTTTAAATTCCGAGGACGGAATTATTTTAAGGAGGGTAGAATGTAACGGTCTGTATTTTTTCAATACAACTATTCACGTATTTTCAAATTTTAAACTATTTTATAATGGTTTGTCAGGAGTTTTACGATTTCAAAAATTTCTTATAAAAATATTTTGATGTATCAGACTAGTTACAAAGTATTTTAGTAAGATCGGATTTCATTACATACCTCTAAAAAATCTGATAAAAATTCATTTTCAGTTATTACCGTTTTGGCTTAATGAATTTATTTTCTATTCAAACGACATCAAAACGTTTTCAAACTTCTACGGTAACATTCTATGATCATTTAGGGCCTCTCACATTAATTTCGTAATTTTCGGAAGACGAATCAATAGAGAACCCGCAAACCCGCTCCCTAAACGTTTTGGCCTAAAACTAGTATCTCCGTAGCTCAAACCCTGAAATGGATCTCGTATTTACGATCCTCGTGATGATACAAACCCGTAGGTATGTTTTCGTAATTTTCCGGACACGTTTGATACCAGGGGCAAAATCGTAATTTCGTTACAAATATTACTAATTAGCTATCACTAATTTCCATTTAAATTATTTTAACCTAACATGTGTTTCACACACACACACTTTCTACGGTTAGTCCACACTAATCACCTAATCTCATTTATTAACGACCTAATTTATGAATTACCTTTGACTAAAACCAATTAAAATACTAATTTAATTATCTACTTAATCCCCTAATCCCTCTCCCCTACACTCAGCCCACTCCCGCACCCAGGCTCCCTTCTCTCTCCCCCGAAACCCATTCTCTCATTCTCATCACTCACACTGGATCTCTCTCACGTTCGAAGCCAAGCTCGAGCCTCCCCCGCACACTTCCCTTGCCCCAAGGACGTCACCGACGACCCACGCAGTCACCCTCAACCCCACTCTCTCGCCGCCATTCTCATCGCCAGAGCACTGCCCTACTTTTGGTGTCGAACACCACCCAACACACACCCGCCTGAGGCTATCGACCACCGATCGTCCCATCGTCTGCTCCGGCCTCCCTCGTCACCGAGAAGCCTCGCCTCCGCTCCGACTGCCGCCCACACCCCGAGCTCCTCGGAGCTCCGATAACCCTTGAAACCGTCGACCTGAGCTCCTCTCCCCTCCCCTGTTCCGCTTTAAAACAGAGCAACCCCTCCCGCTTTCGTGCACCCAGCCTCCCTCGCCTCGCCGTCGATAGGAATCCACCGAGCACCCTCGCCGTAGCCCCGCTCCGCCACCGCCGCTGCAAGCGGCCCCCGCCTGACGCCACAGTCGCCGTTGCCACGCCTCCCCTACGGCCTCCCCGTTGCAGCCAGCAACCACCGCCGTCGCTGCTTGGAGGCCAAACCCGCACGAATCCGCCCTCTCCGAGAGCTCTCCATCGCCGCTTCATCCCCGAGTTCTCCGTCGACGCCTCGACGTCACTCCGTCGTCCCCAACTCTGCAGCGAAACTCCACCAAGCCCACAGCCCCGAGCTGCCATCGCCTCGAAGCCTCTCGTGCACGATGCTCCGACAATCCCCCAGCCTGCCTCCGCTCTCGGAGGATCACGTCACGCCGCCGTGAAGCCCTGCCCAGCTCCACTTCGCCGCCCCCGCCTCCGAGAAGCTCGGAGCCCCCATGTCTCGTCCATCGGGCCACCGCATCGCCGTCCGCTCAAGCTTCTTCCCGCCGCACGCCAGCGACCCCGTAGCCTCGCCTCTCTCCCGCTTCATCGCTCTCGCCCGGCAGTGACCGTCGCTCCGCCGCTCCACGTCGACTCGCCGCCGCCTCGCCACACCGCCGTGACCCCGCCGCCGGCGAACACACGCGAGAAAGCCCCCTGCTGTCGGATGATGAGAAAGAACGAAGAGATAGGTATAAAATGTAATTTAAATACGTATTCACGTATTTTAGTGTATTTCTAAATTAATATTATTGGATTTAAATTTAATATTAAATAATATAGTTACCAGAAAAATGTAAGAGTAGGCTCAGAAAATCAGAAATGATGTTCTGGACCCAATGGCGCTAGTTTCATCACAATCAGACGCTTAGTTTTTCCAAAATTAATTTTTAAGCCTAAAAGTTAACTATGTTATTTTCGTTCAGAAATCCGTAACTTGTTATTCTCATGTAAACTAATACATGAGAAAAATATATGTTATAGTACTCTTCGATACAGTCATTTTGACAGCTTACTTGAACCATTCCGATGAAGATTGCATCTAGAATAAATGTTTGAATAAATACGTTACTAATTGAAAAATAGTTTTTAAATTATTTTTGAGCTTTTAAAAATTATAAAAATTAATGTAAGCTTCAGAAATATATTTCCTCTTGCAGAAAAATTATTTTCATCATATCTAGCATATAGAAAAATTTAGAACACTTTTCGACAACGTTTCAATCCGGTTAAAAATCAAAACGACCAAATTATTTAAATAGAAATGTCGCGTTCTTTAACCAAGTGTTCTTGTGATTGAAGGTACCAATTCTTGTGCATCAACGTTCGTAGAAGCCCTATAACCAGTTCCTGCTTGCTACGTCGATCTCGAAATCATTAAGTCACGACTAATTCTAGAATTAGAAAATTAGTTAGTGTCCATGTATGAACTTAGGAACACCACCTATAGCCTCAGAACGGCTACTTGACTTGATCCGAACTAAAGACCTAATCTAATAGGAAAGTAATCAACTACAGATCACTTTGCCAACTTTCAGCTTTGGTGGTTGTAGCACACAACCATCAACTTGGGTAAATTGTGTGCTAAACAATACTACTACATGCTCGAAGCATGGAATCAGTATTACAGTTGTTGGACTTGTCTTTATCCTCATTTCACTTTGGCACAGTCTGCTTTGAAAAGAATTTCCAACTTTCTGGGTTTCAATAAGAAAGTCAACCAGTGGACTTGGGTTGACTAGCATCGTGTGATACATTGTATGGAATATCTTGTGGAACATCTTGTGGAACATCCCGTATAAAACATGTACATAGAACACTTGACACTTCATTGGGGTTTTGGGGTAACTCATAGTTTGAGAGAGTGCGGGAGTGACTGGAGTTCGATCTTCCCGTCCCGCCGCCTGAGTTTTGGCATCCCGTCATGCTGTCTGGGGTTTGGCAAAATACATGTCCCGCCGCCTGTGTTTTCGGCATTCGTCTGGGTCGCGCCCAGGTAAGAGATGAACTCAATGGTCACATATTGTCCTCTCTGACTTGAGTCACGTAGTGTAGTTACTTTTGCAGTCACTTTTACTTTACGCACTACAGTCACCAGTACTTTACCTGTCGTACTTTTAGCTACAGTAGTAGTACGTTTCACTTGCTTAGCCTACTTTACACTTGCACTACCACCGTATAGTTGTTCTCTCCTTTCAGTTCAGTTTGCCTTTACTTTTCAGTTATGTACAGTTGTTACTCAGTACTTTACTTTTCACTCTGATCTACTTGTACGTAGTTACTTTTGTCATACTTGTGCACTGCTTCTTTTCTATATTTAGAATTGTTGAGACTTACCTACGGTTCCATCTCCGTGGCACCGCAGACGACATACATATCGAGGTAGATACTCCTGAGCTAATAGCTCCAGAGTTCGATCGCAGCTTCCAAAGTTATTTGCACTTATGTACTTTTCTTCTTTCATGTATATTTGTTGGGACATCTTGTACAATATGGATTGTAATAGTTGGACACTATTTGAGTATTTTTGTACATCTCTGCATCGTGGCTATTTTGGTTTCACTGGTAACCTGCAGGACCTGCGCAAATATCAAATAAGTAACGGGCCCCCGAAAGCGGGTCGTTATACGAAGCTTACTGAACAAGCTTGAACAAATTTTTAAAGCTCGATTTGTAAACAAACATAGCTTGAACATAACTGTGTTCGTTCATTTATGTTCACGAACAAGCTCGTTAAGTGTTCGTGAACAAGCTCATTAAGTGATGTTCATGAACAAGGTCGTTAAGTGTTCATTATAATATATTGATGGTGGAATTGTTGGAATATTGGGTTCTTACATTGTATTGCATTTAGACAAATACTATATTTTTTACTATGCTTGGAATGGATGCTTGGAATGAGATTTATGGAGCTATTATGCTGGATTTGTTTGTTTTTGTCCTACAAATATTTAATCCTTTTATTTAATTGATTTCTTCATTGGCAATTATGGTTAAATATTATTATTACTAATAAAAAAATTGACGTTCGTTCGTTCATTTGAAAATCTATTCATGAACAAGGTTGATTGTGTTCACGAACATGTTCCTGAACATGTTCGTGAACAAGCTTGATAAGTCTTGTTAACGAACAGAACGTTCGATGAACTACTCATGAACAAGCTCGGTAAATGTTCGTTTATGTTCATTTAAGTTCGTTCGGTAAGCTTAACGAACAATCTTGAACAGGTTTTTAGAGCTCGGTTAGTAAATGAACAGAGCTTGAACATGGATTTTGTTCATGAATAAAACCAAGCTCCATGTTCAAACTCGTTTAAGCTCGTTCGTCAACAGCCCTACTGAAGAGCTTCTAGCTTCATCCAATGTCTTTCAAAGGTTGATTATGACATCTCCAACGGTTTGTGGCTGTAACTGCCTAACTAACTTCCGAGCTCGGAGAAGTTGGTTATTCTGTAACGGAATTAATTAGCGGGACTCCTATAAAAGGGGTTGGTTGTAAGAAGATAAGATATCTTGAAAATGAATCGAATTTCCTGAGTTTTCAGTTTCGTTTTCCCTTTGCTTTGTGTTCTCTTTTCTTTGATCTTTGGTTGCAGATTTGCAGACCTTTAAGCTGTGTCAATGGCTTGGAGCGTCGATCTCAACTCCGAGGGGGTAGCGATGGCGGTGGCTGGAGCTTGGATTTCAACACTAACCAAAACGGGAAGGGAGTTGCTTCGCGCACCCACCGTTTTACTCGCGCGCACAATCGCCATTCACAAGTTTAACTTGCCATTCATATTATACACTCTTTTATCCTCGTATTCTCCAGCCCATGCCGTCCTTGCCAACGGGTTTTTAGGGTTTGGAATTGGCGGGAGGAGAGGGAGAGTTGGTGGGGGCGGGGGCACCCACTGTTTTACTCGCGCGCACAACCGCCATTCACAAGTTTGTCATTCAAATTATTCACTCTTTTACCCTCGTATTCCACAGCCCCGCCCCCCCTGTCGACGGGTTTTTAGGGTTTGGAATGGGCGTGGAGAGAGGGAGAGTGGGCGGGGGCTGGGCTGGGCTGGTTCGTCGGCGGAGGGACTGAGGGTGGCGGCAGATGGGACGGTGGTAGATGGGGCGACGCATGGGGAGGGGGTGGTGGAGGGGGCTCGGAAAGCTATAGAGGGTCGACGGAGGGGACGGAGCTGGTTTGTTGGAGGAGGGGCGGCAGAGTGGCTGTGGAGGTCGGAGGATGGGACAACGGAAGTGGAGGGGGCAGCAAAGGAGATTGGGCAAGTCGAAGCCTGAAGAGGGTCGGTGAAGGGGGGTGTGCTAGCTTGTCGGAGTATGGGTTCGCGGAGGGGGGCAGGGCTGGGTTGTCGGAGGATGAGGCGGAGAAGGGGCAGTAGAAGATGAAGAGGGTCGACGAAGAGGGCTGCGGAGAGGACGGGGCTGGAACGTCGGTAGAGTGGTCGGCGTTGCCGTCCATCAGCGGTCGGCTGTTTTACTCACCGTGTACAACTGGTGCATTTTCGAAATTTTTGAATGGTTGTGTGCAATGAGTAAATTTGAGTGGCAAAATTGTAAATAAGTGGTATATGCTCGGATGTAAATGACAAACATATAAATAAACGGTTGTGCCTACGAGTAAAACGGTGAGTGCGTGAAGAACCTCCACTTAAGGAATCGGGTTTGGGTTTTTTGTTGGATGGGCTTGGGCTAAAAGAAAGAGAAGAGAATGAAAACTTATAAAAAGAAAAATCGGGCCTTGGCAAGAGATAGGGCTTTGGGTTTAATGGGGTGAAAAAATTTAAAACGGGCCATTACAATAGATGAGAAGAGATTTTGGATTTTCGATGATGGTTGACAAGTTTTAATTGTCCAGATAAGAATGAAAACAATTATGAGAAAACCAAAACCCCCGTTATGGCAATTTTTATCTGTCCTAATCCAGCCTCATCACCCACTTCAGCGGGTCCAAGCATCAGTGCTCGAAAAAACACACGACAAACCATAAAGGACCCAGCACCGCAGAACACTCCTTCATGGATTAGACATGATTTAGAAGAAAGGGATTTCCAGGACCATGATTACAAATAAGAACTAAACTATCAAAAACTACTAATGCCAGTAAAACTTGGGGGTCTTAGATTCCAACAGAGTGATCCAAGAAGCACATCTGCAGCTCGATATAAGAAGTTCGATTGTACCAAGAAATCTAAAATATATCCAGAAATCTCTGGCATGCATGCTTTGTACAGTCTCCACTGGGTTTTGAAAGCACGAGGCTTCCGTCCATAATGACACATACAAGATCGTTATTTACACTACTCTTGAAGCATGTATATACCAAATACAATTAATTCAACACGACAATGGCAGGCTCAGCTGTTCCCAGGGAAGACCTCAGCAAGTGTCAATTTGCATGGAGAAGAAGTCGATGACAACTCGTATTCACTCAATCCTTAACACCTGTGACATTGGAAGCAAATCAACAGAATTGCAGATATCAGTTTTGAAACCAAGCACTACGGTTAGCATGATTGGTACTAGGAAAAATGCATATTCTACACAATACACATCACAGATAGAATTTACAGTAATTAAATAGCTCCATACATTTCCAATGAAACATTCGTGGTGCCAAACAAAATGAAGCTTTAACGGCTTAAGTAGAGGCGAGTACAACATTTTGATGAGAAAGAGACGAGTACATCATTTTGATGAGAACCAAATGTACTTCGGGAAGAAAAAGTATCTCTTAGTAAACCATACTTTCGGATAATACAGAAATTCGGCATAAGCTAAAAAGTTAAGCCAATGAAAAATCATTCCTAAATGGAAGAAGAGGTAAAAGGAACAGAGAAAATTTCTCCAGCTTCGGCCAAATGTGCAAAGAAGTTAAGAAAAATTAAATAAAATAGATGAACCATTTTTTGTTAACAATAAAGTCTGACATAGGAAAATGCTCAACCATGAAGACATGATCTGTCTGTTTCATGTGGCTAAACTAAAGGGGTGAGGAAACACAAAATACTCTCCCCAGTTCTCTACCTGAGTGAGATCGAATATTATAATCCTTTAATTGCTAGGCCTATTGGTGCAGAAAACCTTTGAAAGATCAAAGCTGGGCTCATGCTCACATTCGTAAGAACTTGGTGACATTAGTTTGATAACTAAGCAAACAAAACTTGAACACAAATCAACGTTTGACAATGCAAATGAACAAACAGGAACATGACTTGGTTGAACTACATCGAAATCAAGGTCGATTCTATAAGATCTCAATAGGGAGTGCATTATCTTTTTTTTATTTTATCCAGGGAAAAAGGGGTTCGGGCCTTTATTTCTATAATTATATCTTCAAAAACATATCCATATTAGTGTCTTCGCTTAAATAAAACTCATAATCCTATTAAATTTCTGGCAGTAGTTAAAAATAATAGTACATTTCAGAATATAAGACAAAATAGCAGCATTCTTAACTAGTGAATGTAAGATCATCATCATCCCTCTCCATCTCCCTTTATCACCACCACTTTCTTGTTTTCTGCGCATCTCAATTATTGCCCCTCCCTTTCTTTGATCAATCCACTCAAACCATACTAATAATACAAACAACAATCTAATAATCGGAATTGTCTGAGTTACCTATTTTCCGTTTTCTTTAATATTGTAACTAAAATAGATATGATAAATTAAAAATGATTCTGCTAGTTGGCTCCATATATAGCACAGGAATTCATCCATTTTGTGATAAATATAGTTGGTGATTCCACATTAACCATATTGCTTGGACCTTGGATCATGCACATTTCCATTTGACACACATGGTGTATAACTTCATGTAATGGCATGTGTTTCTAATAATGTTTCAAAATGCGTAAAAGTTCACCTTTTCTTCTCAAAAACCATATAATAGATCTGACAAGCTCTTTTATATTAATAGATCAGCTAGAACTTGTTGGAAGTAAGATTTCTCATCTGCTCTGCTCATATGCTATTTTGTGTTTCTTTGCCATCTAACTTCGTCTTATTTTTTTCAATCCAATCAGAGAAATAAGTGCAAAGCAAAATTCTGCAGAACAGACAGTATCACTATGTCAGTGTCAAACATTTTCGAGTTTAGTCTCATAGGATAGTTCGTTATAAAATTGCTTCATGTGCAAAGGATTCAACCAGAAAATTTGTTTCAAAGAGCACAGTCGCTCAGCATTTTCTCGTCACCTCAACACTGGTCTAATCGGCCTATTGGCCGAGCGCACCTTAATATGAATTCTCCAAATGAAAATGCTTCTCTAGGCAGAAGTTCTCCATTGTAATATAGCCATGGTCAATTTCCCAGAAATATAACCATAAACATAGGCTCAATGCCAAACTCAATTTTTTTATGTATGCAATCAAGCAAAGGAAGGTAAAAGAGAGAGTCTTATCTTAATTAGGAAAATCAGTAACTGCACTCTAGCCATCGACAAACTGAATAAATAATTTTCAGCAAAATACCGACAAAGATTGTAAAACCTAAATGTAAAACCTTATGAGAACTCACACATGCTAGCATTAGATTTAAACATGCTAGAATGCGACATAAACCCTTATAAATCATGACCATTCTTTTTAAAAATTATAAACATTTTCATATAAACAAAGATTCTAAATGGCAGATGTCAGATTGATGATGCCTGAGGGGACAACATATTATAGTGAATATTGGGCGACATGTCGGGACATTGAGTAAATATACCCGGCATCAAAGTGGAATGAAATATATATATTTCATAATATATATGCATTGAAAAAAATTAAAGCACGTAGTATTCTGAATTCCTTATTGGAATTAACTCATAAAATTGTATAACATAAATGTAAACCTTTAAATTGCATGGTCCTGTCATGTAAACAAACAAACAATAATGTACATTTAATTTTTAACTCTGAACCATAAAGAATAACTAATTAAACAGACAAATAAATAAACAATCATAACATTATTATAATTCATGTGCAAGTTACCATGTCGGGAATATGTCAAGGATATGCCGGGCAAAATATTGGGTGACACGTTGGGTTTGGACTCGACATGCTGGGGAAGTTGACTAAAAACTGTTATAGGATTATTTCATGTTGTAGAGGCAAGTGCTCAAAACGACAATTTGGCCATCATGTCACCTGACATGTCGGTAACATTTAATACAGTGCATATATAAATATATCTTTCTAATCATATATAATGCATGCCGATTTCACAACCCAATTATTCTTGGTATGCAAGTATAAAAGTCACCCAACTGTCCTATCCATTCCCACACCTCCGAATCTCTATCAAGTATCAATGAGTTACAGGTACCGATCCATTTACACATGGTAAAACATGAGAGAAGAGGTCGTGTATGGAATTATAAGATGCCACCCTAAGATATATTTGCGAGTGAATGTTAGAATTATAAGAGTAACAACTTGTTTTCCCACTTATAAGAGTAACTACTTGTTTTCCCAACTTGTGTTTTTCTTCTTGTAAAATGCAACATCATGATAGGATTACTCTTTGTATGCACATGCATGCAGATTTTAGTCATTTTCTTACTAGCATCAGTGAAAGTCCAAGTATATATCCCATTGCTCACGTCAATTCAAGCTTCTATATGCTACTACGATTTTTTTAGCATAATCAAGATCGGACGAACGCAGGTGCATACAAAACTCCCATGGATTCTTGCAACTTCTGTTAATACCAAAGTTCAAAAACTTCCATGAATTCTCACAACTTCGGTTAAAAAAAAGGTTTGAAAACTCAGCCGATACTGATGGTGGATAGTATTTAGGATGGCAATATGATAATGTAGCCAAATTATTGGAATCAGCCGATATTGCTTCAGTATCATTCAAATACATCACGTATCTAAGAGTTTCAGGCATGTATTGAACAATTTCATTTTACGTATTGGGAAGTTTCGGATATGTGTCGGCCGAACCTGTCCAATACATGCACAAAATTTTCTGATAGATGTTTTCCAAAGGAAAAAAACAAATTTGGAAGAAAAGAACGAAAAGAGTGTATGGGTCCATCCTCCGCTGGCACACAACCCTGACAACCCATGCTTGCCTATTCTACTTTCATATAACAATATTCCTTTTGTTACGTGAATAAATATGGAAATTTCATAAGATAAGGCATGGTAATTCTTATTGACCAATATTTTCACACTACATTGTTTTTTTGTTAGAGGCAGTTTAGCTGTTATTGGGCCCCCATAAGGGCCCAACCTTTCAGCTTAATTTCTCCAAAGTTTGGCAATTGCCACCGACGGGATGACAATGTCCCCCGGCTGGCCCGAGAGCCTCTAAAACCCGCCCCAAAAAAGATCAGCTTTGGTATGGGCCCTAGCACTAACCCCAGCAGTTAGGACGGGAGTTTGGCCCATTTAATATGAAGTCAGGCCCAGGATAGTTCCCAGCTCTAGTCCCGGCCTTAACTCGGGCACGATAGTGACTGATTTGAAGCTGTTGTTTGATGCCCAAATCCTATATACGCAGTGGCAATAATCTATAAAGAAATTGTTCACACAGATCTTTACATACGATCTAATCACAAGATAATCAAATTGGTTGATACACCTTATTTATTCAGTTTTGAAGTAATCATGTTTCAACATTTATTTTCAGTTTGTTTAATTGATTAAACCAATTGATTGATCTCAATTTAATATATTTGAATTTTAATAATTATTACTTTTAGTTAAAAAGAAATACTAAAAATATCAAAACTCATTCTAAACAAGTGCTTTAAAAAAGTTCGGTTAGGACTGATCCGAATAACTATGATAGACCTGGCGGTCTACTCCCGCCCACGCATGGGCCGGCCCATGTGGCCGCCGGCCCCTTCCCCTCTTGTTTACGCGCGCGCACCCTTAGCCTAGGAAAACCCTAGTTTCTTCTATTTATAGGGCTAGCCGTCATTTGTGATTTTTATGCTTGATATTGAGATTATTCTATTGAGCGTCATAAGGAGTAGTTCTTAGATTAAACGAGTGCGGACGTCCTCTAGGCGTCTTGGGAGGAGAGCGCACCTCTTTTCGCTCAATTATCTTGTTATTTCCATTGTTTTATCTATTAAAAATCGTATTTTTGTTGGTTCCTAACAAACTACTAGATATTTATCGAACTGGACTATTTGTTGCATAATCCAAGCATATACAAATCAAGTGCTGATTTTGCACAAGGTCACGAACCATAGTGCAATTCGGATACAACTTGCAAAGGAGTGATGTATTGTATGTGTAGTTGAAGTTCATTGAATTTTGTAACAAAACATTGTTTAGTTTATTCACTTGTTAATAATGATTTGGATTATCATTTTTATATATGCCCACTATACCAGTTACAGTATATAGCAATATTTCATCAAAATGTGATAAAATCACCACCATTTAGCCCAAAAAATTGCGAAATTAATCTAATTGATATATATATATATATATATATATATATATATATATAGGTAAATCTTCATGTGAGAACATTTCGCACGGTGCGAAAATGTTTTTATCTTTTTTTTGAAATTTTTTTTTTCAAAAATTCTTTTTTCCACCCTCATTATATGTTGTTATACCCCCCTCAAAAAATAATGGTTGAGAAATAATGTCATTTGGCCTTCGATCAAGGCATTTCATCAAATTCGCACGTTTTGAGACCGTTAAATTTGTAACGGGTGGATGGGTGCTCTAATGCCCAACGGGTTCACCCATTATTTTCCCTGTGGTATATAATTGTATGGATTAAACATCAAAAAAAGAATTTCAAAAAAATAAAAAAAAAGTTTTCGCACGGCTTTCGCACGGGTTTTTTCGCACCCGAAGATTGCCCTATATATATATATATATATATATATATATATATATATATAGAATAATGGGTATCATATGCCATATGAGGGCCTCATATGCCCTCTCATATAAAGGGGGTGTGTACAACCAAGTACAAGCCCACATAGGCTTACTTGGTTGCTTTATGTGAGAGGGCATATGAGTCCCTCTCCCATATGACGTATGATACCCATTATTCTCATATATATATATATATATAGGAGGGATCAAATGACCCCCAAAATAACCCCCCAAAATGACCCCCTATCAAAAATCCTATGCCCCCATTTTTTCGGAAGATCCGAACCGTTCATCTTGATCTCCACCCTCTAAATACCTTACCCGCCAATTTTCAACCCGATCCCATGTGTTTTGCCTGTTCATCAACCATTCGCAAAAGTTCTATTCATGCGAAACCGTTAAATTTGGGTCGGATGGATGAAGGGGCAAAACACATGGGATCGGGTTGAAAATTGGTGGGTAAGGTATTTAGAGAGTGGAGATCAAGATGAACGGTTCGGATCTTCCGAAAAAATGGGGGGCATAGGATTTTTGATAGGGGGTCATTTTAGGGGGTTATTTTTGGGGGTCATTTGATCCCTCCTCATATATATATATATATATATATATATATATATATATATATATATATATATATATATATATATATATATATATATATATATATATGATTTTTATGAAATTGTGTTCTATTATTTTTGTTAAGCATCCAATACCTAAAATTTTGACACCACCAATAATTGTCTTGCAACACGTCATACACACCCGATATCAAAACTATACACCACTGGCCAATACCGTTGCCCAGCTTTCAATCCTTGGTTAATAAGGACCAATCTGATCAAAACCATCATAAATACATATAACAAGGATTACAATTTAGAGCCCTAATTCCAAACAGTAATTGCACAATAGGAAGCTTACACATACAGCAAAAAGCAAGTCGCTACACAGTTATACCTTGGTCACTATGTTTAGTGACAGCAGATTCATTCTCCTCAGTAATGCAAGCAGGTGATTCTTGTCTCCTGCAAAGCAGTTGATTTAATCCAAAAATAATGCCACAATAAAGAACAAGTAAAAGTTTAAATTATGTTGTCTAATTAGCCAAAATATAGGCTTATGGAATACCTTTCAGTTTCAGTACTCAGGTGACTATGTACATTTGAAAAAAAATTAGGCGTATAAGCTCCAGAGGATGCTACCTCTGCGACTTTACTTTGCTCATGCTTTTCGTCATCTCCCTACAAACAAAATGAGATTATATATCTTTTCTTCAACTTGACTGTGAAAAAAAGACTGATTAATTTAGTATTTTTCTCTTTCAAGCAGAGGGTTTACCTTATGTTTTTCTCCCGTCCATTCAGGAACTTTGTCAGAAAGGAGACTCATGTATTGTTCCATAGCAGCATCCGGATTAATGTTTCCCAATATATGCCAAGCATTCCTTAAACAATATAATCATTCTCCATCATTCACAAATTGCACTTCTGTTGCATGTTATTATAATTTTATAACTAGAAATCAAGCTACAGTCAGAATCTACCATACACATGACTCGAGGAATTCCATCTAGTCAATCAAATGGTCGAAATTAAATGCAACCTGTGCTTGCTATTTAATCAGTGAGATAAAGGTTTCTTGTAAGAACAAGTGCCGGGTTATACAATTGTGCACAATGGACCTGCTACAGCTTTCTTTGAGATTGATTCATGACGGTGTCCTTCCTTGTATAACTATCCAATAAAGGCACATAGGTTAAATAAAATAAGAGCAGCTTGTCAAGAATCAGAAATTCTAGTTAAGACTATCAATTCATGGTCAGAGCCCAAAAAACCATAAAGAACACAATATACATCATTCAAAAAAACTTGATGGCACAATGGACACACAAGCACAGAACCAACATGTCAAACTAACACATGGAAAATTCGCAAAACTAAATGCAAAACAGAAGTATTATGCCTAACATGTGTTGGAGTTTATTTGGCCGGTCTCGCTAGGCGGGACCCGACCCAACCCGCATTCTGCAGGCTTTGACCCCACAAAACCCTAACATGGAGGGCAGCACTTGGCGGCAATGGTGTCGCCGGCCCGCGCATAATTAGGAGAGGGAAAGTGGAAGCTGACGGCTACGCGTTCTTCCAAACCCTAGACCTCCGTTATAGCATTTTAGGGTTGGAGATTTTGAGCAACCTTGAGTCCGCTTGGTCGTGATCCAATGGTCAAGATTGAAGGGGTTGAAGGGGTAATGTGAAACTCTAGTTTTACCTATTAATAAAGGTTCACGTCCCTTCTCTCACATACACTTAGACACACTTGAATACAAGAATACTCATCCTTCTCCTCTCTCCTTGCGAGATCTCCTTGATTCTAAAGATCATTCAATCATCTTTTTTCATAAATCAATCTGATAGGAAAAACTCGGGGTTTGAAGAGGAAAGTCAGATTTTAATAGATAAGAAAGAATGCAAGATGCAGTTGATTTCATTCGAGAGGAAATCACTCTTCTAACCTTTGATCTAAGAGACAAGACTTAATCTCACACTATCTAGGGTTTGTACTCTTAAACTAGGGTTTATCTTATCTAGTTTAGCATGAAGAACAATAACTCTCACCCTAAATACATATAGGAGCAGATCTGTACAGTTTTACAAAAAGACCCTCTGAATTACCAAAATTCACAAAAATGCCCAAAAACTTCACGAAAACGTCCATGGCTAGTTAGCCTATATGATTTGCTCTGCGCCGCTTTCTTTGATATGGTATGATCTCATCATTACTCCCTACCCAAAAGAACCACCTTGTTCTCAATGTGAAACTTTAGGAATCGCTGGTAATAACTCCAAACGGCTCACAAGTGGTCTCATGGTCAGTGCGGCCCTTCCACTGAATCAACACTTCCAGTGCACCTGCACTTCCCTAACGAACCACCTTCAGCTTTGCAGATTCCAAAATTACATCCATATCATCTGTCAGAGTCGGTGGTAGTGAAGAAGAAGGGGTGCGGTCTCCAATGGCTTGACGAAGCTGCAATACATGAAAAAATGGATGGATGACTGACTCTGGTGACAACTTCAATCTATATGCCATTTAGCCAATCTTGGCTTCCATCTCATAAGAACCGAAGTAGCGGAGTGACAGCTTCTCGTTCCTCATGTGTACCAATGATTACTATCGATAGGGCCGCAACTTCAAATATATCATGTCATCCACTGTGAACTGCACCTCTCATCTATGTCCATCAGCCTCGGGCTAATCTGTTGTGCTCTCGTTAGGTGGTGCTTCAACTAATTCAACATTCTGTCTCTTTCCTCCAAATAGTGCTCCACATGGGAAACCGGTGTGGAACTATGGCCATATTGAAGTAGATGCAGAGGGTCACGCCCATATAGAACTCGAAAGGGTGTGATCTGAACAGCAGTATGGAAGAATGTGTTATACCAATACTCCGCTCAAGCCAGCCACTTCGCCCACTGCTTCGGGTCTTGAAACAAAGCATCGCAGATTGGTCTTGATACTCCTATTGACGACCTCTGTCTGGCTGGCTGTCTGGAGATGGTAAACGATACTCCTCTTTAATAGTGTCCTATGCATCCTGAACAACTCCCTCCAGAAATGGCTAAAAAAACTCGATCCCGATCAGATATGATGAACTCCGGAACCCCATGCAACCTCAACACCTCTCTGATAAATGTCGCTGCCACTATCACAACGGTTTAAGGATGTCGGAGTGCCACGAAGTGTGCATACTTTCTAAGTCGATCCACCACCACCAAGATGACTACAGACCTCAATAGGCCATCAATAAAAATCCATCGTCACCTCCTCCTAGACTCGATCTGACAAGGATATGGGCTGTAATATACCCCAGGAGCTGTCGCCATGTATTTGTGATGCTGGCAGACGTCACATTTTGATACCATCTACGTGACATCATTCCTCATTCCCTCCCCAAACAACTCTCTAAATAGGCACCGGTAGGTTTTGAGTGATGGAAATTGAATTCCACCCCAAGTGATTTTGATGATGAACACGCCAAATGAAACGTAGTGTACGAACTACACTACAATTAAGTGTGCAGGATATGCGAAGCTTTACTCATACTCAAAGAAGCGCAATCTACGCTCAAAGACTAGGACGAACGTGGCTAAGATCAAATAATGAAGTTCAAAGCTCAAATAGAACAAGAAGCTCAAGTGAAGCTCACATCTACTTCATCAAATTGATCAAGCTTCCGAAAACGTGTCCTAAGTCTATAGTGAGTGTGTTGTGTCTTTTTAAGGTATTGTTAAAGCCAAAACATATAGACAAACACACACACACACAAACGATTTAAAAATATTTTTTATATCTTTTAAATCATCTTCAAAATGTTTTTGAGAGCTTTCTCTAGTCAACTTATAAATTCCGTAGTGAAACTCCACACACCCTGGAGTTAGCTACCTGTCTGACTAGCTGTGTCGCAGGAAAAACTCCTCTGGGAGTCGACTACCAAAGGTAGGGAGTCGACTACCAGCTGAGGATCAAGATTTCCTGAAACACACTGGGAGTCGACTACCACTCCTATGGAGTCGACTACCAGCTGTAAAAGTTTGACGTTTTGACTTGAATTTTGAAATATCGTTGAGCGATTTTCTCCATAATTTTTGGGACAAAAGTCAAAGTATTTTGAAATTCGAATTCTCAGTTTTTGTCCTATAAATAGAGGACCGTTTTCGTTGAGAAAAATACAACTATCGAATTCAAAATCTCTCGTGCAAACGCTCTAAAGTTCTAAGCTCTCATTCTTTCTCTAGCCAATTCGATTTTATTTGTGATCTTGCAAAATTCTGTTATTATTTTTAAAGATCATATTCTCATTTTATTGGCTAACTGTTTTTCAAATCCGTATTACTTTTCTTGATTTTTTGTTTAAAGGATTTTTTGAAAAACATTAGATCTAGATCACAAAGAATTCATTCGTATCTTTGTGTGATCTAGAATCTCATTCTATCACGCCACTACACACAATTTTGTCTATCATTGTTTGGCTATAGAATCTGGGTGTAAAACCAATCTCCACCAATTTATTATGGTGAATTGGATATCTTTTTTATTGTGTTGTTGTTGGAACACTAGACAAGTCTAGGTGTTGCCAGTCGGAAATCCTGATCAAGACTAGGTCGTTGGAAATCCTAACGAGTGGAGTTAGGTGCTTGTATTTGCCAAGGCAGATAGTGGAAAATCTCGTACCGGATTGGTCGGGGACTGGACGTACCCAAAAGTTGTGGGGAACCAGGATAAAAATCCTTGTGTCTGCGATTGCTTATCTGTGTTTGTTTATCTTTGCTCTTACTTTATTATTCGCTAATTGTTATTCATTTGTTGCAAAGATCAACTTACTTTTATCCGCTGTGAATATAATATTTATCTTACTTGCAATCTTATCTGTGCTTATAAATACTCTGGGAGTCGACTACTGTTCATAGGGAGTCGACTACCTGCTGTGAAATTACTCTGTGTATTTTAAGATTATTTTGTTGATTAAGAACCAAGCGTAGATCGCTCTACTTGGTTTCTTAGGCAACATTAGAAGGGTTTTAATTAACGATCGAAAAAGATTAATTATTTGCACAACACTATTCAACCACCCTTCCAGTGTTGTTTGCCATCCACAGAATCCAACACTTGGAATCAAAGCAAGGTCAAAGCGATGGCATCAGCAAACGTCTGCAACACTCACACTCCTCCGATCTTCAACGGCAATCTCTATTCTCAATGGAAAAGGAGAATGGAAATTTTCTTAGAGGCACAAGATCTGAAATATATGAGATCTCTCAGAGAACCGTACGAGATTCCAACCATACCGCAAACTCAATGGAGTCCTGATCAAGAGGAAGCCTACTTCAACAACCTCAAGGTAATGCATTTACTTTACACTGGATTAACTGATCAAATATTAGATCTTGTAGAAAAGGCCGAAACCGCACATCAAATTCTAAACCTATTGGATGAAAGATTCGGATCAAGATCAAATGAGATCCAAACACCCATGAAGATACCTCAAGTCAACAATGAAGAACTATGCATGATGGCACGTCAAAACGACAAAGACGAGGTAAGTGATTCAAGTTCCGATGAAGAAAATGAGTTTGACATTGTAAGCGCATATGAAAACCTCTATAGAGAATATGAACGTTTGTCAAAGAAACACAAGGTACTAGACAAGAAACACAAGACTCTGAATAAAGAACATGACAAATTAGTTTGTGATCACGATGCACTGAAAACTGAACATGCTATTTATGTTTCCAGTTTAAATGATAGAATTGAGATGCTTGAAAATGTTTTGAGCACAAGTAAGCTTAAACATGAAGAATTAGTTCTTAAGCTTGATGAGTTTAAGACAAATCCAAGTGCAAAAGCTACTCATTCACAAAAGCATGTATCCACAACACATAATAAGAATGCTCATGCTTCTACCTCTAGTGACAATTGTAAAAATGTTGTGCATACAAATGTTAGAAAGCATACTTTTGTGTATGAAAAAAATATTGGACACAATACATCCCACATGTCACATAAACCACATGCTATACTGTCACGACACGCTTCCCTAAAATGGAGGCGAGACGTGAAAAGGTCCGCACGAGAGTGGAGCTGTGAAGCCCCAAACCCGATAAGCGTGCACAATACATAAACAGGTCCCTGTAACCACGACAGAATAACAATAATAACACAAGGAGAGACTGAAATAAAATTCCACATCTCACAAATCGTCCAACATCAACAAAAGTCCAACATCCAGAAAAGCCACCAGGCTAAAAGAAAAGAGTCTAAGGCCCAGAACAAGGCCAGCAAAAGAAAGTATGGGTGCCACGCACCGATAACAAAACAACTGCCTAACAAAATAAAACACAACGGAGACACTAGGACTGGTCCCCAGTGTCCACGTACACCCCGTCAAACACAAGCTCGGGCTCGGCGTCAGCAAACACCTCGTCCTCAACGAGGTACTCGGGCTCAGGATCTAACATGTGTCACCCAAAAGAGTAAAGGGGCACATGTCAGCAAGTCTAAAAGACTTGGGCAAGGAAACTGAAAGTGAGGCATCTAGCAACCTAGCAGTTATAGTATTAAGTAATGACATGGCAGTTAAGCATGATGCAACAGTTTAAAAAGAGGCAAGCACGCACGATGTAGCAAAAGCTACCAAATCACTAATCACTTATCATTTAACACTTATCACTTATCACTTATCACTTATCACTTAGTGCATAGAGAGTCCACCTGCTGGCCAGCTCGTGGCTCAGGCCGCTTATCTCTACCACTATTAATCACTTGTGCACTAGAGAGTCCACCTGCTGGCCGGAGTGGCGGATCAGGCCAACTCGGGGCTCAGGCCGCTTATCTCTTACCCCACACATATGTGTCGAGCGTTGGGGTTTCCAACTCACTAAGCTCGCTTCTGGAACACGAGCCAGGAATATAATATTGTAGCGTGCGCTACGCAATCACGATGAATAATCACTATGCAAAGACATGAACAGATATTTGCGTACCGTTAATTTAAATTAAACGTGACAGGCAAAATGCAATGACATGGCAATTAAATTGTGTACCGTTAATGGAAGGTAAACATGACATGGTAATTGTGCAACATGCTAAATGTCGGAACTAGCTTCGTTGTCAAGCTAGTTCCCCAATTTGCGCCTAGGCGAGTATCATTTCGTCGCCTAGCCTCTTTTACGCCTACAATAAGCAAATGGCCTAAAACATGGCCTAAACCCTAAGTGGCAAGTTTCACTTGCCTAGCACCGGGGATTGACGATCAACCTCGTCACACGGATGCTATCTACGAGGAAATCGCTGTTTAGGGGGAAACAAACACCAAACACATGAAATTAATTAGGGTTTCATAAAAATATAGATAAGTTAAGAAAACAACGGTAGATCGATTTCTTACCGAGAGGAGACGGAAGGAACACTCCGGGGAACCCTAGGATCAAATCTGGAAGAGATTGGAGAAGTTTGGGGAAACTAGGGTTTTGGGGGATTTGGGGATTTTGATGGGTTTTGATGGAGATTTGGGGAAGATGAGGTGTAGATAGAGTAGAAGGATGGATTGGATGAGGGTTTTAGGGCTTGGAATGAAGAAATGGAGCTTGGAGGAAGATGGGGGCTGAAGGGGGAAGTTTTTAGGGTTTTGGGTCGTGTTGGAGAAGAAGAAGTCGAATGGGTTGGGTTTAAATAGGCTAGGCTGGCGGCTGCCCAGAAATTAGGGTTTTGACACTGGTTAGTCGGTCAAAGAGCAACCACTGACCGACTAGTTTGGCAACTAGTCGGTCGGTCGACCAACGCAGACCGACTAAGTGCAAACAGTAACTCCTGAACGAAAATAGGATTCTAGAGTTAGTCGGTCCATGAACAAGTACTGACCGACTAGTTTAGCATCTAGTCGGTCAATGAACGTTCTTAGACCGACTAAGAGTAAACAGTAACTGATACAAAAATAATTTGATGAGTTAGTCGGTTCAAGAAGCATTGCTGACCGACTAGTATGCAACCTAGTCGGTCAACCAACGTTCTTAGACCGACTAACGATAAACAATAACTCCTGAGAAATTTAGAAAGCTAACTAGTCGGTCCAAGAAGGATTGCCGACCGACTGGATCGTCATCTAGTCGGTCGGTGGCCCTTCTTACACCGGCTAATGAGCACCAAAATTACCGATACGGAGCGCGGGGCCCCGGGATCGATTCCTAAGACTCCTAGGCTTGATCTAATAGTTAGATACGACCGTTATGAAGTCCGTCACGAGCGACATACTTCAAAATCGACAATCCTAAGAAAGAAGCGAGAAAATACGACGAATCGATCGAAAATGAAACTACGGAGACGAAAACCACACAAGAGGAGAAAATCCACCAAAACATATATTATATTATATTAAATCCAGATACATGAAAAGCAGTCGTTACATCCTCCCCAACTTAAGAAAAATTCCGTCCTCGGAATTTCCAAAACTCACGAGTCCGGAAACAAAAGTGGGAAACGCTCTCGCATCTCATCCTCATTCTCCCAAGTAGACTCTCCAGGTGAACCGTGTCGCCACATCACCCTCACAAGATTGACAATCTTGTTCCGAAGCGATTTCTGACGCCTGTCCAGAATCTGCACTGGATGCTGGTCATACGTCATATCGGGGCGAACGGTAATCTCCGAAAAATCCACCGCATGAGACGGATCGCTAATGTATCGACGAAGCTGCGACACATGGAAAACATTGTGAACTCCTTCCAAAGATGGCGGCAAGGCCAAGCGATAAGCTACCTCGCCAACCCTCTCCAAAACGTCAAACGGTCCAATGTATCGCGGCTCAACTTCCCACGCTTCCCAAACGTATCACACCACGATTCGGGGAAATCTTCAAGAACACATGGTCGCCCGGCTGAAACTCCAAAGGACGACGTTTAGCATCCGCCCAATGCTTAAAACGGTCCTGAGCAATTCTCAACCTCTCCCGAATATTCCTGACGATATCCACGGCCTCCACGATCATCTCAGGTCCCAACAACTCCCGATCACCAACGTCATCCCAACTCAATGGCGATCGACATTTCCTCCCATAAAGAGCGGCGAAAGGCGCCATGCCAATACTCGCCTGGAAGCTGTTGTTGTAAGAGAACTCCACCAAATGCAGATGGTCCTCCCACGAACCCTTGAAATCCAACATGCACGCCCTCGGCATGTCTTCCAAAATCTGAATCGTCCTCTCAGACTGGCCATCCGTCTGCGGATGGTACGCCGTGCTGAAACTCAGACGCGTACCCAAGCTCTTTTGCAAACTCTGCCAGAACTGAGATGTGAACCTCGTGTCTCTGTCAGACACGATACTCACGGGGACTCCGTGAAGTCGCACAACCTCCTGCATGATTCACGTTACATCACTATCCAAACTAGGTAAAGGAAATAAAAACGGAGAGTAAAAGAATTTTACCTCCATATATCTCCTTGCTAGCGCCTCAGTGGACTGTCCCACTCGGAACGGAATGAAGTGCGCGGACTTGGTCAATCGATCTACGATCACCCAAATCGCGTCATTCTGCTTCGGACTCCGAGGTAGTCCAGTCACGAAATCCATAGTGATGTGCTGCCACTTCCACTCCGGAATCGGAAGCGGTTGTAGCAACCCGGCCGAACGCTGATGCTCCGCCTTCACTTGCTGGCAAACCAAGCACTTGGCTACACTCCGAGCCACGCTCCTCTTCATACCATGCCACCAATAATTCAGACGAAGATCCTGGTACATCTTGGTGCCACCAGTATGCACAGAATACGGCGAACTGTGTGCCTCCACCATCAGCTCCTCTCTGATATCCCCAGCAGGCACACACAACCTGGCTCCGAACCTCAGCGAGCCATCCTCATGAATCAAAAAGTCAGTCCGCAGACCGGCTTCCACCTGCTCCCGAATCCTCACCAGCTTCGGATCCTCGGCCTGGCCAGCCTTAATCCGATCCACGATCGTCGACTGTACCTGCATGTACATCAACGAAGAAGCCTCCCCAGGAAGAACAATCTCAACACCAGACTCGCAAAAATCCTGCTGCAGTCTCCACTGCGAGGTCAAAATCATCACCGCTGGAAGCCTACTCAAAGCATCTGGAACCACATTCACCTTGCCAGGGTGATACTGCAAATCAATATCATAATCCGCCATAAGCTCCAACCATCGACGCTGTCGCATGTTGAGCTCCTTCTGAGTGAAAATATACTTCAAGCTTTTGTGGTCGGTGAAAATCTTCACTTTCTCACTCAGCAGGAAGTGCCTCCAAATCTTAAGAGCAAACACAACGGCAGCCAACTCCAAATCATGCGTCGGATAATTCTTCTCATGAACCTTAAGCTGACGAGACGCATACGCCACAACATGCCCGTGCTGATGCAACACACAGCCGAGACCCTTGCCAGAAGCATCGCAAAAGATCTCAAATCCACCGCTGCGATCAGGCACAACCAGAATAGGGGCAGTCGTCAACCTTTCCTTCAGAACACCAAAAGCCCTCTCACAATCACCCGACCAAACATAAGCAACATCCTTCCGCGTCAACCGGGTCATCGGCTCAGCAATACGAGAAAAATCCTTAATGAATCGCCGATAATAACCGGCAAGTCCAAGGAAACTCCGAATCTCAGACGCTGACGACGGAACAGGCCACTCCCTGATGGCCCGAATCTTCTCAGGATCCACTGAAATACCATCTCCAGTCACCACATGCCCGAGAAAAGCAACTCTATCCAGCCAAAACTCGCACTTCGAAAACTTAGCATACAACCGATGCTTCCTCAAAATCTCCAACACCGTCCTTAAGTGCGAGGCATGCTCTTCCTCCGACTTCGAATAGATCAGAATGTCGTCAATAAAGATAACGACAAACTTATCCAAAAAGTCGCAGAAAATCAGGTTCATCAGATTCATGAAAACTGCGGGCGTGTTAGTTACGCCGAAAGGCATAACCACAAACTCATAGTGTCCATACTTCGTCCTGAACGCTGTCTTCGGAACATCTCACTTCTTAACCTTCAACTGATGGTAACCACTCCTCAAATCCAATTTAGAAAACACCCTCGAACCTCCAAGCTGATCGAAAATATCATTGATGCGAGGCAACGGGTATTTATTCTTAATGGTCGCCGCATTCAACTCCCGATAGTCCACGCACATGCGACGCGAACCATCCTTCTTCTTAACCAACAACACCGGTGCTCCCCACGGAGACACGCTAGGATTAATATAACCCTTCTGCAAAAGCTCATCCAACTGCTTCCGCAACTCTTCCAACTCTGCAGGTGCCATACGATACGGCGCCTTCGAAATCGGCTGCACACCTGGAACGAGGTCAATAGAAAATTCCAGAGCCCAATCAGGCGGCAAACCAGACATCTCCTCGGGGAAGACATCGCCAAAGTCACGCACCACAGCTGGCCACTCCAGCTCCATCTGCATAGCCACAGCCTCCACCGGCCTGGCCCGAAATCTGACAGGACCAAGCGAACTGCTACCACGACTGAACTCAAATACTGGATGTCCGGGAATCTCGAACACCACCTTCTTCCTCCGACAGTCGATCGTAGCATAGAAGCTCGCAAGCCAGTCCATCCCAAGAACTGCATCATAGTTGATGATGTCGTGGACAATGAAATCAGCAAAAAGCTCATGTCCACAGACCACCAACGAGCAAGAATTGCAACCACGATTCACCGAGACCACACCATTCCCTGTAACGATATTCCAACTCTTGGGGAGAGGGGACGTCGACAAGGAATGCCTCTCCACGAAGCTCCGAGAAATAATGCACATCGATGCACCAGAGTCAAAGAGGACTCGTGCAGGAAATGTGCACACCAAAATCACACATAATCAATCAATTAACAATCAAACCCTAGTCTAGCAAACAAGCAAGTTCAAGCAAACAACATAATCTAGCAATCAAGACCAAATAGGAAAGTAATAGCTAGAATGAGGATTATCTGCGATAACCTCATCCATAGCCTCGCTCTCCGCAGCGGTCATCAGAAAAGCCTGCCTCCTCGGCGGAGCAGCCTGCTGAAAAGCCTGCCTCTGCGGAACAAGAGCTGCTCCACGTCCAGCAGGAACAGACGCTCGCTGCTGCAACGGCTGGGCAGCAATAGGTGCCTTCCAAGGCTGCTTCAACCTCGGGCACTCCCTGAGAGCATGGGCGGGATCTCCGCAGGCGATACATTGCCCCAAGAACCTCCTACACGATTCCTTGACATGGCCCTCCTTGCCACAAAAATGGCAAGTCCTCCGAGCAGGCCCTACTGGCCTCTTAAATTGAACAGGCTGGTTCGGCCTGAATCCAGGCCTAACCACAGCTCTCGCCTGTTCCACAGGCCTCTTCCCAGCACCAACCACAGACCCTCTCCTCTGGTTCACGAGCAGCTCCTGCCTCCTGGCAGCTACCAGAACCTTCTGATAAGATTCCCGGTCAGAGGAGGTCACAAAACTCTGGAGCTCCGAAGCAAGCCCCTGCAGGAACCTCTGAGCTCTCTCCTCAGCGTCCTGCACCATCTTTGGCGCAAACCGACTCAGCCTCATGAACTCTTGGTGATACATGTCCACCGACGAGTTCCCCTGCTTCAGATCGATAAAACGCTGAAGCATCTCCTCCTTGGCAGCTTTCGGGAAGAACTCACCATCAAATCTGGCCTTGAAGGTAGCCCAAGCAATCGGCTCCACCAACATCTTCTCCTCTGCATCCCACCAATTCCTGGCGTTATCCTTCAGCTGCCTCTTCGCCAAATCAACCCATCCAGCCGGGGTGATCTTGGCCATCTTCAGGTTGTCCTCGACGTTCCGAATCCACTCATCGGCAGCCAGAGGACCCTCAGAACCATCAAAATATGCGGGACCCAGCTCCCGAAATTGCTTCGCTCCTGGCTCAGAGCGAGGAACATCCGGAAGAGCCCGGGCAGCTCGAGCAGGTGGAGCATTCTGGACTTGCAGAAGCACGCCCTGCTGCACTTGCATCATCTGCAGCATCATCCGCATCATCTCACCGCTGGTGGGTTCCCGCTCAGGCTCCTCATCATGAGGGAGCGCACCACTACCACCACCGCGGGTGAAACGTCTTCCTGCCATCTAGTGACACGGAAAACAAATCAGATTAGACTCATAGCTTATGACTCGAACGTCGAACTTAGTTTATTGGACATTCTAATGTTATTATCGCTATTCCAAAAATCGCAGTTACAGAAGGAGACCTGCATGGGCCACCACTAAAACCTGTCACGACCCGCTTCCCTAAAATGGAGGCGAGACGTGAAAAGGTCCGCACGAGAGTGGAGCTGTGAAGCCCCAAACCCGATAAGCGTGCACAATACATAAACAGGTCCCTGTAACCACGACAGAATAACAATAATAACACAAGGAGAGACTGAAATAAAATTCCACATCTCACAAATCGTCCAACATCAACAAAAGTCCAACATCCAGAAAAGCCACCAGGCTAAAAGAAAAGAGTCTAAGGCCCAGAACAAGGCCAGCAAAAGAAACGACATAACAAAGTATGGGTGCCACGCACCGATAACAAAACAACTGCCTAACAAAATAAAACACAACGGAGACACTAGGACTGGTCCCCAGTGTCCACGTACACCCCGTCAAACACAAGCTCGGGCTCGGCGTCAGCAAACACCTCGTCCTCAACGAGGTACTCGGGCTCAGGATCTAACATGTGTCACCCAAAAGAGTAAAGGGGCACATGTCAGCAAGTCTAAAAGACTTGGGCAAGGAAACTGAAAGTGAGGCATCTAGCAACCTAGCAGTTATAGTATTAAGTAATGACATGGCAGTTAAGCATGATGCAACAGTTTAAAAAGAGGCAAGCACGCACGATGTAGCAAAAGCTACCAAATCACTAATCACTTATCATTTAACACTTATCACTTATCACTTATCACTTATCACTTAGTGCATAGAGAGTCCACCTGCTGGCCAGCTCGTGGCTCAGGCCGCTTATCTCTACCACTATTAATCACTTGTGCACTAGAGAGTCCACCTGCTGGCCGGAGTGGCGGATCAGGCCAACTCGGGGCTCAGGCCGCTTATCTCTTACCCCACACATATGTGTCGAGCGTTGGGGTTTCCAACTCACTAAGCTCGCTTCTGGAACACGAGCCAGGAATATAATATTGTAGCGTGCGCTACGCAATCACGATGAATAATCACTATGCAAAGACATGAACAGATATTTGCGTACCGTTAATTTAAATTAAACGTGACAGGCAAAATGCAATGACATGGCAATTAAATTGCGTACCGTTAATGGAAGGTAAACATGACATGGTAATTGTGCAACATGCTAAATGTCGGAACTAGCTTCGTTGTCAAGCTAGTTCCCCAATTTGCGCCTAGGCGAGTATCATTTCGTCGCCTAGCCTCTTTTACGCCTACAACAAGCAAATGGCCTAAAACATGGCCTAAACCCTAAGTGGCAAGTTTCACTTGCCTAGCACCGGGGATTGACGATCAACCTCGTCACACGGATGCTATCTACGAGGAAATCGCTGTTTAGGGGGGAAACAAACACCAAACACATGAAATTAATTAGGGTTTCATAAAAATATAGATAAGTTAAGAAAACAACGGTAGATCGATTTCTTACCGAGAGGAGACGGAAGGAACACTCCGGGGAACCCTAGGATCAAATCTGGAAGAGATTGGAGAAGTTTGGGGAAACTAGGGTTTTGGGGGATTTGGGGATTTTGATGGGTTTTGATGGAGATTTGGGGAAGATGAGGTGTAGATAGAGTAGAAGGATGGATTGGATGAGGGTTTTAGGGCTTGGAATGAAGAAATGGAGCTTGGAGGAAGATGGGGGCTGAAGGGGGAAGTTTTTAGGGTTTTGGGTCGTGTTGGAGAAGAAGAAGTCGAATGGGTTGGGTTTAAATAGGCTAGGCTGGCGGCTGCCCAGAAATTAGGGTTTTGACACTGGTTAGTCGGTCAAAGAGCAACCACTGACCGACTAGTTTGGCAACTAGTCGGTCGGTCGACCAACGCAGACCGACTAAGTGCAAACAGTAACTCCTGAACGAAAATAGGATTCTAGAGTTAGTCGGTCCATGAACAAGTACTGACCGACTAGTTTAGCATCTAGTCGGTCGATGAACGTTCTTAGACCGACTAAGAGTAAACAGTAACTGATACAAAAATAATTTGATGAGTTAGTCGGTTCAAAAAGCATTGCTGACCGACTAGTTTGCAACCTAGTCGGTCAACCAACGTTCTTAGACCGACTAACGATAAACAGTAACTCCTGAGAAATTTAGAAAGCTAACTAGTCGGTCCAAGAAGGATTGCCGACCGACTGGATCGTCATCTAGTCGGTCGGTGGCCCTTCTTACACCGGCTAATGAGCACCAAAAGTACCGATACGGAGCGCGGGGCCCCGGGATCGATTCCTAAGACTCCTAGGCTTGATCTAATAGTTAGATACGACCGTTATGAAGTCCGTCACGAGCGACATACTTCAAAATCGACAATCCTAAGAAAGAAGCGAGAAAATACGACGAATCGATCGAAAATGAAACTACGGAGACGAAAACCACACAAGAGGAGAAAATCCACCAAAACATATATTATATTATATTAAATCCAGATACATGAAAAGCAGTCGTTACATATACACAATGCGTATCAAAGATCACATTTTGTATACAAACCTCAGAATGTACACAATATTAGAAATAATATGATATGGGTGCCTAAACACTTATGTCTGCATGATAAAAATGTTTATGTTCATAATTTGACTAGAAGTATGCATGGATTTTACAATGATTCATTTGTTTATAGGAAATCAAATTCAAATCGAATTTGGGCTCCTAATAAGTAATTCTTTCATTTTGTACATGCATTAGGGTATCCACATGCTTCATGTATACTCTTCTGATACCCAAACATTCAAGATCGCTCATAACAATAAAATTGTCTTTTCTCTAACAAATCGGACCAAATTATAAGTGGTTACCAAACGTGTCAAAATTATTTTTTTAGGACATATGGATAATGGATAGCGGATGCTCCGCACACATGACATGGAACGCAAGACTACTTAGCAATCTAAAAATGTATGATGGCGGAACCGTGACATTTGGTGACAACAAGAAAGGTAAAATTGTCGGAATAGGTAATATCGGCAGTCCTTCAAAATTGCTCATCAAAGATGTAAGCTTGGTGAAAGGATTAAAGCATAATCTGATAAGCATAAGTCAACTGTGCAACAAAGGTATGAAAGTTCTATTTACTCTTGACTCCTGCTTAGTCTATGACAAGGATATGAAAAATATTCTTGTTAAAGTCAAGCGAGTAGAAAATATTTATGTACTTAGATTAAATGAATATGAATCAAATGTATGTTTAATTGTTTCAACAAATGACCCTTTGCTCTGGCATAGACGATTTGGCCATGTGAACATCAAAAACATGGATAAGATTTCTAGGAAAGAGTTGGTGCAAGGACTTCCCAAAATAAATTTTAAATTGGATAAAATATGTAATTCATGTCAATTTGGCAAAATGCATAAGAGTTCATTTAAGAATATTGGAGCTCTTAGTTCTAATGGGCCACTTGAACTACTCCATATGGACTTGTTTGGCCCAACTAGAACTCCATCTTTATGTAACTCTAGATACGTATTTGTCATAGTTGATGATTTTACTCGATATACGTGTGTATTATTCTTAACTCATAAGAATGATGCCTTCCGTGAATTCAAAATATTTTTCAAAAGAATTGAACGTTTATACTCTTTGAAAATTATTTCTTTAAGAAGTGATCACGGTGGTGAATTTGAAAATGAACATTTTAAACTGTTTTGTGAAGAACGAGGCATTTCTCATACTTTTGATTTTCCTAGAGCTGCTCCTCAAAATGGGGTAGTTGAAAGGAAAAATAGAACACTCCAAGAGTGTGCACGAACAATGTTGTGTGAAAGCAACCTTCCAAAAAGTTTTTGGGCGGAAGCTGTAGCAACCGCGTGCTATATTCAAAACAAAGTTTTAATAAGAAAACCTTTTGAAAAGACCCCTTATGAGTTATTGCTCCAACGAATTCCGAAAGTATCTTACTTCAGAGTTTTTGGTTGTAAGTGATATATTCTGAATACTAAAGATAACTTAGATAAATTTGACTCCAAAGCAGATGAATGCATATTTATCGGTTACTCTTTACGTAGTAAAGCATATAGAATTTACAATAAAAGTTCCGAAACTATTGTTGAAACTCTACATGTAACATTTGATGAATCTCTACCTCATAATACTGCGCATAATGATGATGATAGCATAATCATTGCATCTACTCCCAATAATGAATCTAGCACTGCTAATGACATCTCTAGTTCTCTACCTAAATCATTTCCTGAAGTCACATATCACACACACACACAAGTCATAGGTGATATTGATGCAGGAATTAGAACTAGATCTCAAATAGAACACTTGACACATGTTGCATTTGTTTCTAACGTTGAGCCGAAAAGGTAGAAGAAGCTCTTGCAGATGAAGCATGGATTGAAGCTATGCAAGAAGAACTTCTGCAATTTGAACGCAATCAAGTATGGGAGTTAGTACCTAGACCGGAAGACCGTCCAGTTATCGGCACCAAATGGGTATATCGGAACAAACTAGACGAAGATGGAAATGTAGTAAGAAATAAAGCAAGGTTAGTAGCGAAAGGATACTCACAAGAAGAATGTATAGATTTCGATGAAACTTTTGCTCCTGTTGCTAGATTAGAATCTATTAGGATGTTACTTGCATTTGCATCATATAAAAATTTCAAACTATACCAAATGGATGTAAAAAGCGCTTTCCTAAATGGATTCATAAAGGAGGAAGTCTACGTTGAGCAACCTCCTGGATTTGAACATGATAAGAACACAGGATTTATTTACAAGTTAAATAAAGCCATGTATGGTCTAAAACAAGCTCCAAGAGCTTGGTATGACAGATTAAGAAAATTTTTAATTGACTCGAGTTACATTATTGGAAAGATAGACACAACCTTATTTGTTAAGAAAATTCATGATGATATTATTCTTATTCAAGTTTATGTAGACGACATTATCTTCGGATCTACTAATGAAGATCTTTGTCGAGAGTTAGCTAAGCTAATGCAGGAAGAATTTGAAATGAGCCACATGGGGGAGCTAACATATTTTCTCGACTTACAAATCGAACAAGGAAAAGAAGGAACATTCATTCATCAAACGAAGTATGCCAAAGACCTAATCAAAAGGTTCGGGATGGAAACCGCATCAGGAAAGAACATACCAATGGCAACATCCACGTCTTTAGACAAAGACGAAGCAGGTAAAAAGGTCGACCAGAAAACATATCGAGGTATGGTCGGATCTTTACTCTATTTAACTGCTAGCCGGCCTGACATTATGTTTAGTGTTTGTGCATGTGCTAGATTTCAATGTGATCCTAGAGAATCGCATCTGAAAACGGTAAAATACATATTTAGATATCTTAAGACCACTTTTGATTTTGGACTATTTTATCCCAAAACGGCACATTTAATTTAACTTCGTTTAGTGACGCAGACTATGCTGGTTGTAAAGCCACAAGAAAAAGCACAAGTGGAACATGTCATTTTCTTGGACATTTCCTTGTCTCGTGGTTTAGCAAAAAGCAAAGTTCAGTCTCACTATCTACCACTGAGGCAGAATATATAGCTGCTGGACTTGCCTGTGCCCAAATTCTTTGGATGAAACAAGTTCTCGTAGATTATGGTGTTAATACATCTACATGTGTAATTTATTGCGATAATAAAAGCGCGATTAATCTCACTAAAAACTCCGTTCTCCATCCTAGAACAAAACATATTGATATCAGACATAGATTTATCGATGATCACTGTACCAAGAAGGATGTTGAACTTAAATTTGTCTCCTCTGAATTGCAAGTTGCAGATATTCTAACAAAACCCCTACAAAAAGATACATTCTCTAGACTTCGTAGAGAATTGGGTATTGTTAGTGAAAAGGAATTGAATAATGATCAATTATAATACTTTGTCATTAGTCTTTTTTTTGTTGATGACAAGGGGGAGAAAGATATGAAATGCAAAAATGAAATTATATGTATTGTATTGCTAACAGCTTCGATGCAGGGGGAGAACCGCATCAAAGAAGGGGGAGTAAGTATACCTTCATGCATTTTCATTTTTCAAACTTCATTTTTTTGGGTGTCATCAAAAAGGGGGAGAGTGATGGAAATTGAATTCCACCCCAAGTGATTTTGATGATGAGCACACCAAATGAAACTTAGTGTACTAACTACACTACAATTAAATGTGCAGGATATGCGAAGCTTTACTCATACTCAAAGAAGCGCAATCTACGCTCAAAGACTAGGACGAATGTGGCTAAGATCAAATAATGAAGTTCAAAGCTCAAATAGAACAAGAAGCTCAAGTGAAGCTCACATCTACTTCATCAAATTGATCAAGCTTCCGAAGACGTGTCCTAAGTCTATAGTGAGTGTGTTGTGTCTTTTTAGGGTATTGTTAAAGCCAAAACATATAGACAAACAAACACACACACACACACACAAACGATTTGAAAATATTTTTTTATATCTTTTAAATCATCTTCAAAATGTTTTTGAGAGCTTTCTCTAGTCAACTTATAAATTCCGTAGTGAAACTCCACACACCCTGGAGTTAGCTACCTGTCTGACTAGCTGTGTCGCAGGAAAAACTCCTCTGGAAGTCGACTACCAAAGGTAGGGAGTCGACTACCAGCTGAGGATCAAGATTTCCTGAAACACACTGGGAGTCGACTACCACTCCTAGGGAGTCGACTACCAGCTGTAAAAGTTTGACGTTTTTGACTTGAATTTTGAAATATCGTTGAGCGATTTTCTCCATAATTTTTGGGACAAAAGTCAAAGTATTTTGAAATTCGAATTCTCAGTTTTTGTCCTATAAATAGAGGACCGTTTTCGTTGAGAAAAATACAACAACTATCAAATTCAAAATCTCTCGTGCAAACGCTCTAAAGTTCTAAGCTCTCATTCTTTCTCTAGCCAATTCGATTTTATTTGTGATCTTGCAAAATTCTGTTATTATTTTTAAAGATCATATTCTCATTTTATTGGCTAACTGTTTTTCAAATCCGTATTACTTTTCTTGATTTTTTGTTTAAAGGATTTTTTTGAAAAACATTAGATCTAGATCACAAAGAATTCATTCGTATCTTTGTGTGATCTAGAATCTCATTCTATCAAGCCACTACACACAATTTTGTCTATCATTGTTTGGCTATAGAATCTGGGTGTAAAACCAATCTCCACCAATTTATTGTGATGAATTGGATATCTTTTTTATTGTGTTGTTGGAACACTAGACAAGTCTAGATGTTGCCAGTCGGAAATCCTGGTCAAGACTAGGTCATTGGAAATCCTAACGAGTGGAGTTAGGTGCTTGTATTTGCCAAGGCAGATAGTGAAAAATCTCGTACCTGATTGGTCGGGGACTGGACGTACCCAAAAGTTGTGGGGAACCAGGATAAAAATCCTTGTGTCTGCGATTGCTTATCTGTGTTTGTTTATCTTTGCTCTTACTTTATTATTCGCTAATTGTTATTCATTTGTTGCAAAGATCAACTTACTTTTATCCGCTGTGAATATAATATTTATCTTGCTTGCAATCTTATCTGTGCTTATAAATACTCTGGGAGTCGACTACTGTTCATAGGGAGTCGACTACCTGCTGTGAAATTACTCTGTGTATTTTAAGATTATTTTGTTGATTAAGAACCAAGCGTAGATCGCTCTACTTGGTTTCTTAGGCAACATTAGAAGGGTTTTAATTAACGATCGAAAAAGATTAATTATTTGCACAACACTATTCAACTCCCCCTTCTAGTGTTGTTTGCCATCCACAGGATCCAACATTGAGGACTCCCGAGTGGCCTCCCACTGCACTCCTATGAAACTCCTGCAATATGCTCGGGATGTGTAGAGGTCCTAGGCAAGACCAGCTGCCCCTTGTACAAGAGACAATGCCCCTTCAATGAATACCCCGAATGTTCCGTCGAGCCATGCAGTAGTGCGGATCAAATCTTTGCCAGACCCTTATCCCCTTCAATATTACGCATTAGGGGTTCTCAATCAAGGATCACCGGTACCGATAAGGTGGCCAACTGTGAATCCACTCATCGTCGTAACAAAACATCTGTCGCCTTATTCTCCGGCCTCGGCCTATACTAGATATGGAAATTATATCCTAGTAGATTGGTCAACCACATTTGGTGCTTTTCAGTCACCATCTGCTGCTCCAATGGGTACTTGAGGCTTTTCTGATCTGTACGGAGTATGAAGCGACAACCAAGCAAGTATGGTCTCCACTTCTATACTGCCAGCACAATAGCCATCAGCTCATACTTATAGACGGATTTAAGCCGAGCTCTCGCTGTCAGCACCTGGCTATAGTAAGCTACTGGCCTCTGGTCCTGCATCAGCACTGCTCCCAAGTCATAACCAGAAGCAGCTGTCTCTACCATAAAGGGTCAGTGAAATCTGGGAGGGCTAAAACCGGTACGCTCGTCATGGCTCTTTTCAAGGCCTCAAAAGCCCGAGTGGCCTACATGCCCCACTGGAAGTTGTCTTTCTTGAGCTTCTCTATTAGTGGCCAGTCGATAGTGCTATATCTTTTAACAAACTGTAGTAGCCCGTCAGTACCGAAAATCCTCTCAATCCTCACAGAGTAGGAGGGCATGGTCAGTCAATCATAGTTGCAATCTTCGATCTATCCGCATCCCTCTACCGACACCACGTGCCCCAAGTACTCCACTCCACTCCTCTCAATCCTCCACTCCCTCTGCCGACACCACGTGCCTCAAGTACTCCACCCTCAACTGGACAAACATACCCTTCTACTGGTTGGCATAAAACTGATGGTTCTGCATCTCCTGCAGCACGATCGCCACATGCTCCATATGTACATACATGGATCAACTGTACACCAAAATATCATCAAAGAACATTAGCACGAACCTCCTCAAATAGAGGCGGAACTCCTTTTTCATCAGGACCTGAAAAGTGACAGGTGCATTTGTCAAGTCAAAGGGTATGACCAGGAACTCGTAGTGGCTATCGTGCATCTTAAAGGCAGTCTTTGTCACATCCTCATCTCTCATCTGGATATGATGATACCTGAATTTCAAGTCAATCTTTGAGAAAACAATTGCACCATGTAGCTCATTTAGGAGCTCCTCGATCACAGGGATATGGAACTTGTCTAGTATCGTCTCCGTGTTCAAGATCCTGTAATCGATGCAAAACATCCAACTCACATCCTTCTTTATCAGCATGACCGGGCTCGAGAAATGACTCACACTAGGCTGTACCATCCTTGCCTAGATCATCTTCGCTACCATCCTCTCGATCTCACCCTTCTGTACCTGGGAATAACGGTACGGTCTCACGCTGATAGGCGAGACACCCTCACGTGGTACTATGGCGTGCTCGTGGTCCCGGAAAGGAGAGAGCCCACGAGGTGTTTAAAACACAACCTCGAACTAAACCAAGATCTGCTACACCTCTGGAGGAGCGTCCTACTCATGGTCTGCATCTGTCTCTATCATCCCTTACAGCTCCACCAAGAATCCTCCGCCCTCGGTCTGGATCGCCCTAGCCATAGTCTTGAAGGAGACCTTGGTTCGGTACAAGCTGGGATCTTCCTAGAGCGTCACCACTCTCTCTCCTTCCTGAAACTACATCCTTAGTAGCTTCCAGTTGATTCTTGTATCACCCAATGATTGCCACCATCTCATCCCTAAAATAACATATATGCTGCCCAGGTCGAGTGGCAAAATATCCTCCACGATCTGCATCCATTGAAGAGTAAAAATCAGGCCAGCATACTCCCGTCCAACCAAGCACAGAAGAGCCACGCTCGACAGGCACGCAACCGACCGTTTTACTACAATGCAATGCTCTACCTGTTATGTCCCCATCATCACTCCGAACCCCCATTGTCCACCAACTGCAATCTCCTGCTGCTTCAACATCCGGTTGATATGAAACTGTGGGTGGCCCCACTATCAATCAGCACTGTGATCTCCTGCTCAGAAATCGTCTCGGTCAACTTCATGGTGTGGTTCAGAGTGAATTCCACCACAGAGTTGAGTGAGATCTCTGCGACATCGAACTGTGAGTGCTCCGGCTCACATCCCCCTCTTCTTCCACCTCCACAACCTCCTCTTTATCCACTAGTAGTATCTAGAGGGTATGGTCTCGACAGCGATGTATTAGGATAAACTTTTCGTTACACCGAAAGCACAACCCCTTCGCCTTCTTGTTCTGCATCTCTGCCTCCGTCATCCACCTAAACTACCCACTTGGATGTGCACCGCTGCTCCTCTCCTTTCCAGACTGGGCTCCCTTCGTCTGGACTCCCCATGCAGAGGACCTCTGCCCTCTTGGAGGTGCCTGGCTTCGGAAGGAGGGTCCGCTCCAAGCTCCATTGGCACGTCGCTCTGTCATGAGTCTCTGAGCTTAGCTCCATCATCTCTAACAACCCTCTCGGTCTCTGTAGGCGAAACTCAACTCAGATGTCTAGTTTGAGCCCCTTCATGAAGCTCTCCCATCAATGTCACCTCAGGTATCCCTCTCACACGGTCTGAGAGTGCCCGAACCTTTCTCGGTAGTCTCTAACCGTACCATCCTGCTTAAAAGCAAGGAGCTGCTCGTGTAAATCTTCACCCTGTGTGTCTCTGAATCGGTCTAGCAAGCAGTCCTTAAACTCTGCCTAAGACCTCATAGGTTGCCACGGATGTCTCCACTAAAACCAAGACAAATGCCTTCCCTTCTACGCAAACGCCCGTCATATGCAGCTTCTTCAACTCCATCATATGGTTCACCTTAAAATATCTCTCCGCACGGTAGACCCAACCATAAGGATACTCTCCTTCGAAGACCAGTATCTTCAACTTTCAGACACTGCTCTCAAGCCCAAACAACATGTTGAGAGATGTATGCCCTCGAGGCAATTTATCTATATAAAACATCGTGTTCATGAATGAAAGTGTGCTTTCTGGTATCAATTGTCTAAGTATTTCTGTTATGATATTTTCATTAAATTACTTAGATAATTTCCTTAGACTCATAGTAAGGGCATACACGTATCTAGATAGAGATCTTGATTATAAGTAGTGTTTGACATATATGAGCTTGAGTTTAAAAGCGTTCATGGTTATAGATGCGTCAAGAATAGAATATCGACACATCAGGCAGACCATTGTGTCTTTATCTTGATCTCATCTTATAATCATTCGACCTGGAGAAGTCGGAGACATGACACATGTGCTCATTGGAGAATAAGCCCACTGAATGACCCAATAAAGAGTTATCAAATGGTTAAACATTAACTAACTGTCATTAACAACACTCTAGAGATGATATGCAATTTGGTCCTTAAGACTTGAGGTCATTGTATGAACCTGTGCGTGAACGGTATCACTTAGATCTATGATCTAGCCTTGAGTTTTCACTCGCTGAAAGGTCTTAGATTGGGTGACACTTGAAGTATACAAGGTAAGTAGTGATCTAGATAGGATTCGTTTCTTCCGTTTATGGGAAGTTAGTGTCATGGCCTCAGTGCGGTTCTTGGTAAAAATCTTGGCCAATGTATGTTGTAGGAAGTACATGTATATATCAAAGACCGAATGATACTGGCCAGTGCCAGCTAGTAGGGTTGACAGTTTACCATACCCTAGACTATGCAGTGACATAGTTAAGACGAATGGACTAAAACTACGGTATTCATCACGGACACAGTCAGAGTGATCCCGACGACACTTTAGTCAATGAGTGAATCACGTAATTATGATGCTGAAACAGGGACGACACCTGTCGCTCGTGGTTACTGTCATCTAAGGATTTTGAGTCCCAACATGTAGTAGGGTCAGGCTGTAGGGTCTCACACCGAGTATGATTTACGTCTTAGTAATAGGAAGAATGTAAAGAGGGATGCATCTGATGCATTGGAATAATTTAGCTCACAAGTTGTGAGATTAAAGCAATGAGTCTAGCATTGGGGAATTTACACATGATGTGTGATTAATACTTGGTATTATGTTGACAATGATCCATGTGATCGAAGGGGACTTCCTGAGAAAACCACAGGAATAAACCGCGTTCAAATCGGAGCTGAAACGAGTCCGAAAACGCAAAAACAACGTCGAAAGGGTCTAAAAAGGGCTTGCGCTAATGCGGGTCCGACCCGCGGGGCAACCCGGGTGCTGTTGCACATGGGCGCCCGCATGAGCTGCACGCGGGCGACGCGCGCGTGGACCTGCGTGGAGCCCGTGCCCCAGGGCGCGGGCGGCTCTGCCCTGGCGCACGCCACATAGCGCCTGCAGATCATGCCACATGGTACGATATGATCAGCCTCCTCGGGAAGCGTGAATTCGCAGTTTTGTGTGAAATGTGATTTCAGAGTTTATTTTCGACATTTGAAGGGTCAAATGATATCGAAATTAGACGACGTTTTTTTCTATGCGACCGTTGTCTCGAGATCTTCGATTTGATATATTGTTTCAAAGTCGAAACTCATAAATGAATTTATAGTTAATTTTAGAAGTTTGGACTTCTATAAAATTAATCTTAAACAACCCATTTTAATAGTCCCACATTGCTCGTAGTAAATGAGGAGCCGGCTCCCACTATAAATAAGAGGCAGCCATTCTCATTGAAACTCGCACCAAGTCTCCGATTCGAGAAGCTCTAAAAAGTTTTGAGTACGCTCGATCTAAATACTTAAATTATTCACTCCTCTTATAATTCTTCCAATCCTCCAGTCAAGTCCTAGCAAGGCGGCGAGAAGGTTTGGATCTGATCCAAAGTCTTTGACGTGGATCATACTCAAGTGAAACTTTCTTCGACGGGTGATTGGCTCGGAGGCGCAGTGTCGGCTCGCTTCGGGTAAACCAGTTTTGGAGGCGCAGAGGCGGCAAGCTTCGGGGAGCTAAAGTAAATGAAAACGACGCTTTGTTTTCTGCAGAAGCAAAATTTCGGGTAAGTCAATTTTATTTATGCTTTCATATATTGTTGCAGTAGTTTAGATCTATCTTCGGGGTTGGTCAGACCCACCCCAAGATAATAGATTTTCCTGGCTAGGGTTCATGATATTCTTAGGGCCTTTTTATTAAAGTGTTTAATAATTTTTTCGCTGCTATTTTATGTTTCTATCGTCCGTCCGACGTAGGACGTGCATAGATTTATGCCTTAAGGGTCCATCAAAACCCAACATAACACATGTCCTGTTCTTCCCCTCGACTGGTCGAAAGGGACATGCTGATATGCATACTGCGACGCTCCCCCATCTTCCCATGTGCCTTTTCCTATATTATTGTTGTTTCACCCGGCACCGGTCATCCATTCGGATCTCAACTATCATTTGTCAAGCTCCAGGGGTCACCATCGCGAACACCGTACCCCCGGAAGTGGCCGTCATCCCCCTAGCAGGGCGTCGAGCTCTGGAAGTCCCTCCATATGCATCGCAGGGTTACTGTACTCTAAGGGCCGCAACCCCCGGATTGCCCCAGTGGCCAATGGCCCTGGATCTGGTCGAAATGGGGCCCCAGGGCCCCTGCCGCTACGGAGGGGGCTCGCGAGGCCCCTGAGACAGCACAAGGGACCAGCGAAGCCCCTCACAAGGCCCTTAGGAACTTACCGGGGCCTCACGAGGCCCCCAAGCAGTCGATGGGGCCTCACGACCCCTACACGAGGTCACCGGGGCCTCGCGAGGGTCTGGCAGGGGAGCCGAGGCCCCTCGAGTCCCTGATGAAGTGAATCGGGGTCCGCCACCCCAGCTATGGTTCTGGGGGCAATGGCACTCCACTGGTTGCCGCCGGCTCCGGACGCCCCCTCCCAAGCCTGTGAAGAGAGGTTTTGCTCCTACATTTGCCATTCGTTTTCTTTTACCTACGGATCTCCTTCAAAAAAACACCATTCTTCCTTTGCCTTTGTTCAAAGTGGGCTCTTTTTGCCCTAGATATGAGGGATTTCCTCCAAAGTTGTCATCTTTAAACGTTTCCTGCTCACGACGTATGTGACAATGGATCTCCAAGAGCTCCTTCATCATGGGTTCTATCGAAGAAAATCTTTCCGTGAGAGACTCCATCCAACTCATGATTTTGCTTCTTTCGGTTTTCCACCTCGTTCCCCAATTTTTCCACTAAAGCATCAATCTTCTCCCTTGATCTTGTTTCCGCCTTGAGAATCTAAGCTCTGATACAAATTTGATAAGAAAAACTAGGTTTTTGATGAAAGTTCAAATTTTTATTGATAAAAGAAAATACAAGATACAATTGATTTCAGTCGAGATGAAATCACTCTCCAAACCTTTGATCTAAGAGACAATGCTTAATCTCACACTATCTAGGCTTCAACTCTTAAACTAGGGTTTATCTTCTCAAGTTTAGCATGAAGAACAATAACTCTCACTCACAAATACATATAGGGACAAATCTGTCCAGTTTTATAAAAAGACCCCCGAATTTCCAAAATTCACGAAAACGCTCAAAAACTTCATGACAACGTCCCTGGATAGTTAGCAACTCTAGGATTTGCTCTGCGCCGCCTTATTTAATATATTATGATCTCATCACAATCCCTTAGATCCAAAACACGTGACCCATGAACGACCGTCAGTGAAAAGATCCAGAGCATGCAAATCCAAATTGAGGTTGATTCCAGATCACAAAAGAACAATCCAATGCATGTTTAAGTTCTGCTATATGTTAGGAACTAACAAAGATGGAATTTTTATTAGAAAATAACAAGCGAAATAAAAAGATAATTGGACACAAAAGAGGTGTGCCCTCCTCCCAAGACGCCTAGAGGACGTCCGCACTCGTCTACTCCTAATGGATGCTCAATAGAAATATTCCAATATTAAGCATGAGAAAATAAGAGAAGGCTGCCCCCTATTTATAATAGAAACCATGACAATCCTAAACCAAGTAGGACTAGGCCGGCTAATCCTACTCCAAGGAGGACTCGGGGCGGGATGGGGAATCCTACTCCAAGAAGGACTCGGCTAGGGCAAGTACAAAAAAGAGGGTGTGGCAAGGGGTCGGCTAGAGGGGGGTGTGGCGGCTGGCCTGGGCCGGCGGGTGTAAACCCGCATGGGTTTGGGCCCATGCCCATCAATACTCCCCCCCAAAGAGCCACCTTGTCCTCAAGGTGGAAATCTGGGAATCGCAACACCATATCAGCCATGTCCTCCCAAGTGCTGTCGTGCTCTGGTAGATCATTCCACTGCAACAAGACCTGTCGCGCGCCTGTGTCGGTCCGGCGTACCCCCTTCAGTAGCTCTGGCTCCAGTCCAACCTCCATATCCGCAGTAAGTGACTCGGGCAATGTCGGAGAAGAAGTGTGGGTGCCAATAGCCTGGCGAAACTGTGAAACATGGAATACCGGGTGAATGGTCGATCCTGGCGGCAAGCGCAACCTGTAAGCTGCCGATCCAACCCGTGCCTCGACCTCAAAAGGCTCAAAATATCGTGGTGACAGCTTTTCATTCTTCCTATGAGCCACCGACCTCTGCCGGTAGGGCCTTAACTTCAGATATACCATGTCGCCCACCTCAAAGTGTACATCTCGGCGGTGGAGGTCTGCCCGAGCCTTCATCACCTGCTGAGCTCTCGCCAAATGGAGCTTCAGCTCCTCTAGAACCCGGTCCCGCTCAGCTAAGTACTGCTCCACATCAGAAACCGGGGTCGTCTCCTGCCCATAATGAAGTAAGTGTGGAGGGTCTCTGCCATATAAAATCCTAAAGGGAGTCGTCTGGGCTGCCGTGTGGTATGAAGTGTTGTACCAATATTCTGCCCATGGTAACCAGCGAACCCACTCCTTAGGATTCTCCGAGATGAAGCATCGCAGATACGTCTCTACACTTCGGTTGACCACCTCTGTCTGGCCATCTGTCTGGGGGTGATAAGCAGTGCTCTTTTTTAATGATGTCCCCTGTAGGCGAAAAAGCTCCTGCCAAAACTTACTCTGGAACACCTTGTCCCTATCCGAAACAATGGACTTTGGGGGACCATGTAGACGGATAACCTCGCGCACAAAAGTGTCAGCCACTGACACAGCGCTGTAAGGATGCTTAAGTGGGATAAAATGTGCATATTTGTTGAGGCGGTCTACCACAACAAAAATGACGCTGAACCCTCCCGACTTAGGCAACCCATCAATAAAATCCATAGAAAGGTCCTCCCACACTCTGTCTGGTAGGGATAGTGGCTGTAATAATCCTCCTGGAGACATAGCCTGATATTTGTGACGCTGGCACACGTCACACTCCGCCACCATCCTAGCCACATCCTTCTTTTGCCCCTTCCAGTAAATTTCCCGTGATAACCGCTGGTAGGTCTTGAAGACCCCAGAATGTCCTCCAATAGCACTGCCGTGGAACTCTCTGAGTATGATCGGTAAGAAAGGAGAAGTCCTCGGTATCACTAGTCTGCCCCAGTACAGTAATCGCCCCTCCTGCAATGAATACCCCGGGTACTCAGTCGACCCCTGCAAAAGAGCTTCTCGTATAGCCGCCAAATCCGGGTCTGTCTCAACCTCCCGCTGCAGTGGGCCCCAATCGTCCAGGATGGATACGGTAAGTGCTGCTATCTCTTTCTCCTCCTCCCGCCGGGATAAAGCATCAGCTGCCTTGTTCTCCAGTCCCGGACGGTACTCTATTTCGAATCTGTAACCCATCAGCTTGCGCAACCACTTCTGATGTTCTTCTGCTACCATCCGCTGCTCAAGCAGGTACTTCAGGCTCCGCTGATCAGTGCGAACGATGAAGCTCCGTCCCAACAAATAAGGTCTCCACTTCTGAATGGACAAGACTATCACCATCAGCTCCCGCTCATAGACTGACCGCAATCGGGCCCTGGTGGTCAACACCTGGCTGTAGTATGCAATAGGACGATGGTCTTGCATCAGTACCGCGCCCAGCCCATGTCCTGACGCGTCTGCCTCGACCACGAAAGGTCGGGTGAAATCGGGCAATGCTAAGACCGGGACCGTGGTCATTGCCCTTTTCAGGGCCTCAAAAGCTGTCGTCGCCTCGTCACCCCAATGGAACTGATCCTTCTTTAGTAATTCGGTCAATGGCCAGGCGATCGTCCCATATCCCTCTACGAAGCGGCGGTAGTAACCTGTAAGACCCAAGAAGCCCCGCTGCCCTCTGAGAGTGGTAGGTCGTGGCCAATCCAGCATGGCCGCTATCTTAGCTTTATCGGCGGCTACTCCTCCCGCTGACACCACATGTCCCAGGTACTCCACCTGTGGCTGCCCGAACAGGCACTTCTTCCTGTTCAAATAAAGCTGGTGGTACTGCAGCTCCTGAAAAACTACCTGCAGGTGGTCTAAGTGCTCCTCCAGCGAACGACTGTACACCAAGATATCGTCGAAAAAGACCAAAACGAACCGCCTGAGAAAGGGACGGAATACCTTATTCATGAGAGCCTGAAAGGTGGCCGGGGCATTGGTCAGCCCAAAGGGCATGACCAGAAACTCATAGTGGCCCTCATGCGTCCTGAACGCCGTCTTGGGCACATCCTCCCGCCGCATCCGAATCTGGTGATAGCCCGACTTCAGATCTAGCTTGCTGAACCAAGTCGCTCCATGTAGCTCGTCTAGGAGCTCATCAATCACTGGTATAGGGAACTTATCCGGGACCGTCTCCTTGTTCAGTGCCATGTAGTCCACGCAAAACCACCAACTACCATCCTTCTTCTTGACCAATAGAACAAGGCTGGAAAACGGGCTAATGCTTAGCTGGATTACCCCGGCCTGCACCATCTCTGAAACCATCCTCTCGATCTCATCTTTCTGGTGCTGAGGGTATCGGTAGGGCCACACGTTAATGGGGGAAACCCCCTCTCATAGAACAATGGCGTGCTCGTGGTCCCGTGGCGGTGGAAGTCCCCGAGGCTCCTGGAATATCTCCTCAAACTGCCCCATCAACTGCTGAACCTCCCTCGGAATGGGCTGCTCGGAACTGGCCTCGGCTCCTCCCTCCCTGGTCAGCGAGTACAGCTCCACTAAATATCCGCCACCCTCCGTCTGAATGGTCCTAACCATGGTCTTCAGAGAGACTAATGCCCTGCAGAGGCTGGGGTCTCCCTGTAGTATCACCGCTCGCCCGGCCTCCTGAAACTTCATCCGCAGTAGTTTCCAGTTAATGGTCATCTCCCCCAGAGTCTGGAGCCAAGTCATGGCGAGGATAACGTCGGTGCTCCCAAGGTCTAGAGGTAAAAAGTCTGCAATAATCTGTATCCCATGCATGGTCAGAACCAAACCCCGGCAAACTCCACGGCTGCTCTCCTTCTTCCCTGTCCCCATCATCACGCTAAAGCTGCCGCAATCTGTCAGCTGAAGGCCCAGCTGTGTCACCACCCTCCTGGAAATAAAATTGTGGGTGGCCCCACTGTCGATCAGCACCGTCACCTCCTGGTCTCCGACCTCTCCCCTCAGCTTCATGGTATGATTCGGTGTGAACCCTACCACGGAATTGAGGGACACCTCCGCTACGTCCAACTGCTGGCCCTCAAGCTCATCCTCTGCCGCAGCGGTCTCTTCCTCGATATCAGACTCGCCCTCGTCGTCCTCTAGTAGGATCACCTGGAGTTTGCGCCCTGCGCATCTATGGCCTAGTGAGAATCTTTCATCGCACCGGAAGCATAAGCCCTTCTGTCTCTTGTCCCTCATCTCTGCGTCCGTCATGCGTCTGAACTGCCCCCCAGGTAGTGGTGTGCTACTCTTCTCCCCCGCCTTCTCCCGGTTCGCCTGCCCCACCCCTGCCGAGGCGCCAGCTCCTCCCGTCCCAGACGGACTGCCTCTCGCTGTTTGACTACTGAAACTGCTCCGGACACGCCTGTCCTCGGTCTGCGCATCCTCAACCATCTGTGCCATCTCTATGACCTCCGAAAGCCCCTTAGGCTTGTAGGGTCTCACTACTGCGCGCATGCTGGGGCGCAACCCTTTCAGAAAGGTTCCCTCCAGTGACTCGTCTGAGACGTCATGCACTCGCCCGGCCAGTGTCTCGAACCTCTCGATGTAATCCCGTACCGACCCCTCCTGCCTGAGGGCGTAAAGCTGCTCGTGCAAGTTTCCCAGCCGGGGGTCTCTAAACTTCTCCAGCACCATATCCTTCAGCTCCTCCCAGCTCCTCACCGGCTGTCGCCTCTCCCTCCACTGGAACCATCCCAAAGCACGCCCTTCCATGCAGATCGCTGCCGCCTCCAGCTTCTTGGCCTCGGTCATGTGGTGGGCCGTGAAGTATCTCTCTGCTGTAAATAACCAGGCGTGTGGGTCCTCTCCGGAAAATAGCGGCATCTTCAGCTTCCGGACGCGACAATCTCCTCCAAAACGCCCCTGCTCGGGTCTCCCCTACTGTCTGGGCGGCGGATGGTAGTGCTGACGCCTCTCCTCCAGTGTCTCATAGTGCCGGGGTGGCCCGCCTCCGTGACTCCCGTAGTCTCCCTGGTGACCTCCGCGACGCCCCTCAAAGTCATCCCATCCGGCGTCATCGTCGAACTCTGCCTCATATCCACTCCTTCCGTCGGAGTAATAGCATTTCCTGCGTCCATGGCCGTAGAAAGGATCATCAAGTGCTGGTCGGTGCCCTGGAGGGTCACAAAAGTCTCCCGAAATCTGTCCGCGGCCTCCCGTCGTCGTGGTCCGCTGCTCGGGGGGCTCAAAAACCCCCCTATCCTGCTGTCCGAAGCCCCCGCCCCCCTCATGCGGCTGCCAGGAGGGGTTTCTGCCCTGTCGCGGGCCCCTGGGCCCTCCCTGGAAGGTCGGCGGACCTTGCCGGCCTTCCGGCAGGGTCGTCGGAGCCTGGCGGGCCCAGGCAGGGTCCCGCCGCCCCTGCCTGAGCCCGCAGGTGGCGGCGGGGGGGCCCGGGTCCCCTTCCGCAGCTGGTCGACCCCCCACGTGCCGTGGGGGGCTGATCTTCCTTCTCCCATGCCGTGAGTCCCCCTTGTCACGCGGCTAGGTCCTCCGGCCTCTCTTTGGCTTTGTACCACCCTCCGCCGCACCTCCTCGCGGTAGTCGTCCCTCCATGGCTCCTCGGCGTCGTCCTCGTCCAACTCCTCCACGAAGTAGGGTTGATTTTGGAAAAAAATCTCTTCTTTCTCCTTCTCCTTCTTCAAAGGTGCCGCCTTTGGTGATGGGTTAGGGTTTCCTTCGCCTTTAGGGTTTGTTGCTAATTGATTCAAGGCACCCATCAATTGCGCGAATTGGTCGTCGTGTTTTGCTTGATTTGACGCCAATTGGGAGATGGAAGTAGTCAACTTGGCCATGGATTCGTCATTCCCCGCCAACGACTTTTTGATCGCCTCGATCTCGCCCGTGAATTTTGCCTCCAACGCCTCAAATTTGTCTTGCGATCTTGTGGAAGCCGCCATGAATCGTCACGTGCTCTGATACCAAATTGTTAGGAACTAACAAAGATGGAATTTTTATTAGAAAATAACAAGCGAAATAAAAAGATAATTGGACACAAAAGAGGTGTGCCCTCCTCCCAAGACGCCTAGAGGACGTCCGCACTCGTCTACTCCTAATGGATGCTCAATAGAAATATTCCAATATTAAGCATGAGAATATAAGAGAAGGCTACCCCCTATTTATAATAGAAACCATGACAATCCTAAACCAAGTAGGACTAGGCCGGCTAATCCTACTCCAAGGAGGACTCGGGGCGGGAGGGGGAATCCTACTCCAAGATGGACTCGGCTAGGGTAAGTACAAAAAAGAGGGTGTGGCAAGGGGTCGGCTAGAGGGGGGTGTGGCGGCTGGCCTGGGCTGGCGGGTGTAAACCCGCATGGGTTTGGGCCCAGGCCCATCACTATGCTTACATCATTATTCATAGCATCATTATTAAGCATGGCCCATAAGAGTATAGATCCACCAGCTTACCATGTAACTACTATAGATTTGATATGTTATGGAAAACAGTGAATGACAACATGGTATCAGAGCATTGGGCTCTTTGTGAATCTAGTTGTGCTATTTTTTTAATTGATCTTGCTGATTCTAGATCTACTGTAATTATATTGTAGATCTAATATTTAAAATATCATTTTAATGTGAGTGCATGCTTTTATATAAATTTTTTTGCATGTTTAGATATAATCTTTAGAGGATAAAAATTGTATCCTGCTTGCTAGATCGTTGATCCTATATTTTTTAATGTAAAACTCGTTACTTCTGATCTAATTTTCTTTTTTAAGTTTATTTTTCCTCTAGATCTAATTGGTATTTTAAAATTTTGTGTTTTAGATTTATTAAGAAAATTTTATGCATGTTGTGGATTAATTCATGCATGATTGTTACTTGTACTTTTCTTGAAAACTAGATTTATTTCCTGCATTTTTTGATCTAGATTTTATGTTCATTAAAATGATGGATGCAATTAATTCTTTTATTGTATCAAATTATATCGTTAAGTTTAATTTTCTTTATCTAAAAGCATCTCTAACCCTAATCCTAAATCCTAATGCTAGACCCTAACCATAGTCGTAAAACTTTAATCCGCTCCCTTACCCGAACACACCTAGCAAGGCAAGGACCAAACTACTTGTGGATGTGCATCGACAACAATGCCCGAGCAAGCCCAAGCATGTATCGATGGTCGTTCTGGCACCTATGGGCCCAGCCTATGTAGCTGCAATGGGTAAGGGTGGCAGGAGGGGGTTCATAAAAGGGAAAGGGTCTATGAGTAGGGTTGGCTGAGACTAGAGGAGACTGTGTCAGAGTTGACTTTATTGTGTGGAACATTGTGCATGTTGTGCATGTATGTCAAGTATTGCCTATAATGTGCCCATATGCGGTGTGAAATGTGCGCTATGATGCACGTCCTCAGTTAGACCCATATATGTGTATGTCCATTGTGCATAGGATAGAGATTGCCTTGATTTTTGCACGTGCCTCAACATAAAGACATGCTAGACATATGCTCAAATATAAATAGCAACTTATGAATCCTATGTGGCAAAGTAGATATCAAATGCACTTGCACATTGCAAAGGATGTTGGAATTTGGATTCATCGATTTGATGGGGGAATCATTATCTCACAAAGTATCCATGTAAAGGAGCTTTGAAATGTAAAGTGTGCCATGAATAAAGAAGTGAATGAGCTTTGACAAGTACAGTGGACCATGAATAAGGAAATTGCTTGCCAACTATAGTATCCTCCGGTGGAGTTCTAGCTTAAGAAAGGTGACCCCTATAAAGAAGCGATAAAGGTCCAAAACGAATGTCGTACAGTTAAGATTAGCACGTACTGGTGTCTAGAAAAAGTGGCACAAAAGCACAATATGTTATATCAGAAGCTCGTCTTAAATCACTAACCTGGTGAAGTTTCTTGGTGTTTAAGCAAGTATACATCATCTCTTCCCTAACCTTATCACTCACCTGACCAATCGGTGTCCTTGATCGTAACTCTTTGACGTGAGTCTAGACCAAGGTTTGAGGTTTCGGCCGATACCCATGCGTATCGCTCGTATCGTATCGGTATCGGTGGGTAACGATACCGAAACTAGGGGTTAGTTTCAGTATCGGCCAATACTGAATGGTACCGTTCAGTTTCGGCCGATACCGGCCGATACTGACCGATACCGACCGATACTGGCCGAAACTGAACGGTACCGTTCAATATCGGACGAAGACGGACGAAGAAGAATGTGTAATTAAATAAAAATTCTCTAAAAACCCAAAAATTTCGTGAATCAAGAGATTGCAAAGAAAGCTCGGTTAAAAGAGAGAAGAAACCCCTAGGGTTTCGACTTGAAAATAATGAAGAATTGGACGAAGAAGAGGTAAAACCAAGAACAAATTGCTGAAAAAAGAAGAAAAAGGAAAAAAGGAAGATGAAAAAATTGAACTCACCACATCGCGTCGTCGCCTCGCCGAACCCGCCTCCTGCCTCGTCGAACACGCCTCTTGCCTCGTCGCCCCACCTCGACCATCTAGCGTGAAAGAGACAGAGAGCCAAGAGAGAGAAAGAGAGGCCCGAGTCGCCTTTTAGGAGAGGCTGCGTTTTTTAAAAGGCAAACTTGTAAATAAGTGGTATGTGCGTAGAATAAAACAGTCGGTGCACATAGCAAGCGGATTTTTTGTGGCAACCCTATAAATAAGTGGTATGTGCGCAAAGCAAAATGGTGGGTGCGCAAAGCAATGTACAACGATTTTTTGGCAAACTTGTAAATAAGTGGTTTGTGCGCAAGGTAAAACGATGGGTGCGCAAGGTAAGCTTTAGGATCTATTCATTTTTCTAATATTTAGCATTTAAGTACCAAACTTTAGGTATTTAGTATTTGATATGATTACGAACTCAAATTTAGTTTATCTATTTAGTATGTAGTATTTGATAGTATATGATTAATATTTTAGTTTGTTAAGTATTTATAGTATTTGATAGGTTTAGATTTAAGAATCTCCAAAACCATCACTATGTCTATATATTATATACATATTTAAAGTATCTCCGAAACCGAAACCGATACCCGAAACGAAACTGCCGAAACTGGTGATACGGACGAAACCGAAACTTGCTTCCGAAACCGTCGAAACGGGCGATACCGATACTGAAACCTAAATTTTGGAAAGAACGATACCGAGACCGAAACCGAGACCTTAAACCTTGGTCTAGACTAAGTTTGTTTCACTGTTCTTGAGAATATAAGGGAAATGGTGCCGAAAATTTGATAAGAACAACACACCGATCACTTAGGTTTAAGATCAAAAACAACATATACAGACATCGTAAAACACACAAAACAAATGGGATGATTCTATGGGATAAAACATTATCACTTGAATCTAATCATAAGACTTTAGTCTAAGTGAAGGCATTAAGTAATGCGGGTGATTTCTGCTCCTTGATCAAGTGGAATATTAGTAGAATCAGAGTATTCTGACACTCTTAACGAGGGGCAAATTCAACAAGTCTATACGCGAGGTATCCATCATCCAATGTTCGTACATCAGTATCCATGCCTTCTTTTTAAGCTCTGCAGCAGGAAATTATAAATTCTGTCAAAAAAGCTCTTCGAGTAAATTGTTTTGAATGGGTAAATCAATCATTTATCCTTGGGGATCCGATATTAACCATCGCATACCTGCTAATTGATGTATCGAGGATGCATTTCCTCATATCCATCCTTAAAAACGATGCATGTATGTTCGTGGTTCTATTAGTTTAAAAATTTTCTCCGTAATATTTGGAAAAATTCTTGAAAAGAGTGCTGCCACTGGTGGCTCTTAGCACAAAGAAAGTTCTCGACCTAGCCAGTATAATTTTCCATTGTATTTCTTTAATTAGTTGTATTAGAGAGAATTATATTAATGTTATGATCACTCTAGTCATTTAACATTCAACTAAACTCTAATAATTTTTTGATCTATATCGAAGACACAAATAGCCACCAAGTCTGTCATTTCTGATATTCTCAAAGATACCAAATTGGAAGGTGATAATTAAAAGTCAATACATAGAAAGATTTAATATATTCTCAATGATGATGACGGCCCAAAAGCCATCACACAGGAAATGGTTACCACACACGCAACACTCTTACTAATGTGCAAATGCATAAAAAGGAGAAAAAAGAGCCGAGTGCCCACTTCATCATGCTTAGCTGCACACAATATAATGTTGTACGAAAATGTGAGAAATACACCAATGTTAAGAAGACGTGGGGAGCGCTTATTGAGAGGTTTGGGGTGACTTTGGTCACACTTTGTCTGCTCCAGAACAAATTGGACAGCATTAAAAAGGATCCTGATCATATGATAAGTAAACACTTGCAAATTATATTAGGTCTAATCCTAGATTTGAAGGCGGCATGCTATTCTGTCTAAAACACGCAACTGATTCAAGCAGTATTACATTTCCTTGCCTGATCTAAAATGGAGTGTTGTTAAGCACACCATACCCATAATCAATAGGTGAACACCTACATGGATCTACACCATCATATTGAACAAGAAGACAAACTTATAGCTGCATAAAAGTCTGAAATCATGCTTTGCACGTCGCGTCAAGACCAAGGAGGAAGGTGGTGGCAAAAAACAAAAGAGTGTCACGGGTTCATGGCCATAAGAATGAACAGCTTTCAAGAAGAAAGCTCGCCATTGCAAGCAGTAATAAAGACAAGACTAAAGGCAAATGTTTCAAGTTTCAACTGTGATGATGAAGGCTACTAACCAGGATTCATCCAGTTTAAAATTGAGATATGGTTCTTACTTTATTTTATTTTATTTTAGATATCATATTGGGATATAGTTCATGTGATGTGGATCTGGCCAATAGATTACACGACAAATTCCAACAAGTCTAGCTATATCTCTTTTAAAGTTCGCCTGATTGAACTAACTCTCAATGGATTCTATCGTTTTGTCACCGTCGTCACCTTCAGAACTATTTATCTTCTATATGATACAATATGAAGGAATGATTGAAGAAGTTTCAAAGTATTACTAATGCTGATTAAGATTTATATGAACAAAGTATCATCAGATGTCTGTCTGTCTACAACATTTAAAGATGATGATTATCGAAGGACAATTATATTCCATAACTATATCAAGATATGTGATAAGTCCTATAAATTAACAACTGATGAATGTAGTTGTGTTAATGGTATCGCCAAGTCAGCCGTAGAAAGAATGTGCCTAACATCTGAGCCTCACCCATAGTCATATAACGTTACTTGGATTGATAAGACTGCGCATTCAGTTATCCAACAGTGTTTATTGCCTCTCCAGCTTGCAGCCTATCATGATTACATTCGATCTGATGTTATATATATACACACACATGGATGCAACACATATTTTACTAGGAAGATATTGATTATATGATCTAGATGTGACGAGTTTTAGAAGGTCAAATACACATGCATTCATATTTAAAAAGACGAGAATTATGCTGAAACCTTACTAACTCAATATTCAAGTTGCTCAACAGAATGGATTGAACTTTATGCTGAAACCTTACTAACTCACTATTCAAGTTGCTCAACAGAATGGATTGAACTCTAATGGAGCGAGCATGAGGAATCCTTTGAAGGTCGAACAATAGCCTAAGCCAAATGTTGAGTCTAAAAGATCAAATATGTGTCAAAGTCTACATTCGTCTCAGAAATTAAGTTTGAGCCAGATGTCAAGTCAGGAATCAAATCCAAGCCATATGTTGATTATATGCTAGCAGAGACACAACTTAAGGAAATTGAACATATCGAGTTTATCATCACAGATCAATATGCTTTCATTTCTTTTATAATTTAGGAGAACTTTTTGAAAGATATTCGTCTGTAGATCTACATCCTACTACACTTCAAATTTAATGGACGCATTTTCTCTAATTACAAGAGACTATTATATGGATGATTGTTCATTTCGCCATTCACCAGGGGTGAAATTCTCAAGCTGGAGAGAATGATGAGAATTCATCTAATTTAAAATTGAGATAAAGTCGTTTCTTTATTTTATTTTAGATTTCGTATAAAGATAAAGTTTGAGTCCTTTGAGTTCTTGTTATTTTGAGTCTTTTGGTTATTTTATTTAGGATAATGTTTGAGTTATTTTGAGCCCTTTATATATTTTAGATCTTTAGTAATTTTAGAAGTTTTATCACATATTGGATGTGATTTTTGAATGTCAAGTTGTAAGTCTATATAAAGACCACAAACGTATTTACTTTAGTAATTAAACGAAGAATAGAAATTTGATGTAAACTTCAAGTTTTTTTTATAAAAATTAAATCTTTTGCATTGGTTTGCATGAGTAGGCTTGGTTGTCTAACGAGAGGTCCGAAAATACTCCATGTGGGAGGTGTGCGAGTCATTGATCCTTAAATTTTTAGGATGCAAGGCCCAAAAAGTTATCAAATCCCTAATTTTCTTCTTCAACAAATCTACATATCTCTTCTCGCTTCGGTCCTGTGTCAGCTGCTTTACACATCATTGCCCATGATAGAAGAAGGTAATGTATTTCATGATGCAAAATTCTTACAAGCATAGTTATTGTTCATACCAATCTCATTATTTGGTTGGATTGTATAATCAGGACAACAAGGTTGCTTGAGGTAGGAGCAACTAGATATAAGGGCAGAATGGATGTCAGAAAAAGCATAGATAAATATTATAAACAACAAAATAGTTAGAGTGGGGTTGCTAATGATCTGATCTTCATAAATCAGTTTTTATTTCTCCTTATCATTTGAAAACATTATGGTTCCAATCTGCGTAGAGGTGTTTTATTTGAAAACATATTTTTACGGATGGGTTGCCTTTGAGCAAATAGTTGAATAATTTTTTAATCATCTATGGACCTCCTGCTTAATATCCCTCTGTGATAGATTCTGTGGATGTGGTTAATGTGGCATGATTGGCTAATTTATGAAGTTCTGGCTAACATCTTAATTTGCTCAAAACAATCCTTAACGATTGTTCATGATTATAACAGTTAACATGTGTTGACCATGAGTAAATCTGGTTGGCAAACGAAAAGGTGCACCCGTTTAGTTAGTTTTTTCATAGTATTTACTCAGATGGACGAACTGAGTTGATGCAAACAAATCAAGTCTATAACTTGACTTCCCGAAAGGTCAAAAGGCCTTTGAATCCAAATGGGCACTGAAAATTAATAGAAAATCCCATGGATCAATTAATAGGTATAATGCATGCCTTGTGACAGAAGGATAAGACCTAACAAGTAAGTGTAGACCATGAGAAAACTTTCTTTCCAATAGTGATGGTTGTCTTGATTCACATGATATTAGTAATAATTAACTGTCTAGATTTGAAACTGGTTTAGATGGATGTTAAGACATCCGTTGACTGTAAGGTTCCGGTCAACAATAAGTAGGCTGACTTTAACGTCTTGAGTCAACGCGTGCCTTCATCAGCTGGGGTGATCAGGCTTTCCTGCTGGGTAGCTCAGGTCTACAAGGTGGCGGCTGATCTACTTGGAAGAAGTCCGATCTAGCTCAAAGAAGCTCCAAGCTTGTCGAAGATCACCTGACGAGCTATCTGCACCACAAGAAACAGTAAGTGGGTCGGATTTGGGTCCGACCTAAATCACATCTGATGTTTAAGTTAGTAATGAACTTAAGAGAGGCTCGGGACAGCGAGCCTAATCTATCGGGAGATCGTCTGTGAGGCTGGACGACTGAATTAAGGAGAAGGAAATATATGGTATAGAGTAAAGGCAAGTGTTGTCAGAATAGCGAGTAGTATCTCTTCCGATCTCCACTGTTCCTCTGAGGTTTGGTCCATTTATAGGAGCAGCATCTCTTCAATCGTATCATGGAATAACTGCATCATTCTGATCGTGGCACATGTGTGCCTGCGCCTCGAGCGTAATGGACGAGTGACCACTACGCCGCTATTGGGCCCGTTTCCCCCACTTCTCCTCAGGAACTTGGGGCTTAATGTTCGCGATTTGAACTGCCTTTGACCAAGTAACAACCTGATATCTACGTGGGCTCGGCGAATGTGACGGGCCTGATGGGCCGCTTTGTTTTCCTTGGCTGGCTTGGCCCGAGGGATGCTAATAATACTCCGCATACACTTATAAAGGGGCCGACCCAAAGATGTAACACGGCCTAATTTATTAATATTCGGCCCAATGATGTAACAATGGCTCCCGCCACTTGAGTTCAGTCGGCGCGTCGATTGAGGTCGAGTGACATAATGCTTCATTAATTGGGCACGTCAGTCGAGGCAAAAGCAATCGATCATAGTCGACCAAAGCTCCGTTCCCATTGCCCTGGCCGTTACAACTGCATTAGATTTGGAATACGGACGGTCGCTGATTGGTGACATGTGTCATCAGGCTGGAGGGTCAACCTCATCCCCTTTATAAGTGATAAACTGGGGGGGAGAGACGCTAAATTCTTAGGTTTAAACATCAGAGAAAGAAATCCCTGATTCTTTCACCTTTCTTCGCTCAATATTCATCATGGCGGCATCATCGACGTCAGAAACTGACGAAATCTGGGACGAGATGGAGAGGGCTCAATAGGCTATGCATCAGGCAGAAAGTCGAGTGGCCATAGTGGTACTTCAACCGATGTGCCCCATCCGTCACCATCTGCGTAGGAAAGGGACTCAGCACTGATCACTGTCAATGTAGAGGCCTCATCGCGCCATGAAGGCACGGAGAGGACGCCCGCTCCCCAAGCGATTACCATCATCGCCCCTAAGGTGTCGACGGCCCTTCTACCATATTTTGAGAAGAGTTTCGTCCAACACCCATATACGATTCGGATTCCTCTGTCGACTGACAGAGTTTGTTGGCCTGGGTGCGAGGTGGGAGTGTATACCAAAGCCTTTGACCTTGGGCTTCGTTTTCCATTGCACCCGTTTATCCTGGAAGTCCTGAATGCGCTAGGACTCTTCCTGTGCCAACTGATGCCGAATTCCGTAGGCAATTTGATCGGCTTCATAATATTTGTCTGATGATATAGGTGGAACCGACTCTGCGATTGTTCAATTTCTTTTTTTAGTGAAGATTTACCCGGGCTCTGAGTGGTATTATATCACCACCAAGAGAGACCGGCAGTTGATCAAGAATCTCCCCACTTCTAATAAGGGGTGGAAGGAGCAGTATGTGTTTGTATCTTTTCCTGGCTCAGCGATTTTCATCACCAATTGGGCCGAGCCCACTCTTGCGGCTAATGAAAAGCGCACCCTTACGGAAAGCTAGTTGAAGACCGTTGATGAGTTGCTCCACATCCCAGATGAGTTTAGGAAGACAAAATCTCTGTTCGATGCGAAAACTTTGAAGTCGACTGTATGTATGGGAGGTATGGATGTACCTTTGAGTTGACCCTACCCTTCACATTATTTACTCCTTCCTCATATGCAGGGATGAAATGTCTGGAGTATCAGGAAGATCCCGAGATCCAATCTGCCTTTCATGCTTCCCTCCGAGAGGTTAAAGGGGGCTCGTCGTCCCATTTCGCGGTCAGTCCCGAGGGGACGACCATTGTTGTCGAAGGATCGTCGTCGGCGATCCCTGAGGTCTCCAAGAAAACTCAGAGACAAGAGGGGAAAATCGAGTCCTCTAGTGGGGGCCACGAAGGCCCTTATAAGGAAGAAGAAGAAGAATGGCAGGCAAGCCGCGATCCAGCGTTCAGCTTCGACGACCTCTGACCTTCCTCAATCAAGTCTGGGCCAGAAAAGGAGAAGGCTTCGGTCTCTGGCTGAGACCGAGGCAAAAAGAAGGAAGGATCGGACTAAAGATCCTTCCGGCAGAGACGACGTCATGGCCCTGGAAACCATTACTGAACGGGTTCGAGCTCTGCCTTCACATGAGGATCCGGTGGATTTGCCGCCGGCTTATGGGCGTTGTTTGGCTATGATACTTGGCCATTTGGGGGCTCCATTTCCAGGAGCCATTAGCAGAGGATATCCCTTCGGAATATAAGGCGATCTTCTTGGAGGATAGGTATCCTCAATATATAGGGGATGCCCAGGAGAGAGATCCCACTGTCCGGTGGGTGAGAATATGTCTGTCTTCTTGAGCTGTCGGGTCGCCTCTCGGCTCATTGAAAATTTGACCCCTCCTTGGGACAGGGCCGTCATGGCCAGAATTGATCACAGAAGGAAAGTATTGACCTCGGTCTTCTGACTTGGTCGACCCGCGTAGTATAGCCGAGCGTCCGACGAGGATAGTGTTATCGTCGCCCATGCTGCTTGATGGTCGTGTGGCCCGATCATCCAGCGAAGCTAGAGTGATCTCCAGTCTCAGTCTCGTAGTTTTTTAGGCTAGGGAAGGAGAATAGTTGTCCCTCGATCGTGCAGTTCGGTCGGCCTGCGAAGGGGTGGCCCCTCTGATCATGTAGCCGAGCGGCCTGCGAGGGTAGAGTGAGTGTCGTAGATGGGTCGGCCTGAGAGAGAGGTAATTTTCCTCCGATCGTATAGCTCGGTCGGCCCGCGTAGGGTAGGCCCCTCTGATCGTGTAGCTGAGCGACCCGTGAGGGTATATAGAATTCTGTAGTTTAGGGTGTGTGTGAGAACCTACCCCCGATCGTATAGCTCGGTCGGCCCACGAAGGAGAGGCCACTCCGATCGTATAACCGAGCGGCCCACGAAGGTAGGCATCTCCGACCGTGTAACCTGGTTGGTTAGCGAGAAGTTTGCCCCGATCGTATAGTTCGGTCGGCCAGCAGAAGAGGCCACATCCGATCGTATAGTCGAGTGGCCCGCGAGGGTAGAGTCATCTCCAACCGCGTAGTCTGGTTGGCTAGCAGGGAGAGAAGTTTGCCCCCGATCGTGTAGCTCGGTTGGCCCGCGAAGGAGAGGCCCACTCTGATCGTATAGTCGAGCGGTACGCGAGGGTAGAGTCATCTTCGACCGCGTAGCCTGGTTGGCTATCGGGGAGGAAAATTTGACCCCAATCGTGTAGCTCGGTCGGCCCGCGAAGAAGAGGCACCCTCCGATCGTATAGCAAAGCGGCCCGCGAGGGTAGAGTCATCTCCGACCGCGTACCTGGTTGGCTAGCGGGTGAGGGAAGTTTGCCCCCGATCGTGTAGCTCGGTTGGCCCGCGAAGGAGAGACCCCTCCGATCGTATAGCCGAGCAGCCCGCAAGGGTAGATTCATCTTCGACCGTGTAACCTGGTTGGCTAGCGGGGAGGAAAGTTTGCCCTGATCGTGTAGCTCGGTCGGCCCACGAAAGAGAGGCCCACTCCGATCATATAGCCGAGCGGTCCGGGAGGGTAGATTCATCTCCGACCGTGTAGCCTAGTTGGCTAGCTGGGGAGGGAATCTTGCCCCGATCGTGTAGCTCGGTCGGTCCGCGAAGGAGAGGCCCCGCTCCGATCGTATATCTGAGCAGCCCACGAGGGTAGAGTCATCTCCGACCGTGTAGCCTGGTTGGCTAGCGGGGGAGGGATCTTGTCTCTAAGCGAGTGGGTGTTTTATCCACCTTAAAGTGAATCAAATTTCTTCTGCCATTGGATATGCTTCCGTACACACGCAATTTAACTAAAAGAAAATTACATTGATTCAAACGAAAACTTCAGACTAACGAAAATAAAGACATACAAGCATTTGATTCAAAGAAAAGGGGGACATCATCTCATGCTTCCAGCCTGCTTTGACTACGACATTCTGGTGACGGCTTAAGGGATGACTTTCGTCACGAGAGAATTAGACATTGGCCCCTTATCTTTTGGCCGTGAAGTTCCTTTCTTCGGCGATGGGTCGTCAACGAACCTCTTCAGATGGCCTCGCTTGACTAGAGCCTCAATGTCATTCTTTAGAGTAAGGCAGTCATCGATATCGTGACCGCTCTCACGATGGTACGTGCAGAATTTCAGATCGTCTCTTTTCTCATACTTGCCCTTATGCTTCGACGGAGGACGATCGAAGAATCCTTCGTCCTTTGCGTAAGCGAGGACATCAGCTCTGCTCGCGTTCAGCTTAGTGAAATTCTCGTCCCTCGGGGGCAAGCGCCCCGGGGGCTCCTGTCACGCTGCCTCGGTTGCCTGAGGTCCCGACGTAGGCTCCTGTCACGCTGCCTCTGTTCCCTCAATTGTTATGAAGCGCTCCGCTCTCACGAGTAAGTGTTCGAGGTTGCTTGGGGGAACTGATGGAGGGATTTCAGTAAGTCTTCGTTACAGAGGCCCCGGATGAGAGCAGCTATGACCGTGTCATCGGAGGCACCCTCGACTTGAAGCCTTTCGTTGTTGAAACGCCCGAGGTTGTCCCGCAGTGGTTCCTATCTCCCTGCATGAGGGAGAATAGGTAGGCCGACTTCTTTTTCTGGCGTTTCCCATTTATGAACTGCATGCAGAAGAGCTGCGTCAATTCATCAAAAGATCCGATGCTTCGATCAGGTGGCTCATTGTACCATTCATTTGTGGCATTGGTCAGAGTAGTGTGGAAATCCCAACATAAGTATGGTTTATCGCTCCATGCAGCTCCATCACACTCTGATACATTCGGATGTGCTCTCCTGGATCACCATGTTGGACACAACGATGTTGGATACAATGATCTTGATTTCTTGTTTGATGATAACAAACCTTCATTAATCTTTTTGAAGTGTTTGTTAAGTATTTTCAAGTTCAAATTAAATATTTAAGGAGCTCAACTTCACGTGGAACTCATGAGTTCATATTAAATATAAGTGCTATTAGAGGTTGTATGAAATGGGACTTCAACACCTCTATGATCAAACTCACGCACCCAAGCAGCAAATTTTAGGCCAAAGACAAAAACCATTAAGGGAGAATTAGGTGTTTGGAGGTGCAACAAATAAACAAATCAAAAAATCACTAGTGTGACATAAGCACTATATAAGTGCATAGCTGAGGAATTCAAAAATCCTTGGCTTTATGCCAAAAAGACAATATCATTGGCTTTGTGCTTGGCAGAGGAATTCTAAGAATCATTAAGGTATTCAACATCCTTGGCTTTGTGTGTAATTGGCCGAGTAATTCAAAACAAATGGCATTTTGTAAATAAACCATCCCTTGCAAAGTGTGCGGCTGGACTCTTTTTGCCAAGCAAAAGCCTAGATGGCAATTTGGTAATTAATGAAAAACCGTTGGTTTTACATCCCTATTTAATGAATGTTTCAACTTGGGTTTTTTGCAGAGATATTATTTGAGTGGCGGTGCAAAAAATCAAAACGCAAGGGGTGAGGTCATCGTCTCCAGCAAGCTAATTGAACTGCTCTTCTTCATACATCACGGGCACAGCATGTCCTCTACAAAGTCGTGGCAACCTCTACTTCAAATCGACGTGAATGCCAACATCATCTGCTCCTTCGAACTCTGCTGTCATGACGTCTTTCTTGCTGCCATGTATATCTGTTTGCTGCCGCTGATATCATAGCTTGCTGCCGAGAGCCCGTTCAACTTGCCGCATCATCCTCTTGCTGGTGGTGAGTTTGTCAAACGACTTCCTTGCTGTTGCAACGAGAAAACCAGAGTCCACTCCTTGTTGCTGCCATTCAGATCTCATTGCTGCCGCAACAATTGTTTGCTGCCAAGACACCCTACAGGCTGCAAAGCATCATCAAGCTGATGCGACACCCTCAAGCTGCCATTGGAAGGTTATGACATTGTAAAAGAACTCACCTCTGCAGTTCCTCCTCACATGGCCGTAGCACCCTCCGACACAACCGCGGCACCCTCCGACTCCTCCTTGCCGCCGGAATCAACCTCTACTGTCGTGATCCTCTTACGGACGTGACTCATCGTCGCCTTGCTCAGCATTGCTGCCGTAGAAGGGTGTGTACTGCCGAAGTCCCTCACCTTGGTGACGTGGAGATATTTTGTTGTCGCAGGTGAACTCTCCATGTTGCCTTAATCACCTCTACAAGCCGCCGACTAGATCCTTGTTGCAATCACCTTTGCTGTCGAGAAATCCCAAGGATGCTCAAGAGTTCATCTATAAAAAGCTACTCCATTGGCTGTGAATTGAAGTCTCTGCTATTGGGTATTAATACATTGGGAGAATTTTCTTTGCATACAACTCTGAGCAGAGGACACAAAGACCATATTGCTATACACACAGACCAAACTGTGCAACTATCTTTTGAAGGACATACCGTGAGATCTAGACTTCAGATTGAGACACCGTTTACGTTAGAGTGTAGGTGACGACGTGCTGACTGACAGAGACTACAAAACCATCACAAACTGAGCGCTTTAAACTCTCTATCTCATATTTATTTGTGATATTGTTTAGTAGATGTTTGTATTTATTTTTCACTTTTGCTTTTGAGGTGATTTTGGGCTCTTGATTGGTTGGGGCTAGTCAAGGAAAAGTTTTCGCTAGAGTAGTATTGTTCCACACTTTGAGGAGTGAAATACAAGACTTGATGAGCTGAGGGTTGGGACACGAAGTTTTTTATGGTTTGTATCTTGACAGTATTATTCTAGTGATTAAGTTGGGACTGGAGTAAGTCGGGGGCAACCAAACCAGTGTAAATATCGTGTGCACTCTGTGTCTGCTACTGTTTTATTATTTCTGCACCATATTTGATCTATGATTGTTTGATTGAGTAGGCCATTGTTTTTATATTCACGAAAATATTTTATAAGCATATTCATCCTCCCTCTAGGCTTAGATCACGATTCAACACACCCGTGCCGTCGTAAAGTCTCAGTCTTAGGGGCAGGATCTTGAATTTGGCTAGTCAGGAGGGGCGGAGGTAATATTCTCCTTCAGAGGAGTCTTCTTATAAGGAACAGAGGTGACTTGAGGTTGTTCTACCTTTGGGCGATGGATCCGTCGGTATGTTGAGCACTGGAAGACCTGATAGGGCTTCCCCTCATGGGATTAGGAGAACCCTGATAAAGAAGGTTCCTCTTGTGGTGTCGTCCATTGGCGGGTCGCGTGGAAGTGCGACTATAGGCTTGGGCATCTCGATCTCTCGCCTGCTCCATGCCGCTGCGCGTGCCCGCCCGTTGTAAGATGGCCCTTGACCCAAGGGGTGTCCCAACGAGTGGTGGTTGTTGGCTTCCCCCGATCCCAGTGGCCCCCGTCGTAGTGTCTAGTTTCAATCCCTTGTGGGACAACGGGAATGGCGTGTGGTGGAGGGTTTCGCTCCGGGTTGAATCCTGCGGGGGCAGTCGTTGGAACGGGGGGCGGCTGCATCACAACCTCCCGGATCAGCTGTTGGCTGATTTGCTGGATATCGACGGTCAAAGCAGCGAAGCTGGCATTGACTGTCCGAATGAATTCGTCGAATTGTTCTTGGGTGACCAAGTGTACACTTGGCACCTCCGCAAAAGAACCGACCTCATCTGAGACTTCTGGTACATCATAGTTCGGACCGAGAATCGGTCCGTCATTGGGGGGGTCCAGTCGACACGGCTTTAATGTAGCCTTGGGATGTTGACTGAATTGAAGTGAGAAATTACATGTTGTATTCCCACAGACGACGCCAACAGTTGATGGTAAGGTTCCGATCAACAATAAGTAGGCTGACTTTGACGCCTTGAGTCAACGCGCGCCTTCATCAGCTAGGATGATCAGGCTCACCTGTTGGGTAGCTCGGGTCTGCAAGGTAACGACCGAGCTACTTGGAAAAAGTCTGATCTAGCTCAGAGAAGCTCCAAGCTTGTCGAGGATCAACTGTCGAGCTATCTACCCACAAGAAACAATAAGGGGGTCAGATTTGGGTCCGACCCAAATCCCCTCTGATGCTTAAGTTAGTAATGAACTTAAAGGAGGCTCGGGGCACCGAGACTGATCTATCAGGAGATCGTCTGTGAGGCTAGTCGACCGAGTTAAGGACCGAGTTAAGTAGAATAAAATATGTGGTATGGAGTAAATGCAAGTGTTATTAGAGTACCTAGCGAGTAGTATCTCTCCGACCTCACATGTTCCTCCGGTGTTTGGTCCATTTATAGGAGCAGTATCTCTTCAATCGTGTCGTGGAATAACTGCCTCATTCCGATCGTGGCACATGTGTGCATGCGCCTCGGGCATAGTGGACGAGTGACCACTACGCCGCTATTGGGCCCGTTTCCCCACTTCTCCTCGGGAACGTATAAGCTTAATGGGCGCGATTTGAACCGCCTTTGACCAAGTAAACAGCCAGGTATCTATGTGGGCTCGGCGAATGTGACAGGCCTGATGGGCCTGACGGGCCGCTTTGTTTTCCTTGACGGGCTTGGCCCGAGCAGATTCTAATAATACTCCGCATACACATATATAGGGGCCGGCCCAAAGATGTAACACATCCCAATTTATTAATAGACGGCCCAATAATGTAACAACATCGTTTTTCCATAATGGAGAAATGGACTATGAGATCTTTATGGAGCAATCCGAGATGTTTGCAGCTAAACGCAAAATTTACCGTTTCAATCTACAAATTGAAGCAGACATCCATATAATTGTTCATGCAATTCCATTAAGCCATAATCATGTGTGTGCTTAAGTTGAATCAAGAGAACCATTATATATATCTTAAAGATTAGCTGGAGAATTCCGTATCTTAACTATGTATGCCAATAACATACAAATGGCTTCTAATGCTACTAAAATGAAAGATACAAACAAAAGTTGGCTTTCATCCAACTTTGATAAGAAGAATATACTTAGCACAAGTTATATATTAAGAATTAAGATCCAAAGAGATTGGCTTAAACGACTTATTAGTCTCTCATAAGAGACCAACAAATGAAAAATCTTGGAACGTTTCAGTATGTATCATGCCAAACATGTGGGCATACATATTATTACGAACCTTAACGTAACCAAAATGATTGTTTTAAGAATTCAAGAATGAAAGCTGATGACACACATATCATATAAAAGTGCAATTGGTAGCCAAATGTTTGCTACGCAATGCATTATATAAAAGCTTGCATCTTTTGTAAGGTTGCAGAGTTGGGTTCAACCCAGCTAGAGACCCAAAACTGGTCAGCGATCAAGCGGGATATATGATACCTCATGGGTACTACTAACTATGCACTCTGCTTTGATGGATCAGATCTACACATTCGAGTGTATTCGAACTCCGACTGGGCAAAAGACCTTGAACATAAGGGGAGTTTGACCTATAGTTTCTTGTTGAATGGTGAGGCCATTTAATTGTACAGCAAGAAATAGTTAATAATGACGCCATCGGAAATGGAGGCAGAATACAGTGCATGCTTAGTAACTATGCATGAAGCATGCTAGTTAAGGAGTTAGCTTCAAAAACTTAAAGTACTTCCGCATACATTAGACCCAATCACGTTACATAATGATAGCATGTCCAGGATTGACTTCTCAGAAGACTCCAAGCAATACGTAAAGACCAAGCATCATTTTATTAGGGATAGGAAGAAAGAAGTGGCATTAAAGTACATGCCAACAAAAGATATGTTTGCTGACCCTCTTACCAAGCCATTATATGGTGACCTATTTAAATCATGCATTAGGGCTTTGTATTTACTGAGAATGTAAGGGTGCACTCTTTTGTATATACCCTTTGCAGTCGGTAAGTCACGATTGGTATTTACGATTAGCAAGGTGCAAACAGTTAGTGTCATGTATAGCATAAAGTAAAGACTTATGTGCTTACTTTACAGAGTATACTTCACCATAACATGTGATCATACCACGTGTGTTAGTGATACTGAGCTGAGACAGGTGAATGATCCATGCTTTCACTATCATGTGAGATGACTCGAACTTTATACTTTATGCTTAGTAACTGTAGATAAAGTCTGTAAGGTCTAAGTCAAAGCAAGCTACTTTGACCTGTTTGCAAAAAGGGTATGTCCAATATAACCCGATTGAACAAGATTGAAAGAATCGTCGATCGAAGCTAAAAGGATATATGTCGCAAGGAAGATCACTGACATGTCCCAAAGCAGATATAGGATCACTCACACAACCTGTTGCTGGGAAGTGAATAAAATATGGTCTATTAATAAGCAAAAGCAGATAATTTAGAGTGCTTTGTTAGAAAAGATTAAGAGGCACAGTGATTGGACATTGTTAATCATCATATCTGTGACATACAAGATACTAATAGTCTCTCATTGTTTATTTTAAGATTGGACGCATTGTTCTCGCTTTGATTACAAAGTTATGGTCCAGTTGGTTATTGGAAACATTCTATCTCGATGGTTACACAGGAACCAACCGTATAATCAGATTTTTGATCCTAAAAAGGATTGGATCTGAAGAATGTGAGAATTGTGGTCCACTTAGACAAGTGAGAGTATACTAGAGTTTTTCAAGCTGGACCCCCCTAGGTGATTGACCCCTATTCATACGGGGTTTGACCCAGCAAAATTCAAACAAGACAGACGGAAATAATGCCACACATAGGCACATAATTAGGGGATGAAAAAATAAAAGCTGACATGTCCACTTTCTTCCAAAACCTAGATATACAAAACTGGTGTTCGCATCCCTTTCTTTCACATACATTTAGACACATTTGAATACATGAAAACTCCTTTTCATCCCTTCTCTCTCCTCTTACAAGATCTCCTTAATTCTAGAGATCACCCGTACATCATCTTTTCCGTGAAATCAATCCATATGATCCAATGCGTGACCCAGGAATAACCATTGAGAGATATAGAGCGTGTAGATCCAAATCGAAGTTGTTTTTAGTTCATCATGTAGCTACTTTAGATTCATTGGTATGTTATAGAAAATATGGAATTAATGCGTATCCAACACAACACAGCTTCAAATGGAAGCATCCATGCTGCACATAGGCAAGACCATACTGAAACTTAAGAGCAAAAATGAAAAGGATGCATCCATCACAATCAATCATTTTCAATGACTGATTTTTTTATATGAACTCAAAGTTTTTAAGTGTTTTCAAACCAGTACCTCCTGTTTTATTTAAAATATTTCCGCTGATCTTTAAACTGTTTTACATCCCCATTAATGTTCCCGCATCTCACAATATATGGATAGTTCAATGGTACGAACAAGTGGACATATCAATTTTACCCAGAAAAGAAGTGTTCATCAAATTTTAGAAATGCAATGCTCATTATCATTTCCCATTTTTCTTATTTATGGTTTCTCCATGTTTTAGATTTTCAATCGCTTTAAATGGAGTTGGCCTTTAACTAAGTCCGCTCTTAATCATGTACCTAATTAAGCCACTAATGAAATATAATCTTAAAATACGGGCAAACAGTTATGCAGATAAACTAAACACAGACAGCCGTGTCATTCAAAAGATTTCTTGAATAAACGTACCATTTAGCTCTGGCGGAGACCTTCAAAGCCATCGGTTGCGGGTCATAGCAAGGGCCCTCGGTCGCAACCTTGTGAAGACCATACAACTGCATTTGATCATCATCGCTCAGGTTCGACAAAGCAAATTCACCACCCTCACTACCAACATAAGCTGCCGCCTCATGAAAACGCTTATGCAGATCAGTTCGCTCGATTCCCTCCCAGTCATCATCCTCACTAAGCAACAAAGATTGATCTTTCTCATGTGTTAGATTCTTACTTTCTTGACATCCTTCTTTCAATGCGGTTCCTTCTTCTCTCAATCCAGTAACATCCTTTGCACATTCATCGATTCTTGCAACTATTTCCTCAAGAAATTCACTTTCTACACGTTCAGACATTACACTCGGAGTATTATCTTCTGCTGTTCTCGCTTCAAATCTAATTTCCAGGTCATCAACCTCAGCCGATCGTACCTGAGGCAAACCATCTCCTTCTTTAACCAACGAAGACGCAACATTTGCAACTGATGAAGAGTCGTCATCAACCCTAACACCACGCAGCTCAGACATCTCCGCTTCTCTATCTACTTCTTCTTCTTCTCGAAGATCGCCGCTAGGCCTCTCGATCTTGACCTCAGAACTACTTTCTTTTATGGAGATTTCATCTGATTTGACTTCATAAGCTCCCTTGTCTTTTTCGCATTTCTTGTCAGGATCAGAAGGAAGGCTCGCATCAACCTGATCAGAGCGAAGAGAATCGTTACCGTGTCCCGCGTCGGCGATCTTCGTCGGTTCGCGATCGCGATCGGCATCATCGCCGTCGGTGAAGAGCTTGCCGAGGAGAAAGGCGAGGAGAACGGAGATGAGCGCGGTGAATATGAGCTCCAAATAGAACTCCATCACTTCAGAGGAGGGAGAGAGAGAGGGAGGAAACGGGGGAGGACAACGACGGTGATGATGAGATAAAAAGAACAAGAAGAAATGAAGACTGAAAGCGGGGAAAGGGGTTGGGGGGTTTAATGATGGCGGTGGGATCAGTGGGAGCGCCAAAAGAGCATATTCACCAGCGCTGCTGTCGGGTCCCGGTCTTCTTGTCCGTGGGTCGGGTCCCACTTTGAATCCGACCCGTCAACCTAGCGCGAGTTGGCTACAGGCAAACCCCTTGACGTCCACCCACGTGAATCACATGAACCAGACAGACTCGTCAGCCCATCTTGGACCCAATTGAACTCGATTCCGCCTACCGTGTAATTTGACCTTAGCATGTCCATCGGTTACCATCCAAACTCGGGAACGGCAATGTCAATGCACCGGGGAAGAGCAGAGAAGCGATACAGAAGTTGAAGCATTTATCAAATTTTAGATGGGGAGTCACAACCAAAGGTAGGGATATCTGGCGGTAGTCAGGGTGTCCAACAGCCAGCCCGTTTGACCTTTCTGCTGTGCCGGAAAGGAGAAAACCTTTGGAAGCCCGGTCTGCGGCCCGGCTTCCGATTGGGCTCGGGTCTAGCAGGGCCTGGCCCGAGCGGCCCAATAATTTTATAAAGAATTGAAAATTTTTAACAAAACCTTAAAAGTTATTTAAAAATTCTTAAACATTTAAATATATTTAAAAGGAAAAAGATATTTTTTAAATGAAGTACATTATATTTTGTATTATTAACTAAACTGTTATGAATAGGCCCATTGGGCCAATTGGGTATCCAACCCACTATTGAAATCTATAAATACAAGGGTAGGGGGCTCTTAACCCTCTACACCTATTCTCCCTATATTTCCCTTCACAACACGTTATCAGCACGATCACGCTCGTTGGAGGAGACGGCGGCTCGCGGGGAAGGAGATCCATCAATCGCTCAGATTCAAGAAGATCGTAATCTTCTCAACGGGGAGCGAAAAGGGCATCCTTCACCAACCGTCGCCTAGATTCCTCGTCGAATCTAGAGGTAAAAATCCAAACTTTTTAGATCTAAACTTGCTTTTCTCATTAGATCTGCATGTTTTAGGATCAAAAAGTTTATAAACACGGTGAAATTCAACTTTTTTAATAGATCTGCATGCCTAAAACAATAAAAACTTGTTTTTTAGCGATCAAAATAGTTGAAAAATCCGTTTTTTACCCCCGCCTTTGATCCAAAAATCCGCACGCCCGTAGGGCGGAACGGCGGCGCGCCTCTAGCGCCGCCGGCGGAAAACGCACGCCGCGGCCTGACGCCGCGGCCAGCAGCTGCGGCCCCAGGCCGCGGACTGTCGCCGCGGCCCCAGGCGGCGGCCCTGCGCCGCGGCCTGAAGCCGCGGCCTCCGCGGCCCGTCGCCGACACGGCGGCCGCGTCCTACGCGGCCAGCCGTCGCGGCGACATGCCGCGGGCCCCCCTAGGGTTTCCTGAAACCCTAACCCTAACGGGCTATTTTTCGGGGGAGGCCCAATATTAACCCAAATGGGTTGTTTTCATGGCCCAAAAGGCCAGAAAATTAGCACATTCACATAAATTATTTTTCTTTTATTTTTGGCCCTAAAAAGCCCAAAATAATTAAAAGAAATTTTGAACGGGTTTTAAAGCGGTAAAATAAAACATTAAAATATGGATCAAAAGGCAAAAAGTTTTTCAAAAAAAAAGGTTTTTTGCACGTCGCACACAAATTTAAATTATTTTAAATGCCTGTGTTTTTGATTATCTACGTGGTTGTATGTCTCGAATATATTATCTGCGTGGATGTGCAATTTTAGGCTATGTTTTTAGGGATCAGCCAGGTTTCCGACACCGTTTTAAAATTCCTGCAATTTTTCTTTTTTTAGAGAAATTTTGTATGTGAGGATGAAAATGTAAAAAGAAGACCGAAGGACACCAAAAAGAAGCTGAAGGCGTTCGCTCAATGAAGATAGGGGCTTCTCTCTGAAGTTCCCGAGTTGTACTTTAATTTTCATGCATTTTATTTTTGATGTAACTTCGGACTGGACTTCTTTTATTTTTCGGTGTCGGCTGGCTGATCCACATAGTCCTAAGTCATTTTTTATGTTTCATTGTTTATGCATTAACTGCGTGGTTGTTAATTAGCTTAAATACCATGTTTTAATGTCACAATGAAATTTCTTAACAGCATGCGTGAATCTTTATTCGTTAATTATTCACATTATCTGGAAAAAAAGCATGTATGTTAAAATCACATTAATTAAATTCATGTTATGAAAATGTTTACATTACATGCGTGGATGTCTGTTTTATTCAGTCTTAATGATACATGCTGTTTTTCTTTACATTGCTAGATCATTAAATGGCCAGACTCGCAAATGTCGACTTCTCGGTCCTGAAGGCCGATGGGTCAAACTACCTGAGTTGGCAGTTGGACCTGAAGTTCCATCTGCGCTCTCATGGTTTCAGTCTCACACAGACTGAAAAGGCAACAACAAGTACTGCCCCAGCTAACAAGGAGGCTTCAGTGGAAGCACCTCATACAGAGGAAGTTTCCAATATATTAAAGGCGAAAGCCATTATATATATCAGGAAACACTTAGACTCGACCTTAAAGGACGAGTACCTCACTGTAGAGGACCCTTACGAGCTGTGGGATGCACTCGAGGAGAGGTACAGACATCAAAGGGATGTCATACTCCCCCGTGCACAGTACGAGTGGACTCACCTCCGCATACAGGATTTCAAATCCGTAGCGGAGTACAACTCAGCTCTCTTCCGCATCACCTCACGCCTGAAGTTGTGTGGTGAACCAGTGACGGAGAAGATGTTGCTGGAAAAGACGTTTACGTCTTTCCACGAAAAGGACATGATCCTTATGCAACAATATAGAGAGAGAAAGTTCACAAAGTACTCTGACCTGCTCTCATGCCTGCTTATGGCTGAACAGAACAGAGACCTGTTGGTTGCCACCCACAACCTGCGCCCTCCTGGCTCCGCTCCATTGCCACCTCCTGCAGAGGCCCACTTCCAGTCTTCCCTGAAGAAGAAGACGGACAAAAAGGCAAAATTCCAGAAATGGAAAGAACAGAAGCAGCGGAAGAAAGCCACTCCCCCAGCTCCTCCCCAGAACCAGAAGTTCGTGGACAAGAAGCAGAAGAGGATTCCCAACAAAGGTGGCACTCCCAAGAAAGACTGGGAGGACAAGTGCTCTAAATGCGGGATGACGGGCCACTGGTCCAGAATCTGTCGCACAGCAAAACACCTCCAGGACCTCTACCAGGCAAGCCTCAAGCCTCGAGCTGAGACAAACCTGATCGAGAGCGCAGCGTTGGCAGAGACCTCATGGACTCCTGAAGACTTCATGGGAGATAACACTCTCTAGATCTGGACCATTTCTACGCACTAGCAATGTATCTTCTATTTTTATGCATCGTATCTAGTTTTATTTCCATGTCAAAACAATATTTTTGAGCATTTATCTTTATGAAAGTAGATCTTTTCTCTTCATTTATTGCTTGAATGTCTTTCCCCTTTTTAGATATGGAACTTATCTGCCTAGTGGACAGTGCATCGACGCACTCGATCCTTCAAAACATAGACTACTTCACGAGCGTAAGTAGCTATTCTGGCCCACTGAGAACAATCTCAGGACCAGCAAACATAATCGAAGGATCAGGGGAAGCAATTATATTGCTCCCCGGCAACACACAAATAACACTTAAAAATGCGTTATACTCCCCTAAATCTATCGGAAACCTCCTAAGCTTCAAAGACATCCGTTTAAACGGATATCACTTAGAGACGGTCGAGGAAGATAAAAGGGAATACTTGCTTGTAACGGCTCTTACAAATGGTTCAAAAACCATTGTGGAACGTTTCAAGGGACTCCCCTCGGGACTCTACCAAACAAGTATACAAACTCCAGAAACGTCCATGGTGGAGCACCTGCAGTGCCCCCAAACACCAGAATTCCAAATCTGGCACAGTCGACTGGGACACCCTGGTTCTGTTATGATGTATCGCATCATAAAGAACTCCAGGGGCATTGACCTGAAGAACCTGAAGATTCTTCAAAAAGGCAAATTCCCATGTCCACCCCGTTACAAGGGTAAACTGATCACGAGACCCTCTCCACTGAAAGTGGATATGGAGTCCCCCAGTTTTCTGGAAAGAATCCACGGAGACATTTGTGGGCCGATTCACCCATCAAGTGGTCCGTTCAGGTACTTTATGGTCCTGATAGACGCATCTACTAAGTGGTCACATGTGTGCCTACTGTCCACCCGTAACCTAGCACTATCTAAGCTTTTAGCTCAGATAATAAAGTTACGGGCCCACTTCCCCGACCACCAGATTAAGAAACTTCGTCTGGACAATGTGGGGGAGTTTACGTCACAAGTCTTTCTAGACTATTGCCAAGCTCAGGGAATTGAAGTCGAACATCCTGTAGCGCATGTTCACATCCAAAATGGGTTAGCAGAATCTCTAATTAAGAGACTGCAATGGATCGCTCGTCCATTATTACTTCAATCCCAGATGCCAGTGAATGCGTGGGGCCATGCAATTTTGCATGCTGCATCTTTAATAAAATTAAGACCCTCTGGAGGTCAGTCATCTTCTCCAATGCAACTAGCACTTGGAACCCCACCAATTGTCTCACATTTGAGAATATTTGGTTGTGCAGTATACTTCCACATAGCACCACCACAAAGGACAAAGATGGGTCCACAATGTCGCCTAGGCATTTATGGTGGGTTTGACACCCCCTCCATAATTAGATTCCTAGAACCCCTTACGGGGAACGTCTTTAAGGCACGTCTAGAAGACTGTGAATTCGATGAAACATCGTTTTCAAGACTAGGCTCACAGACAAAGAAGCCCGAAGCTTCAGAAAGTATCACTTGGGATACAAAAACTTTATGTCACTTTGATCCGCCAACAAGCCAGTGTGAGGAGGAGGTTCTGAAGATTCTCCACATCCAAAACACTGTCCATCTCTTGCCGGACAAATTTACTGACAACCAGAAGATTGTCAAATCACACGTCCCTGCTGCTAACACTCCAGCTAGGATTGACATACCGCAAAATGGATGCAATCCGCCTGCAGCAGAAATGGTTGGACCTCTCAAAAAGAGAGGACGACCACCGGGATCCAAGGACCAAGTCCCTCGAAAGAGTAGGACCATTGGCAATGGTAAACAAATACCACCACATGATGATAATTTAAGCCCTGCTACCCCATCTCTCCCAAACTCTAATGAAGAGGAAAAACCGAGAGAAAATGAAGTATCGATACACTATGTACGAATTGGGGAGTATTGGGACAGAAAAAGCACAACAATAGATGACACATTTGCGTGTAATATTGCCATCAACGTCGCGTACTGCGACGATGATATTGAACCACGCTCTCTGACAGAATGTCAAAGCAGAGATGATTGGCCAAAGTGGAAAGCGACAATAGGAGTGGAGTTGGATTCACTCACCAAACGCAAGGTCTTCGGACCAATAGTCCAGACACCAAAAGGTGTAAAACCTGTGGGTTATAAATGGGTATTTGTTAGAAAACGAAATGAACAGAATGAGATCGTACGTTACAAAGCAAGGCTTGTAGCGCAGGGTTTTACCCAACGTCCTGGGGTGGATTTTGAAGCCACATACTCACCGGTCATGGACGCGATCACCTTCCGATTCCTCATTGGCATAACAGCACAAGAGGGTTTAGATATGCAACTCATGGACGTGGTTACTGCATACCTATATGGCAACCTAGACCGAGACATCTATATGAGATTGCCTGACGGTTATTCTTTGCCTGCAGCACTAAAAGAGAGAGAACGTGACATCTACTCAGTGAAACTGCAAAGATCGTTATATGGTCTAAAACAATCTGGAAGGATGTGGTATAACAGACTGAGCGACTTCCTTGCACAGCAAGGATTTAAAAACGACCCAGTCTGTCCTTGCATCTTTATAAGAGCAAAGGCAACAGGATTTGTAATTATAGCCGTCTATGTAGACGACTTAAACCTCATCGGATCTCCTGAAGAGATCACAAAGATTTCTAGAAGCCTGTCAGAAACTTTCGAGATGAAAGACCTCGGAAAATCAAAATTCTGTTTAGGTCTTCAGATAGAGCATCTTAAAGATGGGATCCTGTTACACCAGTCAACTTA